>OZ007593.1:144303031-144903031 GCA_963931845.1 Maratus michaelseni | reverse complement strand
ACCTCCTGATCTTCATCCGTGAACAGCCCCCATTATATTTTTACGCGTGAAGGTTTCTCTATGGTACTTCATTGTGAAGTTTGGTATTTTTTTTAATTCAATGTTTGAAAAACGGCATAATCATTAGATTTGAAATTTATATCAAGAAAAATACAATTTTTTACCTTTCTAATGTAATTTGTCTTACAATTTTGTGAGAAATACTTTTCGAGTTATTAATTTTTGGTATTTAAGCTATTTATTTTTTTTTTTAATACATTTCAAAAATTTCTCTTGTATAAGATATTTAACAGGATATAAATTTTGGAATAAATACCGTCAGTAGCGAAGCGTGTAGATCGCTGAAAAAAAAATTCTTTTTGACCTAAGTAGGAATTGACTTTATTTATTTGTTTATTTATTTATTTATTTATTTATTTATTTTATTACTTGTTATTTTTAACTAAGCAATTTTAGCTAGATTCGACCAATATAAGAAAGCCTATGTCCTAAAAGTTACATTTTCATAATATACACCTAAAATAAAATAAAATAAGTTTTGTGAGGAGGTACGTAAGATGTCGCAAGGCCACTCATATAAGTGGCTCTGCGACGTTCATGTAAATGTTAACGCATGTCATAGAATAATACGCAATAGCAATATTAACATAGTAACTAACAGCATGTAATTAAAATTATTTTTTTTAATGTGCCATGTAATGTATAAGATAATATAAATTGATACTACAGTAAAATAATTTATTTATTGACGCTGCAAAAGTATCATATATTTTATGTTTTTGTTATCAACATTACTTTTTTTATGCATTTACAAAACACACAACAACGAATGAGGTATCATTCTATAGGTTTTCGAACCGGCATCTGACTTAGTACACTCACATTTCGTTAAAACATGTTTTTAAATTAAAAATTGCGGTTAATTAAAAGTTTAAATCAGCATTGTTTTTATAAATGAAATGAAAGGTTTTCCTCAAATCATTGTTACCACAAAAATAAAATACCGCATTATATCGTACTCAACAATAATTATAAAAACAGTAGTACAAAAAATATAAAGTGGGACATCTCTGCATGAGTTTTTTATATTTATGATGAAAAAGCAAAATTCAAATTCAAATGTTTAGAAGAAACTGACTCGATCGATCGAAGCAATGATATTTCACAAGTAGCCTAAAATATGTATGTTTTGTTTTATTAAATTAAATTGTATTTTCCTTGTATTAAATTTATTTTTCTTTGTCCCGTGTTTTTACCGAAGCGGATGACGTCATTCTCTAATGCAGTTAAAATGCAATATTTTTTTTTTCCTCGCGTGTTTTTTCTCAATATATCGGAATGATCAATATGTATGCTAAAATCTCAACGCATACTTTTCAATTGATTTGCTATAATTTATGGACGAACCTTGAGAAGTATTTCATAAAATTAAGGATAGAATTTTCAGCTATATAAAGGTCATCCTTTACTAATATTCCTATTTAGGTACCAAAGGAATTCTAACACTGCGATGTGTTATTTTTCAGGAATTATTTTGAGAAATGGAAGAATATTTTTAGGCCTTACTAATTCTAAAGCTCAAATCAACTATGGATTAAAAATGCACTCTAAGTACATAAACCTCACTTCTGTGGCTGTCTATCCAAAAGGCCTGAATAGCCTACTTTAATATATCATTCTATGCTGTGGTGTTGTCCGAGAGCAAAAAGAAACGGGGGACACTCATAGTCTCGAACATACGGTCTCGTGTCACACAGGTCAAACTTGATTTTGAATCTTGTCTTTCATCTTGAAATGCTGAGAGAAGCAATAGAAAAATCAAACACGGTTGAAATTTAATTTAATTTAAAGTATATATGAAAATCACATTTCATCAGAATTTCTCTAGAAATACTTGGGCTAGAAACTTTAAATTAGTAAGTACACTGCTCAAAACAATTAAAGGATATTTGAAGTTTTATATAAAATAAAGATATAAACGAATTTTTTTTTGCCGAAAATAGAAGAAGAGAATCACAAATGCAAATTTTTCTGGTTTTCAAACTGTGGAGTATGCAAATTTTGAGTTCGACGTCAAAAACGTCGCTTCAGCGGCGGCGAATGAAATTTGACTTTCAACTGGATAAAAGAGAATGAAGACAAGGATGATCGGCATTCAGTGATTGCTTTGTTTCGATGAGTACGATCTCTCAGCGAAGTCATTTGACAGATTCTGAAGCTTGGGGAATTGTTGATAGGTTAGAAGGGGGCCAAACTCAAGCCGAAGTAGCGCAAGCCATTGGAGTGTCACAAAGTGTCATTTCCAGGATCTGGAACCGTTTTTTGGAGAGTGGATGTGCAGGCCGAAGACCAGGGCAAGGTCGTAGACGGGCAACAACGCCCAATGAAGATCGGTATTTAGCGTTAACAGCTCGGAGACACCGAAACATGAACGCTACTCTTCTCCAACAACACCTTCGCTCGGCTACAGGCACCACGATTTCAACTCAGACTGTCCGAAACCGGCTCCATGCTGTAGGTCTGTATGCTCGCCAACCGATGGTATGTGTTAGATTAACATCAATGCATCGTCGCGACCGCAGGGAGTGGGCAACCGAGCATGTCAACTGGAGGAGAAATGAATGGAGCAATATTCTGTTTTCTGACGAGTCCCGTTTTTCTGTGCATCCGGATAATAGGCGTATTTTCATCTGGAGGGACAGTGGCAGTAGAAATAATCCTGCGTTCGTGCACGAAAGTGTCAGATTTGGCGGTGGAGGAGTGTTGGTGTATGGTGGCATCTCCATTGACGGGCGCACTGACCTCTACATCATTCGAGATGGATCTCTGACTGGTCGCCGATATAGGGATGAGATCCTCAGACCTATTGTAGTCCCTTACGCTGCAGCAATCGGAGATAACTTCATTTTAATGGACGATAACTGCAGGCCACATCGTGCAAACCTGGTGGAGGATTTCCTTTTCGAGGAAGGAATCGTTCGAATGGAATGGCCAGCGTGTTCTCCAGACATGAATCCAATCGAGCACGTTTGGGACGCTCTAGGAAGACGAGTTTCTGGCCGCCAACAACCCCCACAAACTCTCCAAGAGCTGGAAAGAGCTCTTCTGAAAGAGTGGGGCAGAATACCCCAACTCGTCATTAATAGCCTCATTGAGTCCATGCCTCAAAGGTGTTCAACGTTGCTGGCCGCCCGTGGAAACCATACCCCCTACTGAAAATGATTTTCTTTGAAGAAAACACCTTTTCTTATTCTTTTTTTCTCATATGCACAAATTGTGTTTTTTTCCTTTTGTACACAAATGCGCAATAAAATGCATTTTTTTCTGCCAAACATGTGTAATTTATTCTCATATAACCTACTATGTCTGTCGACCATGTATCAATCAGCTAAAAAGTTTCCCAGATACAAAATCCACCTAAAACTGCAATATCCTTTAATTGTTTTGAGCAGTGTAGATTAATTCTAATATGCAAGTATAATATGTGAACGTTATTCAAAAATTAGAGTTCCAAAGAGATAAAATACGAGAAAAACGTTCTAAAATTACGGTTTCATCATGATGTCTGTAGAACTGTTCAAGCATGGAACTTAAAATGTGACACACAATTTCCTTTCAGGACATACAGGCTCACACTGAAAACGTTTTATCAGATTTTAAAAGGGTGAATCTAAGGATAAATTGTTTAAAATCCCCTTATCATTACTTATCTGAAGTATGTTCCCTTAATTGTTAAAAAGCATTAAATAAAAACCATAAAATAAAAAATAATTTATATGCAAACTGTCTACATACTTCAGCTTCAATGAAGCCTTTTTCAAGACAAATACAAATTTCCAATACTTGCACGATTTACAGTGCAATGATTTGACACACTATCATTCACGTTTTTCACGTCCTAACTGATTACTCACGTTATTTTATTTTATTTTTACATTGATGTTTTTTTCTATACTCGTAACCATGGAGTAACTCAACCCATAGTTTTGGTAGGTTAAATGATGCTGTAACGTTACATATGGAATTCTTCTGTGTTACAATCTCAGTGGTTTCTCTTATAATGGATGGCCTAGTATAGATTGAAGAAAAAAATTATTTTGCTTTCAATGAAATTTATTTGGATGGCTTCTTCTTGGATGTAATCTTGCAAGCTATGTGACTTTTCTGTTATATTTTATATCAGCTATGTGTTATTTTTTTTCTATAATTAAATTTATTTCTAGTCATGCCAATATAGTAATTCTTTGATTCGTCTGTTTTAATAAATGGGGTTTTACACACTCCTGTATAATTTTCAGTATGTATGGTAGTATATATACAAATATATAGATGATATACAGGTTTGCACGAAAGATTTCTGATAATTTTCCGACTGTAGATGGGAATTGTTTAAAACCCTCTAAGCGTTTTGCCCGTATTTTTTCGTTTCCCCAAAACAACTTAAATTGGCTCTAGACAAAAACTTTTTTAACAAAATTGTATTTTAAGATATATGTAAAATAAAGAGATATGAAGTGTATTTTAGAAACAAACGTGGAAAGAAAATTTAAATTATTTTAAGTTTTACAAATAGTTTTATGAAAATACAGGAAAGCTCTCAAGAGGGTAAAATTGTGTTTTCACTTGTATTATGTGTTTTCTAATCTATTTAATTAGACATCATCTTTCACAAGTTTTGTTACATTATTTTGAATGTGTTGGAAAGTGTTTCAAAATCTATGCTTGATGCATGATTTTTGTTATTTTTTATTTGTGAGAATTGGTTTCTAATTACTACTTCAAGATTATATTCTACCTATTAAATGCATTATGTAACACATAAACAATGCTTTAAAGAAATTTGCATTAATTCGTTAAAAAATAAATGAACGAAATGCTTTAAACGATATACTTTTCTTTAGTTTTAAATACAGACCTCGGAAGCATAAAAAAAAAAAATGCCTAAATAGTCTATCCAATAATTCGATAATCGTGTTAGATAATAAAACTAGTCGGATGTGTCAATCCCAAAACTTTCTTCTATCTCACACAGGTTTCGCATACACTAAAAAGAATCAGCACCAATTTATATCAAGGTCTAACTGAAACTCAAGTTTTATTAAATTCCGTGCATTATTTCTTGAGATATGACTATCGCTAAAATCGTGTAAATCCTGCAGAATGCTGCATAGCAGCGGCACCTGCTGGGCGATTTTTACCAAAAACTAATCAGCACCCATTTATATCAGAGACTAACTGAATATAAAGTTTTATTAAATTCCGAGCATTAGTTCTTGAGATAGAGCTATTGCGGAAATCGCGAAAAATGCTGCGTAGCAGCACCACCTGCCAGGCGATTTTTACCAAAAACTAATCAGAACCAATTTATATCAGGGACTAACTGAATCTAAAGTTTTATTAAATTCCGAGCATTAGTTCTTGAGATAGAGCACCCACAAAATTTTTGTCACATACAGACAGAGAGAGTCGCAGACAGACATTTTCTAAAAATAGTGAAGTCGTGTTCAGGAACTTCTAAAACGTATAAATCCGTCGAAAACAGGAAGTCGAAAATTTTCATGAATCCAATACTTTCTTCTTGTAAAGATAGAAGAAAGTAAAAAAAAAAAAAAATCAGCACAAAAGCTAGGTATCTTTTAACGTTAAATGCATTCATTTTCATAAAAAAAAAAAAAGTGTGTCTAATAAAACTAACTTAAGCAAGTTTATTAGCAGGGCTAAAAACTTTCAAATTCATTTTTGCCATTTCTAGCAAGCAAGTAACAGCCATTTCGCAACATAGTTATCTATTTTTCTATTTCAGAAATCAATACACAAAAAGAGAGTTGAATTGTCTAAAATTTCACTTCTAAAACTAAAACCGGACTTCATTGGTTCATAGACAAATTACTTTAAATATCTTTTCTGATTTTATTCCAACAAAATGCTTATTGTTTACCATGGTTTTCAGGATCTATAAAAATCGTAATTAATTCAAGTCGTTTGAAAGTGGTTTCAATACATTAGGAATAAAATTTTGAATGCCGATAACTCCAACTATATACATTTTAGAAGATATTTGATCTCTAAAAATTATTTTTTTAAGCGATCTTTCTAAAAAGGCAACTTTTTATGCAGTTTTTTCGAAAAATAATTTTGAGAAAAAATAACCACCTCTCTTCTGAAATGTGATGCGTTCAGCCCCATATTCGTTTTGGATGGTCACGTGATATGTGTTATTATAATATAGATAGAGGTTGATTCCTTATATTAGTTTCGCCTCAAATAAATTGGTGAACAGAGTTGGCCATAATCATAAGCGTGATGTCCAGGTATAGTAAATCAGATATTCACTTCACAATAAGGTATCTAGCAGCGTCAAGTTTGCTACAAACTAGAGAGTTAGTGTTCTTATCTCGATATTGAAAATATTTATCAATTAAAACGTTTCAGAGATTTAGTTTGAAATGGTGTCTTATATGTAAAAATAACTTTATTAGAAGCCTTGAAATCCAATCTGTTTTATATCGAATCGCCAGTTTAAATACACCACTAACTGCATTCAGAAGTGTGATATTATACGACAGATGCACATTTACTAATAAAACTAAGGCTTGTATGCAAAGTACAATTTATTTTCATAAGAAAATTATTTTAAGTATGCACATTGTGTCCAACTTCGGTACAGATGTAGTATGCATGATAAATAACTGCCAATGGTGAATACATTGCGAATAGTTAATTGATTTTTTTATTAAAATAAACTATACCTTGTTTACATGTGTTAGTTTTTTTGGTAATTGTGCATCCGCTAGGGGTGCTACCAGATGTCACATCATTCACCACGTCCCATTTTACTATACCTAGACACCACGTTTATGGCTGTAGCTAACTCTATTCACGAGTTACTTGAGGTGAAACTCAGATTTTGACTTTCATCTTTCCTCGGCTAACAGGTTCTATATACTTTTTAGTCAGTTTTGTAGTTACTCGTGGATCATTCTTGTTATCAATTTCAAAGAAATCATTGATATATTTCCAATGAGAAGTAACTGTGCCAAAATTCGGTCTTTCAAACTCCAATGTTTTTTTCAGTAAGTTATTTCTTAGAGATTTTAGCATGCGCGGTGGATCAAACATGAAAAAGATATTTTGATTATTAACTTGAAAAGAAGTTTGATCTACCGAACAGGCCGAGTTCATTGAAAAGAGATATACTATTATTGGATGCTTGAACACACACCACGGACACAACTTGGAGTCCAATTTCCTGTAGATTCGAAATGCTCCAGTTGTTTTAATGATGGTCCCGGCATACTGCGGTGCACTAAAAAATATCCTAGCATTTGCTTCCATTTAGTGGATAAGCCCCTCACTATAAATACCAAAGCATTAGTTGCTATTTTGATATTTTTATTATCAGTAACTGATAATTCATCTTGGTAGCCTATAATTAGATCTTTTCTTACATGAATAATGGCAAGATAGTCTGATTACCATCTCATCCAAACTCAGAACACAGAATCGTTGTTTTTCATTTTAAATGGCTAACTTTTTTTTCTTCTTGCAGCACTATAAATATTTCTTTACAAAACCCCGCATTTTCATAAACACCTTGTACAGAACGTTTCAATGTTCTTATACAAGGCAGTATAAAGAAACGTTTCAAGACCTTGAATGCCGCAGTAGATGTAAGGAAAATATTAAAAGCAAATGATTTGACGGAAGCAGTCCAGCGCCTTCCTTTAACAGGACCAACATTCCTTAATTGTGCTTCAAAGATGTCATACAAAGCCGGTCGTAAGTTTTTCCGAAGAACGTTTAAAGCAGACATTTTGGATATGTTTGGAGAATTTGGAGAATTTTTAAAATACAGTCGTTTTTTTTTTTTAATCTGTAAATTAAAGATTTATATCTCTTTAGTTTTCTGCTTTTTGGTGTTAGCTTGAAAGAGAAACTGGATGTATTCTTGGGTGTTTTAAACTGTACTGTAGATGTTGTTGTATTTAGCTGTACTGTAGATTTTGGTGTATATAGCTGGATTGGAGATGTTGGTGCATGCAGTTGGACAGGAGATGTTGGTGCATGCAGTTGGACAGGAGATGTTGGTGCATGCAGTTGGACAGGAGATGTTGGTGCATGCAGTTGGACTGGAGATGTTGGTGCATGCAGTTGGACTGGAGATGTTGGTGCATGCAGTTGGACTGGAGATGTTGGTGCATGCAGTTGGACTGGAGATGTTGGTGCATGCAGTTGGACTGGAGATGTTGGTGCATGCAGTTGGACTGGAGATGTTGGTGCATGCAGTTGGACTGGAGATGTTGGTGCATGCAGTTGGACTGGAGATGTTGGTGCATGCAGTTGGACTGGAGATGTTGGTGCATGCAGTTGGACTGGAGATGTTGGTGCATGCAGTTGGACTGGAGATGTTGGTGCATGCAGTTGGACTGGAGATGTTGGTGCATGCAGCTGGACTGGAGATGTTGGTGCATGCAGCTGGACTGGAGATGTTGGTGCCTGTAGCTGGACTGGAGATGTTGGTGCCTGTAGCTGGACTGGAGATGTTGGTGCCTGTAGCTGGACTGGAGATGTTGGTGCCTGTAGCTGGACTGGAGATGTTGGTGCCTGTAGCTGGACGGGAGATGTTGGTGCCTGTAGCTGGACGGGAGATGTTGGTGCCTGTAGCTGGACGGGGGATGTTGGTGCCTGTAGCTGGACGGGGGATGTTGGTGCCTGTAGCTGGACGGGGGATGTTGGTGCCTGTAGCTGGACGGGAGATGTTGGTGCCTGTAGCTGGACGGGAGATGTTGGTGCCTGTAGCTGGACGGGAGATGTTGGTGCCTGTAGCTGGACGGGAGATGTTGGTGCCTGTAGCTGGACGGGAGATGTTGGTGCCTGTAGCTGGACGGGAGATGTTGGTGCCTGTAGCTGGACGGGAGATGTTGGTGCCTGTAGCTGGACGGGAGATGTTGGTGCCTGTAGCTGGACGGGAGATGTTGGTGCCTGTAGCTGGACGGGAGATGTTGGTGCCTGTAGCTGGACGGGAGATGTTGGTGCCTGTAGCTGGACGGGAGATGTTGGTGCCTGTAGCTGGACGGGAGATGTTGGTGCCTGTAGCTGGACGGGAGATGTTGGTGCCTGTAGCTGGACTGGAGATGTTGGTGCCTGTAGCTGGACTGGAGATGTTGGTAAATGCAGCTGGACTGGAGATGTTCGTGCATGCAGCTAGATGGAAAATCATCTCTAACAACAGAGCAACTAGCCAAAGAATCATTCTTATGCATGGGTGAATCTTCAACATCATTTAAAGAACATGTAAAAGATAAATAATATACTGTTGTAAAAGCACGTTTTAAAAAACATTATGCAGTCTACAGAAATTTTTATAGTACTATACTTTACTATTCCATTAAGTTCTAAAAATTAAAGTTATTTACTACAAATTTATCAATGAAAATGTTTATTTATACAAATACATAAAACAAAATGCATGTATCTCAGCTAATTTAAATCAAAGCATAAAATGTCATGCTATTCAAATGATTATCTTTATCTAAAATCTAAAGTGTATAATAAAAAACCATACGTAAAAATATATCATAAAAAACCATACGTAAAAATATATCCTATTATTGTTTGTATTCTATACAAACATTAGCCTTAATAATCGAACATATATTTCAAGGAGTCGAACTGTGACCCACAGGTTATCACTATCTCTGAATAATTTTGGGATTTTTAAAAAGGCGACAGAAATAGTGAAAACCTGCAGGCTACAGCTTTACACCCCTGATATATACATGATCTCTTTATTGAAAACTTTAATAAATAAGTATATTTATGCATGTACGGTGGAGTCTCGGTTTACCGTTACCCTTTTAACCACCAGTATATGTTAACCGTCAGTGAACTGACTACAAGTAAAATAATAAAATTGCATACAAAAGAAAAAAAAAACCTAATGAAATAAAAGTAAAATAAAAGTGAAATAAAAGTCGGACTCCTTGTATGCATATACTATACTTCAACTTTGTGTATTTTTTAAACAGATAACTTTGAGAAAACGACAAGCTGACAACTTAAAGATTAATTTGTGCCAATTCGATGCCAGATTTCTTGTCCTGTGTAGTGTTGGATCAAATAATACAAACTCCGTGCTTGATGCTTCACCATTTGAAGAAGAAATAACTACCCTACATTTAAAGAAGATTTTCCAAAAAAGTAAGAGTAAGGTTTTGCCGATTAATTTTACTTATAAATTACAAAAAGGTTTCTTGGAAAAATTCATGTCCTTAATGCTTAAATTTTCTGACAAATATTAAAAAGAAAAGCCTTGTACAATATTTAATAAAATAGCTGCTCATTTTTAATTTTTAACACTTTTAAAATAGTTGAAAAAGTTCTATTTTAGTTCTTCTGCATCTTCAGCGTTCCAATTTTCTTAAATATACCCGTATTTCCACGACATTAAATTACAGTACACAAATATTGTCCTACGAGCAACATTCATAATTTTGAAAATGAAGTTATAGCTAAATTTTTTTTTAATTTAATCAATTTAAGCAGTTCCGCTTAGTAGCAACCAAAGTTTCTTTAACCTCAGCTCAGTAAGCCAAAAAATAAAAAAGTAAAAATAGTTTTAAAAAAAATTATAAGCATTCAATGTTTATCTTAAAATACACGCATAATTTCATGTTGTCCCAAAAGCAATCCGTTACAATACGTTATTTGTGCGTGGGCCTAGATTATGGAAAATTCACAGCTTTGATTATGCTTGCTAGAAAGCGCGAACTAGTGAATTTATTTAAAAAATTATGATTTTTGCTCTCTTTCTTTTTTAATGCATGGTAACAAGGTAGAAAAGAGCATTATTTATAATACCTATTCCGTATTCCAAAGTTATTTTTTCAACCTAGAACCATCATTTAATTAATATCAAACTATTAATTAATAAAAACGTATTTAAAAATATTTTGCACACTTTATTTCTATTTCTATTTTATTTTTTACTTTTTAGTGTTTAAAATATTTCATTGTTGATTTTTCACAAGTCAGTTGGCATAGTTTCAAGAGCGTGGTTTGACGCGTAAGTAATTCTAATTGCTGTTGTATCTTTTGTACAGTTGTAACCATAAAGAATATTTGGTGATTTATTACCTTCTCGTGCCTAAAGGTAAAATGCCTTAAAATTGATTTATAATTAGTTTCTAAAAATATTAAAATATATTGTCATCGAAAACACATCTGTGAATATATTTTTTATTATTCTAGCACATCAATAAGTGAGTGAAAAATCAAATTTTCCATCTTTATATACTTAAAACAAGTTAAGTTTAATAGAAGAGTCTGAAGAAAAAATTATTCGAATTTCGAAAAATGGTTCCTAATTGGCTAAAAATTGGCTATGTGCAATTGTATCCCTTTTAAGTTCTTGCAATGTAAACAAAGTTTGTGAAAAAGTAACTGACAATCAATTCATAATCATTTAAAATTTTTATTTTCTTAGACAGACGGAATGCGATAAGGCGTCTTCCTCAGTGGGATTCAGATCGCACTCTTGAGCCTCTGGAACTATTGAACGACGATCATTCAGTGTCTCCCCACCAGGTGTGTTCTTGTCGCATGAGTTGTCGTTCCTTGCGCTGCTCCTGTGTGAAAGCTGCCAAGATCTGCGGCGCGAGCGGTGTTGCATGTTTATGCACGAGTTGTGACAATCCTCTGAACGTTCTCCAGTCCCTTGGAATAAGCCTGGAATATTCGCTAAATGACAGCTGTCTTTTTCAAAATATCTATCAGGTATGCCATTTAGGGGTAGATACATAGAAGCGCCCCCACGAGACAGCCATGATATGACCAACTGGCTATAGGAAATACTCATGCCATAATAAGTTGGCCAATAGTTTTGAAATAGTTGGCGATGCTACAGGGACGAAAAAGTAGCTAACAAATACAATGCTGAAAAAACGCATTATCTATTGACAATTTGTTAATTGTGATTGGCACCTTAATTAATGAATAAATTCTGCTAAATTTGCGTTACTCATCGGCCGATTTATCGTGGAGCGATTGTAGTTGTCTCGTGGATCTGGACGCATCCATATTCTCTGCATATTCAAACTACTGTATGCTATGTACAAACTCGGATATGATTTAGGAGTTGCTAATATTAAGGGTGACCTTTACAAAGGTTGATATTTTTTTAACACAAGGCGGCTCTACCCTCTATCAAGTACGCTCGCCAACGAACGTACAGATCCCTGGTGTCTAAAAATATGCTTATTTTATCTATTTTTAAAAGAAAAAAAAATGGCTGCAAACGTAGATACTCAATAGCCATTTAAACCTTCATTTATGTAATGTTATCCACGCTTTGAAAGATTGAAATGTAAATTTAGAAAATTCAAAATATGCTTTATCGCAAAATCATCCATAAAATTATATAGTTTGTAAGAAAATTGCAAACAATAGAGCCACACAATAGAGCCATATCAACTATCAGGTGTTTATGAAATCCCGTTCACCAGAGCAGATGGAACATTCCAATATTATATAAAGAATGACAGCTAGAAAGTTTAAAACAAGATTAAAAGAGCATATGGCAGATATCAAATATGATCGAAGAACTACAGCTTTAGTAAGCTTACATAAGACTAAACTTTAAAAATTGACCTTAGGAATAGTAAAATAATTTATCTATCAAGACTTCGTTTTCAGTATATTATCTGTGAATCAATAGAAATCTATATGCGTAACGAGAATATATGCAATGAATCAGCCTCTTCTGAATTGCCTAAAATCTGGCACGAGGTGTTCAATTAAAAAAAATAATAATAAAGAAATAGTAATTTTCACGTTTACAGTGGACTATTTTTAAGCATCTGCTTTTATTACACATATGCTCACGTGATTTATATTTTTCTAGTTTATTTTCAAAAATTGTTTATCGTGTAGATTTTGATAATGGCGCAGTTTGTGCGTTCGAAACATGTCGATCATTTATATTAAAAGTCTTTTCGTGTTCGTCTTTTGTCACTTAGGCATTTAAATCTGTATTTTAATTAAATTAAACTTATTGGAATTATAGCTTTTATTTTTTTATATCATTTATTGTTTAGATATGTAATATAATAATTGCTAATATTTTCTTTAAATATTCTATGCAAAAAAAAAGTAATATGATAGATATAGGCTGTGAGTTTTTAGATTTTTGCTGGTTTCTTTTCCATACAAAAAACAAACGTTTAAAAACTTTTTGTATGAGAACACTATAAAAAATGATAAAACAGAGTGGCCAGCGGTCAGGAAAAATACCAGCATTTCCGCATAGAAAAAATCGCTTTATTTAATCGCGACTTTTTTAATCGTAAGGCGAATTTTTCTATGTTGAAGTGCTAATATTTTTCCTGAGAAATTAGCTGACCGCGAGCCACCCTTTAAAATAAACGCAACAGATCTGTTTCAGATAATATAAAGCTGATCATTGATTAGATGCAAAGCTTACACATGTGTGGATTTGCACCTGATCAAAGATTAGCTTTATACATGTAAAACTATATGTGTGTGGCTTTACATTAAGCAACTTTAACCCTTTCTCGACGAGCGGCATGTATACCGTTTAGGGCGCACGAAATCCTTGAATTTGAACACAAATATATTAGTATTTTTAGAAAAGTGGTATTAGAAAGTTCGATTTTTAGTATGAGAAAATTTTACCTTATCTAATATTCAGTTTTCATCGATTAAATAAGGCAAAAATTAAAAAGAAAACTGGTGCCGAAGGTTTAAAAAAAAGTGTAAAAGACGTTCGTCGCGAAGCAATTAGAACTAGTATGCTGTGGCCATCACAAAACTTTCTGCTATATCATTATAATACATCAATTTAAGCAGCACACTCACACATCAACAATTATGGATATTACGTATAAAACCTTTCTTTGAATTTATCATAGTTACACTAATCAGTGAATGTTATTTGAAAAAATAACGCTCAATAAATTGCATCAATTGATTGTTGGCATGATTAGGAATATTTCCCCAATCACAGTATACAAACACCCCCTGTTGATGGATCAAAATCAAAATTGAATCAGCAATTATTTATGTCAAGGTCTAACAGAATATGAAGTTTGATGAAATTCCGTATATTAGTTTTTCCTGATATAGTCATCTCAGAAATCATTAAAATCACAGCATAGCAGTGCCACCTGTTGGCCAATATATACCAAAACATTATTAGCATCTATTTATGTCAAGGACTAACATACACTACGCGATCGATTCATGTTTTTTTTTATTATTATTATTGAAAGGAGATACTCTCAAATAAGTCCCATTTAAATTTCCTCAAAATTGATTCAATTATTTTTTAAAAATTCAACAAAATAAATAAATAAATAAACGTCTTTAAAATACTTCATTTTTAACGATTTTCCTCAAGTAACGTGACGCTATTTGTTTGGCGAGAAAGACGTTATCCGGCGATTTTCCTCCCTCCTCTTTGATACAGTTTTGTTTCTAGGATTGTTATAGGAAAAACCAAAATGCAACGTTTTTTTTTTCCCCCTTTAAAACTTTTATGACGTTAACAATCAGAAAAAAAAAATCAAAATTGTAAAAAGTTTAAATTCACCCAAGTTTTCTGCGGTACATCCGTTACATTTGAAGGGCTATATTTTTACGGTGGGGGGACTTGTACGCTAATACAGGGTGGGCCAAAAGTCCCTGGCAAATTTTTGAATTTAATATAAAATCAAGTAATTAGCGTACGATGAGTGCTGTTGACAAAACTGAACTGCCAATTTAATAAATAATTTCTGTCAATTTAATTGGATAAGATTCGGAAAAAACCACGCACTCAACTGCTGTTGTAGCAGTTGCATTGCTCGCCAACAGTGTGAATTTGTAGTACTCTGTAGTAATTTTACTTTGTAGTAATTTTTGAATTCCTTTACAATGTTTATTAATTTATTCAAAATTTTACAGTTTCCAAAGTTCCATAATTTTTTGCAACGTACTGTAAAACTGAGTTGTTGCAATACTGTTGCTCGTGTACTTGACTGTATTCCTGGTACTGTTTTGTGTCCCAACACGGAGTGTAATGAACAGCTTCAGTTTTCATGGTGTGGCAGAGTTATTTCCTATCCTGAAAGGAATCCTAGAAACCACTGTTCCTTCTGCGGTCAATGCTGTTTCTCAAATGGACGCCACTGCCCAGTACGTTACTCTTAAACCATTTCTGTAGCATTCACTTTATTTTGATTATATTTTTATTCTTAATTTTATGAATTAACAATGTTCCTGCATTTGGGATATCGGATTCTTATAAAAAAAAAAGTACTTTTCCAGTATAGTGGCCTTGGCGAGATAGAGAAAATGCCTTGGCGAGAGAAGGAAATTTGACCACATATTTTTTGGCAACATATTAGCTGTTTCATATAAAGTAGTATTTTTTTTAAAAATATTTATAAATATATATATATAAAGAAGCCATTTAGCTATTTTTATATACAGACAGAAGTAAACTGTACATAAACAAAACAATAATAATACAAATATAAATAAAATATTTATATTTAGTATATGTAATACATATATAAAAGTTCATTAGGTTTGTTTTCATAACTGTTTATATCATTTTGAAAGTAATCTTACTCTCTGAAGCCGGAATTGCGCCAAGCTTTAAAACAAGAACGAAAAATCATGCGCCAAGCATAGATTATGTAGCACTTTCCAACGCTTCCAAAATAATTTTACAAAACATACCGTTTAATAAGCTAAAAGATAACATCTAAGTAAACAATTTGGAAAACGCATAACATATTAAAAAACATAATTTCAGGAATTTCGAACAGATACAATATTCGGAAAAGTATCCGAGTACTTTTATTCAACCCTGTATATGATCTATAGATTTGTATATATACTATATAGGATGATAAATTTTAGTTTAGTTAGGAAACGCATAGCACAGTTTAAAATTCTCCTTCTGGAGTTTCTGTCAATAAACGGAAATGTGTTCTCGAACTTTTGTGCTACCCTGTATATGAAATACAGAATTTATACACACCCAGTAATAGACAAAAAGTGAGTTCAATTGAAAGTCGCGTTCAGCAACTTAAAACGCCAGGAATTATTGTTAACAGACAGTAGAGAATTCTTTTGTATGTCCCTGTAAATGAACGATGACTGCTATACACACACTATTCTGTAGTAAGCCTCTTGTAATGCACCTTAGTAATATATATAAATTTCAATGCGTTTAAAATAGTGAATCATTATTTAAATAAACCGCAGACGATTTTTCTCCATAGACGTAATGTAACGGAATTCTTTTGACTGTCCCTGTATAGTAACTATAAGTGGTATGCATACCCTATTCCATATTATGCTTTTTCTAATGCACCTTAGTGATATATATAAATTTCAATGCGTTTAAAATAGTGAAACATTATTTAAATAAACCGCAAATAATTTTTCCCTATAGACCGCAATGTAACGGAATTCTTTTGAGTGTCCCTGTAAAAAAACTATAAGTGCTACACACTTCCGTTGAAATAGGGAACATGCTATAGCTAACGACAATAACATATAAAAATTGCAGAGCAATCCGAGCATATTTACGGGAGTTAGAGCACGGCCAGACGGCCATACGGCCAGACAAACCGAAGTCATAAGCACTTTTCAACTAGGTTGGAAAGTGCTAAAAAGAAAAGCAAGCTAAGGCCCCTATAGAGAAAAAGTACCAAAAACTCTATAGCTGTCTTATAAAAATCCTATATAGGCAGTAGTACTTTAATTTCACATTTGTTGTCATATTGTACTGTCCTCTAGAATAAAACCATTTTTTGAAATTTTCTCTATATAAAGTATAATAAAGAATTTTAAAAAATTAAACATGGCTAAATTTTTACAGCTTGTTCTGACTAAGATTTTAATGTTGAGAATTTTACATTTTATACCATTATTACAAAGTGGCAGCCAATTAAGCGAGAATTTGAAAAAAAAATCCACTTTTCCAAAAATTAACCCAAGCTACCGAAAACAAAACATACACCTGACGTAATCAGCTGAAAAGGATGCATTTTATTACCTGTTAATTGTTTAACAAAAAACAATTAAAATTTATGTAGATATTCTAAAATTTTATTATAAAAAGAATATCTGTAAAATTGAAGCTCATGTTTTGTCAGAATTCTGCAATTGTTAGTTTAAATTATTTTAAAACTAAATAAGCACTCCTTACGTATTTTAAACCATTTTTATTATTCTAAATGGTGCAGAAAAACAGAACAAAACAAAATAATTGACTTCAGTGAAATATTTGATGGAGTACTAGAGTGGGTTATTTTAGGAAACATTTCACTGTAGGTTTTTTTTTTAGAGGACAGCACAATACATATTTAAAAATTATTATAGTGATATATAAAGATATAAAATAAAAACTGCAATTTTATCTCATAGTCTTCTTATCAAAATTTCAAAGCCGGCTATAAAGTATTTTATGTTGTGCCATGGGGTTTTCCTTTAAACTCTTTTATTTCAGAAAAGACAAAGCTTAAGACATTAAAAATATCTCCCCCTCCCTCTTTTCTCACTTATAAGCTCAGTATATTAAAAAGTTGAACTCATATATTGCTTTGTTTAAGTTTGTTAGTAAACTCCCCGATTCCCCTCTCTAATGTTATATCTATGGGTATGGGTGTAAAATGCATTCGTATATTTAAAATAAATATCTCCTCGGGAAATTAATATTTTAAACTTCGTTTTTCTGCGTTCTCTTGTTAAATGATGTCTCTTTTTTTTATTGGTTTTCAATAGTATTCACAACTTATAATTTTATGCGTTAAAATCTTAGGGAAACTCAGTAAGATTTTAACACTTCACATAAAATTAAGTATATATTTTAAAAATATTTTGACAACTAAGAAAAAAAAGACATTCTTTAAGAAGAGTACACAGTAAAACATAAATAAATAAATAAATAAAAATATTAATTTCCTGAAGAGATATTTTAAATATACAAATGCATCCTACGCGCATAGGTTTAACATTAGCGAAGGGGATTGGGGAGTTGGCTGACTAACTGCCTTAAGAGTTGTGATTTGAAAATACAATCTGCAGGCAAAAGAACAACAGACGCCAAGCTAAAAAGTATCTATAGAACATAGAACTATAGGCTTTTCTTTAACCCGATCGGCCACCTTCATTCAAAACTAATTGCGAGTTTTGATCCTAACATCAATTTCCAATTCTCTATTGGGTCATCTGGAAAGTTGTGTGGTATTTCAAATTGAAGCGCGGTTTTGTCTAGTTATTTTGCTACTGCTGATAAGGCGTGACCTTGAATGATCCATATTATGTACATTCGGTCTTTTCTGCTTGCAGTGCATAATTCTCGTTTGTGTTGTGGCACATTTTTTCTTTCAGTTCAGTGCTAAGAATGGAAAACCTAAAAGTTCGTTTCCGTTATATTATAATCTTTTATTTCAAGAAAAGTAAAAATGCTATTCAGACGGCTCGTAAAATTTGTGCTGTATATGAACAAAGTGCTGTTTCAGATAACACAGTTCGGAAGTCGTTTGAGAAGTTTAAACGCGGAAATTTCAGCCTTGAAGATGATGTACCGCTGGACGACCATCATCTGTAAAGGAGAACCTCTTAAAAGAAGATATCGCTGAAAATCCACATTACACAGTTCAGGAGTTATCACACAGACTAAATATTTCAAAAAGTACAGTGCATGATCATTTGATAGCTTCTTTTAAGAGGTCCTCCTTTACTCTCATTTATGGTCGTCCAGATCTGGCATCATCTTCGATGCTGAAATTTCTGAGATTAAATATTTCAAACGACCTTCGAACTGTGTCATCTGAAGCAGCACTTTTCCCATATACAGCGCAAGTTTCAAGAGCAGTCTGACTAGCATTTGTACCTTTCTTAAAATAAAGAAACATAACATGACGAAAAGGGAACTTTTGGTTCTGTATTCTTAGCACTGCACAAAAATTATGCTATAATACAAACGAGAATTATGCAGCGCTAGCAAAAAAGACCGAATGTACATATCTGGGTCATTCAAGGTCACTCCTTATCAGCAGTAGTAAAATAATTAGAGGAAACCGTACATAGCTTTTTGAAAAACCGCAGAATTTTCCGGATGACCCAATAAAATAGAAAATTTTGAACGTCAAATTATTTTTAGGCAATCTATTACTTAATGTGAATAACTTGGCTGAATCACGTTTTCGTAACTGAAGCGCAGCAGGTTATCTTGTGTCTATGAAATTCATAGAACTTATTGTACCACAGCTGAAAGTAGCTCTTGAATTAATATGGAATTCAAAAGGAAACATAAAAATAAAATGTGGAAAAATAAATACTACAATTGAGGGGCTCGGGGCCTAAAAGAGCCAAGCCACATTTTTGGTGAAATAATTCTAACACTGTAATTTGTTGCTTAATATTGTCAATTATAATATCCTACATAGAATTTGTTTCTAATGTCACTTGGTGGCAGCATATGTCCCAGGTTTCATTTTTGCCCCAGATGTTTATACCCCCAAAGAAGCTAGCTAATTTACAAAAATCGTAATAGTAAATTCATTAAAGTAATGCCATATCGTTACTGAGAATATCTCATATGTTTCTAAAACATTGGCGAAAAAACTTTATGCTGTACATCTTGATTTGAGCTTTTGATCAAATTTTCAAATTGAAATATCTCATAAGTTCAAAAATGTGGCCTAGCACTCTATTTCCCCGACCCCTTCTATTAAATTTCATAGCTAAATTATTCATCTCATTGTAAACAGTAACCGACGCGTATAAACATTGCAACATTGCGGCAGTTTCTTAGCACTAGGGAGCCAGACTTTTACTTTAAGGGGCCGTGGTAATTATGGGGTTTAATTAATATCTAGGCTAATAATCAAAATAAAAAAATCTGAGTCTCAGGGGCTTTCGGACTTGTCCTTTATCTATCCTCATCCAAATTTTCAGATCTCTACGTGCGGTAGATTTTCCTAGCCATCGTGGGTACACAGACACACTGACAAACATTTTTCTTTTATTAGTACAGATAAAGAGCGATATGCTTGTGTGTGTGCCTGTCCGTCCAGAGTTTTCTGAAGAGACCGCTACGCGCAGAGCTTGAAGACTGTTGGGAAGATACACTGTAAAAAAAATCTGTAAATTTTACAGAAACCATTTTTTTACAGAAAAAAACTGTTTTTTTTAAAAAGTTTTTTTCTGTAAAAAAAAATGGTTTTTCTCTGTAAAAATTACAAATATTTTTATATTCCATATTTTTTACAGGAAAAAACTGTTTTTTTCTTTTAAACAGTTTTTTTCTGTAAAAAATACGGATTTTGTAATTTTTACAGAAAAAATCCATTATTTTTTAGAGGGAAAAAAGCTGTTTAAAAGAAAAAACAGTTTTTTTCTGTTTTTATTATTATTATTATTCCTAACCGATGCAAAGAATGCTGAACTGTAACCGCATTTTGATTTTCACTGTATGCCTGTCAATGTCATTTAAACACCCGCCAAAGACAAAAAAGGGGAAATTTTTATAAAGTTGAGAATTTTCATTATTTACAGGGTAAAAGGGGGGGGGGAGGGGGATTTATAGACTAACAAAAATTGTGAAATAAAATGCTGAAATTTGGTGGGGGGGGCACAGTTTTGACATTTTACTAGGGGAAGTTTTAGTTGCTTTTTTTCTTCAAGGAGGGGGAGAGGGGTAGGCGAAGGCTGATTAAAAAGATAATACTATATATACATTATTTCAATTCGCTAAATTCACAGCGATATATATATATTACAAAGTAATGTTATTGTTGTTTTCAATAGTTAATTTTCACCAAGAATGACCTTTGGAGGGGGGGGGGGCGTAAGTGGCGCAAGAAAATTAAACAATTATACGTAGAGAGATTTTTAAAAGATTGAAATAAAGAACAAATTGGAAAGCTTTCTCCATTATTTTTTTTTTGGCTTTTTTAGGATAAGGGGTGAGGCAGAGTTGAGATTGGGATAATTGAGTTATATAAGATAAATTTAGCACAAGAACGCACAATTTTGATACTTGGCAGAAGAAATTTTAATTTCTTGAAGAAAATGAGCTTCTGGCGGGGGGCGGGGGGGGGGGATTAAAATGGTAATACAATGGATAGATATTTTTTCAACTCGCTACATGGATTGGATATATATTTAAAAATTAAAACACATGTGAAAAACAAAGGATAAGACAATATAAAATGCAATGCAATGGAATGGACACTGCGGGAATTATACTTGATAGGATGAAAAAGAAAAAAAAAATGGAAAACTATGAATACCTTATAGAATCTTCAGAAGGGATTTATAAAAGTATTCATAGTAAGTATATATGCCACCAATGGCCTTTAGGAAAAGGGTGTGTGGGAGGGGGGGGGTCAAGAAATTTAAAAAATGCAAAGTAACATACAGAGATTTTAAATAGGGATGAAATAAAGACGACCAAAGCAGAAACTTTTAAAAAGATAATATTTTTCACTGTCTAACCTTTTTTAGAGAGTGTGCCCCCTTACTCTATAAAGGACAGATAATGAAAAAGCTTAATTTTTTTTTTAATTTCTCATCTGTTCGTCTTTATTTTATACCCTTTAAAATATATGTATGTAATTGTTGTGGAAATACGTATTTTTTCCCCCTTGAGCCCTTCCCCCCCTCCCGCCACAAAAGCCACTCTTGATAAAATAATAATAAAATAATATATCAATCATCGTATCATCCTCTATACTAAAACGAAAAGCTAATTCTTAAGATCGATGTTTTTCAGTGCAAAAAAAGACACAAATGCGCATGCATAATATTAAATGTAGAACATATCCAGCTTTAGAGCAGAGCAGAGTAGCGTGAGGTCGGGATGGCTGAGCGGTCTAGGCGCCTGTTTTAATCTGTGGTTGTAAACTGTTGACATCGCGGGTTCGATGCCTAGCTCGGGGTAGACTGTTTTTTGTTACTTTAATGGCAATAAGATAATTAATTTCAATAATTTATTATTTTACTTCAAGAGATGTTATATAATTTGTAAATTTTTTTTATTCGAATGCTTTATAATTAAGTAAATTTTAACATCCAACAATATTTTTTTTAATTACCAATTTTATGTTTAAATTAAAAGATTGTGCATATAATTATCGATTAAATAAATTGAACTGATCTACAATTTTTGTTATATTTGGTATGACCATTAACAAGATTCCATATATATACTAAGATATATACAAAGAAAAGTATTTTATTATTTTTTATAAAAAAAAAAAAAAAAAAAAAAAAAAAAAAAAAAAAAGGTGAGGAAATAAAAGAAGAGAAATATATTCAAACAGGAATTCTGAAAGAAAAATGACGTTGATATCCATGATTAAATTGAATAAAATTAAATAATTTATAAAAATGTAAAATAAAATTCAAATAATTAAATAAAATTTATTATAAATCGTTAGCTGCAAACAACAAATTTTAAGTTCGTGGTTTTAAAGTAAGACTCATAAAAAAGAATAAATAAATAATAATAGTCAAAAATAAATAAAGGTCGCGTGGTTTAAAAATATTCAGAAAATACTCAGTATTGCTATTATTTTTTTTTTTATATTGCGACTGTGGTAAAAAACATTTAACACCTGACAATACTTTACTAATTTACAATTAAGACAATACTTTACAATAATTACTAATTTGATATTAAAAATATTTAAATTAAAAGATTTTGCATGTGTTATCGATAAAATAAATTGACCTAAACTTTTATCTTTTTTTTTTGTCTGACCATTATCAAGAAGATATGTTTATATACTAAGAAAAGTATGTGATTATTCTCCGTAAAAAAAGAAAAGAAGAGAAAAAAGAAAGAAGGGAAATATTCATATAAAAACTATAAAAGAAATCACCATGGTTTAACATATAAATAATGTTTTAAAGACAGGCTGGTAAAAATAAAAGTAATGAAAAAATTTAAAAGTCGCATAATTAAAAAAGATTAGAAAATACTAAATATTGATAGGTTAAAAAAAAGTTTAGACAGTAGAAAATTTCCATTAATATTTTTAGTTAAATTCCTGCTAAAAAGCAAGCATAATAGGTTATAAATTACAAGCTTAAAATTTTTTCACTTCATTAGTTGAGTAGTTTGAACTGACAGCACCATCTATCGCTTTATATCTATAGGAATCGCTTACACAGTATAACAATTCATCAAGTTTTCAATACTTAATTAAGTTAAATCAACTAATTAAAAATTAAAACACATTACTAATGCAATTTTTAAGTTGTTTACCGTCAAATCTTGACGGGTACTATCTAGTATATATTAAAGCACAAGCTTAAAAATTTAAGTACGAATTATTCAGCGCAAAAATGAACAAAACTGCATATGAGTAAAATCAAATATAGAACCTATTCAATTTTCGAGATTAACAGACCGAGGTCACGATAGCCCAGTCGTTTAAAGCGTCGGTTTACGAACTGGTTATCTCCATAGAAAATGAGTTCTATTCCTGCTGCTGATAGAATGATTTCTGGAATATATTTTGTAATAATTAGTCATATTTTATTTCAGGGGGAGAAGTACTTTTTTATTATTATTCGAATGCTTAATAATTAAGTAAAATATAACATCCAAGAATATTTTTACAAATATCTAATTTTGTATTAAAATATTTAAATTTTAAAATTTTGCTTGTGATTATCGATTAAATAAATTGAAATGGTCTACAATTTTTGTTATATTTTGTATGACCATTATCAAGAATGTAAAGAAAAATATGTGGATTTTTTTCCCCATAAAAAAGGAAAAAGAAGAGAAAAGAAAATAGAAAGAAGGAAAATATTCATCTAAGAATTATAAAAGAAACTATCTTAATAATGTATGAAAATATAAAATTAAATTCAAGCAATTAAAAATATGTATAGCTGGATGCAGCAAATTTTAAGTTCGGGGTTTTAGAGCGAGACTGATAAAAATAAAATTAGTGGGAAATTTTAAAGGCCGCGTAATTAAAAAAATTAAATACTAAAGATTGATATTTTTCAAAAAAAAATGAGGTTTGTAGTATGTACAAACAAATGCCCTGTCTATTCAATTAATATTATTAGTTAAACTACTGATAAAAAGTAACCCTAATAAGTTAGAAATTACAAGCTTAAAATTCTTTCACTTCCTTTATTGAGTAGGTTCGACTGACAGTGCCATCTATCGCCTTATATTTTTAGGAATTGCTTAGACACTATAGCAATTCATAACGTTTTCAATACTTAATTAATTAAAAAGCAACTAATTAAAAATTCAAATATATTTCAAATGGAACTATATAGCTGTTTACTATCAAACCTTCACGAGTACTATCATGACGAGTACACACATACACACACATATGTATATATGAGCTATCCATCTAGAGAGTTGAAAACAATTTATAGATTTTTTTTTTTCAACTGCACGTGTCCGCCCTACCTCGCCCTCAAAAAGCTTTCCTATTTGGAAGAAATAAAGCATTTAAAACTTTCCTTAGCCAAATGCAAAAATTGTGTTTTTGGGGCCAAATCTCAATCTCATATTTTTCTTTTACTCCTCTTAACTCTGACCCTTCCTTACTCTGCAAAAGCCGTATAATGAATTTTTATAAGTTACCTTTTATAAGTTTCTAATTTGTTCGCCTATGAAGCGACGGGACTAGCTTGGGGTCCGGACTTGCTCCGGCCCCTCTCGATCTGTTGAGTGGGGTTTAATCGCACCGTCTGGAATCGGTTAAAAGACCTGTCATGTCCAATATTGGATGAGTACAGTACTAAATAGTCTTATTTCACCCCCATTCAAGTCTTTATATGTATTTTTTTATTTATTGCCTCCCTCACAAATCTTGGTGAAAGTTTCAAAATATATGTATATATAAGCAGCCCATAGTTCTCTCAGCTACCTAGATAAGAAAGCCGTGACACGCGTCACGAAAACGTCATACCAAGCAGGCACGAGGCTAACGAAAAAGAAAGGCTACCGCGGTGCTTTGCGCGTATCTTTTTTTACAGACCGCGGGAGTCACGTGATGCTCGAATGCACCGATGCAGGTGTACGAAAAAAGCATCACGTCACTCTAGCGGTCTGTAAAAAAAGATAAGTGGAATGCACCGTGGTAGCCTTTCTTTTTCGTTAGCCTCGAAGCAGGCAAAACAAAGTAAAAAAATCGAACAACTTGCATGTTGCGATTTCATTGGCTCATAGAATTAATAATTATTTTTTGCGACTATTAGTTAATAATTCCACGAGCCATCGAAATCGAAACATGCAAGTTGTCAGGGCTACACTACACTGTTAAAAATATCGTGAAAAATTGCCTCTGTTTTTAAAGGCTCTCTATTTTCTGACCAATGAGAATGCTACATAAACGCCCTTGGAGTGTTCTCATTGGTCAGAAATTTGAGAGCCTTTAAAAACAGAGGTAATTTTTCACGATATTTTTAACAGTGTAGATACCGGGCTGGCTCATTCATTATCATGGCGTCACAAATGGTGGCTCGAGGCTAACGAAAAAGACAGGCTACCGCGGTGCATTCCACTTATATTT
Source organism: Maratus michaelseni (assembly GCA_963931845.1). Taxonomy (NCBI): domain Eukaryota; kingdom Metazoa; phylum Arthropoda; class Arachnida; order Araneae; family Salticidae; genus Maratus; species Maratus michaelseni. The sequence goes on along the minus strand of OZ007593.1, from coordinate 144,877,454 downwards.
TTTTACAGACCGCTAGAGTGACGTGATGCTCTTTTCGTACACTTGCATTGGTGGATTCGAACAGTTTTTTCTCGTTAATTCGACAAAATTTTTTTTACAGTGTAGCTCAACTATGGAAGAGCCCAGTGGAAAAGTTCTAAAGTGATTTTCCTTAAACAAAAGAAATCAGTGTTGGGTTTTTTTAGGGGAGGGGGGTGACTTGGAGCTTATTCATTGCTGTCGGTGGTGATCAGGATGATCGTCGTCTACATTACACGACGGTAATGCCTAGTCCGGTTACGGAAGATTGTTGCACATAGGGTTTCCATTCAAAATTTGATCGTTAATTATTCAGGCCACTGATTTAATTTAAAAAATTAAGCTATGTTATCACTTCTGTCCAACTAAGATCTATGTTTGTGGTAAATTATAGCGTAATTAATCAAACCATTGTTCAGAAATCGTGTTCATTAACCGACTTAAAAAAAGGAGGAGGTTATCAATTCGACCCGTATGTATGTATTTTGTTGTTCACGCATAACTCTCGTAAATGTGCATCGATTTTGATAATTTTTATTTTGTTTGAAAGAGCAAGGGTCCAAGGTGGTCCCATTTCAATTTCGTCAAAATCTGAACATTAGAACAAATTATTTTATTCAAATTTCCATTATTTTGATAATTTAATTTATATTTCAAAAAGTCCATTATTTGAATTGTTGCCAATTTGTAAAATAGCGCACATAATAATATTCCCTTTCAATTAAAAAACGTATTTACACGTGACTATCAAAAACAGAAATAAAACTTTAAAACAATAATTAAATGATCACGTGTTAAAAGCAGTAAATGTAGAAAAATACGTTATAAAAAATATACTTGCGCGTGAATATTAATACACGTTCAAAACATTAAATGGGAAAACTTACGTGATATTTAAAATGCTCAAATAACATTACTTCCAAACAGTTTCAATTTAAAAACATATTTATACGAGAGATTAATTTATTTGTAGCTGATATATTATGTATACTAAACTACGAAAAGTCCTTCGGGTCTATACCGGCAGGAAAAGACAGCCTACCTATTCCTTGGTTTTAAGATTTTAGCTAATTTTACTGCAAAACACCAAGCTATAAAAATGGATGGAACCTGATTATAGAAGATTCAGTCGCAGTTCTCGTCAATATTCAATTTGAATCAGAATTTCGCCAAATATACTAGCTATAGCCAAGTTGGCTTCATTTATGGCAACTTGTTTTTGTCGCCAAATTTGTTGATATTTCGCCAAATATTGCCTAGCTTGGAGATAATTTAACGCTGGCGAACATGAATATATAGTGTTGAGAATGTGAGAGTTAGAACGATGGTTACAACAATGAAATAAAATTTGCGAGATAGCATGTTCACTAAAACTCTTAAATTAAAACCGTTTATGGAGGTATCCTTCTGTCTTGTTTCAAAATGTCAGCCACTCTAAAATTTCAAAATGCTATATCTCAGGCATTTTTTAAGGTAGAGGCAAAACAAAAATTGTTCCGGTATCCTTGGATCAAGGCTGAACATTCAATTGAAAAAAACCTTTAGGATTTCTAATATTTTTAACGACTTTGTACATCTTTTTGAATTTGAAATCTTGAACCCTTTCCGGCGCGGAGTAAGTCTGTTTGTAAAATGATGAAATAATGGACTGACACCAGAAATAACAAACGAATTCATTAAGAAATATAAACTTGCTCATTTTCCGGTACTTAACAAAAGGAAAATTTTAATTAAATATTCTTGGTGCCTTTTGTCAGTTTTGGAATTAAAATTAGGTCTCCTTTTTTATGACCACCGCCCGTTAAAGAGTTATGTGTGTATCATAGCGCCTCCTTCTTGCTGAATATCCCTAAATTCAACTGGGACCTGCAGGTCATAGTAAAAAACACATACAAAAAAATTGGTTCAGTACTGTGGATAACCTAATACACTTTTCGATGATACAATAATTTAAATGGAACAAAAATCGTTATCACAGCGCCCGCTTTCGGCAGAATATCCGCAAATTCAAGTGGGACCTGCTGGTCACAGCCAAAAACCTATAAATGAAATTTCGTTCAATTCTAGGTTGCTTCATAACTTGACACACTTTTCAATGATACAAAGAGGGGACACACGGACAGACAGATATTTTGTAAAAACATGTTTTTCGGAATCTTTGAATCCTAAAACATATAAATCCGTCGAAAAAATTTTGATCACAATACTTTCTTCTATTTCGATAGAAGAAGGTGAGAAAAGGAGGATGTTAATAATTTGACCCAATGTATGTATGTATGTATGTTTTAGTCCTGTTCACGCATAACTTTCGTAAATGAGCACCGATTTTGATATATATATTTTTTTGTTTAAAAGTGTAACCAATCGACCCCACCCCACCCCAACCAACCCCAATCGATAAATTAGTAGATACTAGGTACAATATATTCATAATTCTTACTAAACTTAAGGTAGTTTGGCACCAACTTCAAAAAGTAATTGATTGCTTTTCATATGTATATATTCGTAAACTGAATCATAAGTCTGTATATTCATTTCTTGTAAAATATATTCTCTCGAAAATCCATGTTTGGTGGGTATTAAACTGTACATATTAAATTTATCATTTTTATTCCGACACATGATATCAGATTTGTGGTTAATGGATAACATTTTGTCATTAGAGAATTTTAAAGAATTATTTAATACTTTTTAGTGCTTTTTTTATAAGTCGGTTAATGTTTTTTTTTTGTAAAAGTTTATTTTATTTCATTGTCAGAATAAAGTGGATACATGGGAAGCTTCGCCCACTTCTAGCTCGCTGCACATCGATAATGAACTTAAAATATCTTAATAATTTATTAGCAATGATAGATATATATTTTTTGTTTACTAGCTTATTCATTGCTCTCGACGACTGTTGGCGGAGGGTGGGAGGGCCGACCAACGCGGGTATATTCACCGCTGGAATATTTAGCTATATTACTGAAGAGTGTTGCACATAGTGTAAGCATTAGAATTTTCACCTTTCATTTCGCAGGTTACAGATTGAAGTTCAAAAATCTGGTCACATTATTATCTCTGTTTTAGTACTAAGAGGAGGTTCCGAGAAAAATATTTCCAAACGAAGCTAGGGTTTGAGGCCTCAATGTCTTCGGCAGCGTGGAGTGCATATCAGCATTCGGCCTAAAAGGGATCCCGTTATAGTAATAGTCCATTTAATTTCTGACATTCAGATATTTAGTACTTTCAAATTTGACCGACAGTTCCTGTAGAAAACATAAATAGAAACAAGAACGAAAAATCATGCGTCAAGCATACATTATGTAACACTTTCCAACGCTTCCAAAACAATTTTACAAATCATTACTGTTTAAGATAACATCTAAGTAAACAATTTGAAAAACACATAACATATTTAAAAACGTAATTTCAGGAATTTCCAACATATACAATATTCGGAAAATTATTCGAATACTTTTATTCAGCCCTGTATAGGATCTATAGATTTGTATATATACTACATAGGATGCTAAATTTTAGTTTAGTTAGGAAACACGTAGCACAGTTTAAAATTCTACTTCTGGAGTTTCTGTCAATAAACGGAGATGTGTTTGCGAGCTTTTGTGCTGCTCTGTATATGAAATACAGAATTTATATACACCAAGTAATAGAAAAAAAAGTGAGTTAAATTTAAAATCGCGTTCAGCAACTTAAAACGCACTTCCAGGAAATATTTTTAACAGACAGTAGAGAATTCTTTTGTGTGTCCCTGTAAATGAACGATGACTGCTATACACACAATATTCTGTAGTAAGCCTCTTGTAATACACCTTAGTGATATCTATAAATTTGAATGCGTTTAAAATAGTGAAACATTATTTAATTAAACCGCAAACGACTTTTCTCCATAGACATAATGTAACGGAATTCTTTTGACTATCCCTGTAAAGTAACTATAAGTGCTATGCACACCCTATTCCATATTAAGCTTCTTGTAATGCACCTTAGTGATATATATCAATTACAATGTATTTGAAATTGTGTAACATCATTAAAATAAACCGCAAATGATTTTTCCCCATAGACCGTAATTAGAGTTGCAAAAATCCGGTTTATTCCCAGGTTTATTTCCAATCGTCCCGGTTTATTCCCAGGTTTATTCTCAAACGACCTGGTTTATTCCAAAAAATCCAAGTTTATTCCCAAAAAACCCGGTTTATTCCCAAAAGACCTGGTTTATTCCAAAAAATTCAAGTTTATTCCCAAAAAACCCGGTTTATTCCCAGGTTTAAACCGGTTTTTTTCTAGCCTTTGCAACTCTAACCGTAATGTAACGGAATTCTTTTGAGTGTCCCTGTAAAAAAAACTATAAGTGCCACACACTTTAGTTGAAATAGGGAACATGCTATAGATAACGCTAATAACATATAAAAATTGCAGGGCAATCCGAGCATATTTACGGGAGTTAGAGCACAGACAGACGGCAGACGGCCATACGGCCAGACAAACCGAAGTCATAAGCACTTTTCAACTAGGTTGGAAAGTGTTAAAAACAGCACCCTCTAGTGGTAGTGTCTGAAACTATATTAATTAATAGAGAATTGAATTAAGCATTCAACTATATTAAGCTCTTTAAAATCGTCCAATTAGAAGCAGAGATGGGAAGAAAACATAAATAGAAAAATCAGTGACCTCTAGTGGCAGTATCTGAAACTGATAAATGATAAAGAATTGAATGTATTATCCCACTACATAAAGCACTTAAAAATCGTCCAATTAGGTTTCGATATTATACAGATATTCATACACGAAAAAAAAGGAGAGGCGAGGGTGGGGGGGGGGGGGGGGGACTGGAATCGAGCTATATGTTAATAATCATCAAAATGTAAATATTTAAACAATTAAATAAATACACATTTGCAAGTTCAGACACTAAAAGGTACCTTTAGCTTCAAGACTTTTTGAGCAGACACCAAAACTGTGAAATTGAAAGCAAGTATTTAGCATTATGATACGCCTGAACAAAACTAACATGAAAAGAATGACGAATAAAGTCATCATACTATTGTGCTTCTAAACATAATAAATACTGAAGGAAAATAGAGGACTCTCTTTTAAGAACTAATGTTAAACCGCTGAATAAAACTGACTTATGCCATTAATGTTCCAAACCCAGCTCGCATCGAAAGTAGGTATCAAAACTCAAAATGCACTCAGAAGAAAATTTTCTCTTCACGAGAAAAAAGAAAGTCTAGAAAAATCGTGAAGTGACTCCCAGAAAAGAATTTCGTTGAAAAGTTTGTATTCATTATTTTAAAACCGAAAATGTCATTAGAAAGGTAAATGTACGCTGGTTAAGTGGAAATTTTTTTCGTATTTTGATCAGAAGAACAGATGCAGAGTTTTTAAAAATTGCAGAGAAAACAAAAAACACGAAAACGGCATGACGAAAATAATTTTTTTGAAAGGGTTAATATTAATACTTTTTTAACCGAAGACATCGTTAAAGGTACTCAGATTATTATTTTTATTTTATTTTATTTGCAAAACGAATGCACAACTTTTTTTTAATTGCAGAGAAAACAAAAATCGCAAAAACGGCATCACGAAAATTAATTTTTTTTAAGGAATTAATATTTTTCTAAACAGATAACACAGTTAGAATCGGAAAAGTACGAGTTTTTTAAAAAACTCACCGCCATTCTAACTTGGGCGCGTGCGGAGACGTAAGCATATTTACATGGCTTAAACTTTTGAATCAGTTTTTAATCTTTTAAATTTTGGCACTGATGATGGAGCTTTAGGGGCTCCGAAACAGCTGTTTGCCATTTTATATATTTTTATTTGTGCTATTTTACGTTGATCATTTTTTTTAATATAACGACACAAAGTTAAATCCACCTATTTTAAATAAGTGTTCTATCATCCCTTAAAATTTTGCCCATGAGTTCTGATTTCCTCTCAACTACTCTGAACGAAATTTGATCCATTTTAAAATACAACACCCCCTCCCTTACCCCACTCTCTTAATCTCAATCATTCGTCAAATAAAGGTACTTAGAAAACATGGTTCTCTCCACTATCAGAAAGCGTCCCGTAGTGCTTCATTGCTTGAGTTATGATCATGCATTGTATGGCGTTTTTAGCTTGTTTAGGCGTGTACTATCACCCCCTTGAAGTTTGGCCCATGAGTTCAGGGTTACCCTGTATATATAAAAAACATGGCAATCCGAATATATTTACGAGAGTGAGATTACGGACAGATGGCAGACAGACAAACAAACCAAATTCGTAAACACTTTTCAACTATGTTGGAAAGCGTTAAAAATGAACTTAATGTTTTTTTTTTTCTGTTTGGACTTGTAACAATAGATGTTGGTAAATATTAGTTATTTCCGAAATGCTTAGTTGAAAGTCCAAAATAGAGGCATAAGTATTTATTTATTTATTTATTTATTTTTACTTCAATAATTCTTTACTGTAATAAATAATTTTGTCATCGAAAACTGTTTTAAGTTTTTGTCCGAAACGGATACACTTTATATTAGATTTCTCTCAGGCAATTATATTTCGACCTGGTAGAATCTGGTTTGTCCAACAACGTTCATAAAAATGGTCAGTTACTCGCGAAATGCGAGACGTTGCTGAGTTAGAATACAACTTATTCCTCTATGGAAATTTTCTCTGTATTGCTCATATCGTTCACAAATCTTTAAATGCATTGCTCAAGATTTTGCATATATCGTCATCGATGGGCAATTTTGTTTTAACAATTACTGTACTATTTGTAATGCTTTTTTTTTATTTTTTATTATAGCTTACTTTTTCTCAACAGATTTGTAACAGATGTTACATCGTAACGTCTAAACAACCAGACTGTCCACATTGCACAGGTTTCATGACGAATCCAGTCAGTGGAAACTATGAACTTATAGAGGATGAATTTCTCCCAGAAAATATTTTTGATTCTTCTCCAGCAAAAAATCTCTCAAAACCTGAAATTATAGTATTAGATGGTCCATCCAGTGTAAACTGTAGCGGGGAAGCTACCCTTTCAATGTCAAAATGCGATGATAATCTACAAAAAGAAAGTGAAGAACATTTGTGTCTAAATGAAGAAAACATCGATGATAAAAACGACAAAAAAAGTATATTTCCTGTACCCATGGAAACAGTCATTAATACTTCTGTAATATCTGAATCGAAAGTCGGAATCGGCGAAGAATTTGATAGTTATGAGATTGCTAATAAAAATAATATGAATAAAGTCACTGAAGTGGTTAAAAACGAAGCGAAATCAAAAGAGTGCAGTGGCATTTTTGAAGATGACATTAAAATAGAAATTCCGTTTGAAACTAGTGTCAAAGTAAGTACGATTTTACTTACTTTTTTTAATGTATAAAAACATTCATGTATTAACATTTTCCCACAATAGCTAATGAAGATTACTCAGATTTATATTTAACACCGTTTCTAAATCGTAAAATTACGTTAAAAAATTTTTAATTCCTTACTAAATTTTAAATTTTAGATGATCAGATAATGGATAGGATAAACGAATTTGAAATAAATAATTATTTTATATGTGGTGCTTTTTTACACGTGATCATAATTGTCAAACATACATAGAAAATTTGTGGAAAGTCTGAGTTTAATTTTTACAGCTTTTGAAGAAAAAAATATATATATGTGGCCGAAAAGAAATATGAATACAATGCATTTAATAGCAAAGATACGGTTGCAAAATTTAACCAATGTATAAATACACTGAAAAAAAAAAGTGGTAACCATAGCAGTAATACGCTACCACACATGCGTGGCAGCGTACTTCTGCTTATTTTACTGTTTATTACTGTTAATTTTACAGTAATACTGGCAGCTGGGATGCCAGTATTATACTGTAATATCAACACTTTTTTGCAGTGTACCGGGTACGCCATAAATTCGTTAAAACTTTAAAAATTCATTAAAAAGGAACAAATGATGCTCAAAATTTGCGGTTTGCCACGAATGGAATTAGAGGGAGGTCGTATTTGGTTTAATAACAAAAAGTTATAGTTCAAAACATTACACATAGATGGCGTTGGCATAGTATGAAGCAGATATATGAAAATTAGGCTTATAGTAAAAGATTTCTTTGAAGCATTCGACAAGTTTCAATTTCCTCGGACATGAAATGGGTCTTTTTTCCCTCTTGAGTCTTTTGTATTGCGGAATGTTCGCAATGCATGCGCCGCGCCGGTTGCTGATTCCCCATTCTTGTAAAAGAACTTAACCAACAACGGTTGATCTGGTAACGATAGCATAATTGCTGGAATCGAATGAAGGATCTATGTGCATCGAGGTGTTTTACTCACAGCCTGATTTGCATAAATCTGTTTTATATTATGCATGCCACCGTCATCTACAGGTAATTTTTAATATCTCAGGAACTAAATCCCCTATCGAAAGAATAAAGCCAGATTTAAGGACGACGACCTAATGGTACTAGTTTTGCGTAATTATTATAGACAAATCAGAACGATATTATCAATTAAATTTTCAATAAACTAAATAATTGAATTAAAATAGGATTGCAGTTGATTTATTTCCAATTTAATCAGTTGCAAGCTACAATTATATGTAAACTATATTGCAATTGAAATTAAATTCAAATAGATACTCGAATTGAAATTAATTTAGAATTCCTTTCATTTAGTTACATTTCGCAATTAAATTAATTTCAGTTAAATTAATTGTAATTAAATTATCTGGAATAAAATCAATTTCGAATACATATGAATAATTGTATACTTGATTTTTTTTACACCATACTCAAGATACAAACAGGAAGAACAGTTCCAACTCTAATTTCTTTAATACAGCTGACGCCCCCCTAGCGGGAAAAATAAAACAATTTTTTTAATTGATTTTGTTATAATTTCTTGAATGGCAATCGAACCAAAGATAAAAGTAATTAATGACATATTCAAGTTTCCTTTATTTTCCTAACGTCACCTAGCGCGAAATAGAGAATTATACGTCCTAGAAGCTACCCCCCCCTACATTATTCCCTCGTGCCCTCTATCTTTATCTATATTTTAACAATTTCTGTACCCTTCAGTCCACTCTGCTTGTGGGGTATCCCAAGCTAGTGCCATTAGGTTGTCTTCTTTAAATCTGGCTTTATCTTTTCGATAGAGACATTAGTTTCTGAGATATTTAGGACTATTACCAGTCATTTCGAAATGTTCTCCTCTTTCCCTATTTGTATTGTTTTTCTATACTGCAGTTTTACCTTTTTAGGCTCCTAGGCCTATGTACTATCTTTCCCTAAATTTCTGTTCCATTCGAACAAATTTATAAGCTTTAGCAAATTTTTACCCCCACCACCACGCTTTTGTTATTATACACATAGTTTTTCTTGGTTTTCTTGTCGCCTAATTATCTGATTTACGTGCAACTTTCAACATTGTATTTGTTATAATTTCCATTACAAATTCGTTTTAGTTCCCAATTTCTCCGCTAGGAGCGCTATTCCTCTCACTTTTTATTCTTTAATCTGGTTTCCTTTTGCTAGTTCTACTTGCAGCTTACGTAATTAAGCATAATATCCTCATTTATTGTAGTTCTCAACTTCTCGCAAATTTTTTGTTGCGCTCTGTCGTTTTTTACTTTCTTCTATATATAATAGAAGAAAGTATTGTAACCGAAATTTTTTCGACTTCTGGTTTTCGACGCATTTAAACGTTTTAGGGGTCAGATATTCCGAAAAACATGTTTCTACAAAATGTCTGTCTGTCCATATATCCATGTGTCCGTGTGTATGTCCTCTTTTTGTCATTGAAAAGTGCATGAAATTATGACTAGAATTGAACCAAATTTCATTTATAGGTTTTTGTCTATGGCCAGCAGGTCCCATTTGAATTTGGAGATATTTCGACGAAAGGGGGGCGAAACTGTGATACCAATTTTTGTTCCCTTTTCATGTTATATCATCGAAAAGTGTATGAAGTTATGCAGAAAATTGAACCAAACTTTTAGTATATGTGTTTTACTGGGGCCTGCAGGTCCCAGTTGAATTTGGGGATATTCCGCCGGAAAGAGGCACTGTGATACAAATTCAGAAAAATGCATAAAACAATTAGAAATCCTAAAAGTTTTTCCCGTTGAATGTTCGGCCTTGATCCAAGGATTCTGGAGCAATTTTTGTTTTGTCTGTATCTTAAAAAATGGCTGAGATATAGCTATTTGAAATTTTAGGGTGGCTGACATTTTGAAACAAGACAGCAGGATTCCTCCATAAAGGGTTTAATTTATGAGTTTTCGTGAACATACTTACTCGCAATTTTTTTTCATTGTTGTAACGATCGTTCCAACTGTTATATGCTTCTTCTCTTATATGCTATATATTCATATTCGCCAGCGTCAAATTCTCGCCGGCAACTTTTGGCGAAATATGGCCAAATTAGACGACAAAAATAGGTTGCCATAGTTGATGCCAACTTGGCTATAGCTGCTTAATTTGGCTAAATTTTGATTCAAATTCGATATTTCGATATTGACGAGAACTGTGAATGAATCTTCTGTAATCGGCTTCCACGTATTTTAGCTTAATGTTTTCCAGTAAAATTAGTTAAAATCTTAAAACCAAGGAATAGGAAGGCTATATTTTCCCCACCGGTACAGGCCAGAAGGACTGTTCGTAGTCGTGTTGCACATCGGCTATCCGCGTATCCAGGTAACCCGACGATTCGCAAGCAGCTGACGTGCAACAGAATGATGAAAAGTATTGATTTGATTGACGATGTGATATTTGTTTTGTAACTATTGTTATAAAAAATCTCTTTTTCAATTATTTTTTAAAAACTTGGAAGACGTCTGCCATCTATTTAGTACCGATAGATTCGTTTGCCAATTATTTTTTTTTTTTACATTTAATAAAATGTGTATATATATATATATATATATATATATATATATATATATTGTAGCTTTTATCAAGAACCTTTTTTTGCATAAAAAATTGCAAGTTGCGAATTACGTAAGTCGCGAATTCACCACCAGCTAGCTGGCAGACCAATGATTTTATAATGAGGTATAAAGTAGAAATACTATGTACTAACTTTCACCTTTTACTGCTCTAAAATTCCCGCTAGTTATCGGGCTATATGCTTTTACGCTGTGATGAATAAGGTCAGTGCTACAATATTGGACGCGGAGGTACTGCAATGTGTACCAGAGAACCCCGCTAAGAGATTTTTTTCAAAATTAGATTTAGATTTGAAAAAAAAAAAAGAACTCTTAAGTTTTAAGGAATTTTTAATGGATTTTGCACTAAGTATTTTCTTTCACTATTCGCATCTTTTGTTTTTGAAATATCGCATTTCTAATAAGTCTGACTTATTGGGACTTTACACAGGAAAAATGTCATAAATGTCCAAGTAATACGGCAAGTCATCCGGAAGACCGCTAGATTACGCTATGTGTCGCTGTGTAAGGATGGGGTTGGGTGGGTGATAAACTTAATCCTCCCTGTGTTTTCTATGTCTTGATGCTTAAAATTTTTTACTTGTTCATGTACCTTTTTACTGCTGTATGCAGAGCTAAGTGCTATAGTTTTTATGTTGCAGTAAAAAACAGGTCCGTAACCAGACAAGACAAGGCAGGGTTGGGATGAGGCCTCGGTAGCAACTTCTTGAGCTATCTCTAAACTTCATAATCTTTCAACACTAATATCATCTGTATTATATTTGATGATTTTAAAACTTTATAATTGAAAGTTTTCTGACAAGGGGATTTGCCTTCTATTTCGGTCTAGATTTATAAAGCATTAAAGTAGAGGGAAAAGACAAGCTGTGAATTAGACGCACCAAAAAATCTCAAAGTTCCTCTGACTTTGCTGGGTGGTTACTACGAGTATTGGAAGTGACACTTTTTTCAATGGTGCCACTCTGGATTTAGATGAAACCAAATTTACGGAAGATTCACGTAGTGAATTTGTAAGTACATGGAAGCATCGTATGCCCTTGGACTGGCATTGACAAAGGTATGTAGTGTTAGGGTGTAATTGGAGTCATCGGGAAACTGAAAAATGTTCCTTTGAATTTTTGTTTCTCAACTGGGGTAGTTCGGAACTCCACTGTTCCCATGTCTTTCTAATCTCGGGAGGCAATTCTTCATCCCAAGACAACTTTTACTCCATAGCTCTTGTAATAAACATTTTATTCTTATTATGTATGGAGAAATTAGACACAGGGGTCAAATACTCTACCTGCAACTTGTAATACAAAACGTTTTGTATTTTTTGCGTTACGCAAAAATTCGAGCAAATTATCACTATCTATCAACAGTATATCTTGCTTAGGTTGCCACGATAGGCCCAATACTTTATGTATTGTACTATCCTCAAAAGCTTGAGGCATAGTACTAAATCTACGATTATCCCATATTTCCATTAACAGTTTGTTATTCGAAATCACTTCCGTAAATTCATGCTAGCTTCCTTTATTATTTTATTTGATTGTTCCAAAAATGTTCCCCGCATCTTCGACAGTGTCTGTTCCGGTTATTAAATCGTCCACATAAATACATATGTGGAGTACTTCTGTCGCTACCGGATATTCCGTTTCAAATTTACTAAGATGTTTCTTAATTGTAGCAGATAGCAAAAATGGGCTTGAGTTCAAGCCAAATGTTAGGCGTAAAAATCTGTAGACGATAACATTAAATGCGTCATTGTCGACAGGATTCTTATCTATAAACAGGAATCTCAAAACATCCCTGTCTTTTTCCTTGATGAAAATCTGTAGAAAAGCCTTCTCTATATCTGCTAGAAAAGCAATTTTGTTTAGTCTGAAGAAAATCAATAAAGGAAAAATATTAGTGCTTAAATTAGTTTCTGCGTCAAGACAGTCATTCAAAGACAATTTTCCTGCGTCATGGGAACTTGCGTCAAAAACTATGCGACATTTAGGATAAACACTGTCTTGTCTAAGTACTGTATGGTGCGGAAAGTAAAAAACTGGTTTACCAGAAGGGTTTTCTAAATTAGGTACACTTTCAATTATTTTCATCTCTAAATATTCATTCAAAATATTACGGTATTGTTCGTATAACCTTGTATCACGTTTCATTTTTTACAAGACCTGTGAGTCGCGCTTCTGCGATTTTATAATTATTTTCTAAATGGTTCCAATCCCTTGTCCAAGGGAGACTGATTTCATATCTCTTTTTTTTCAAAACGCACAGTTTCATGAAATTTTTCCTCAATTTTCTCGTTTTTAACACTGTTTGGGTCATCTTTAATGCCCATCTGCTCTAATTCCCAAAAACCCATAAATATGATGATTCCTCCTCATTTTGCAATAAGTGACACTGAAATTCTCTGTCATTTTTATCATGCAATGTCCCAGCTACAATCCATCCAAAACAGGAATTCTGTAAAATGACCGAACTATCCGGTAATTTTATCTGACCGGACAATAGTAATTCATAAAAAATATCTATCTACTCCTCATAAGATGTCAACTCTCTGACGTTCAAAAAATTTCGGATTCGCATATGCTTTATTCTCAGGCAAATGGAGATTAGAAATTTTGATCGGACTTGAAGTGGTTAAATCAGTAGTTTTGGGGACAACAAACATATTAACTGATTTCTGAAAATCTTTGTTTTTATTAGATATTTCCGTTTTTATTCCATTTTTAATTTTACAGATTGATCCGTTTAACCCGCGAATTAAGGAATTTAAATTATATTTTTTCAATCCCAAAATCTCTAAAGCTGAATAAGTAATTAAAGAAATACTGCTTGCTGAATCTAAAATTGCAAGAAACGGAAAAAAGGAATCATTAATTCCCTTAATATAAACTATCGCAGTTGATAATAGTCCATTATAAAAAACACCAAATGGAAAATACGTTTTGCTTTTTTTCTGAGAACTAAGCGTTAACCCCTTCAGGGGCAAGTACTCTTGTAGCTAAAATATTGAAATGATTGATTGACACCAGGATTCACGAATGAGTTTATTTTAAAATAAGTAAAAGGTTTTTCTCATGTACCTTAAAAATTCAAAATTTGATTATAAAATTCTGGTGTCATTGTGGCATTTTGGAATTAAAATTAAGTGGTATATATTATATACCGGTGCCCTTCAAGGGGTTAAAGAAGTTGACCTACTTTCTCCACGAGTTGAAAGTTCCGAATCTACGCGTCTTTCTGTTTTATCTGATTGCGTTTAATTTTTATTCGTTTGATTCATTTAAATACGTTCATTTTGCTTATATTTCGAAAAATTAGCTCCACATAACGTACTATGATGATTAAAAAAGCATGAATTGCATTTATTATTTAATTTCGGGCAACGAGAAACTACATGTTTATTTAAACAATTAAAACAAAGCATTAATTTCCGCACAAGATTTAATCTATCCTGAACCGATAAATCTTGGTAATCTTTACATCTGAAAATTAAATGAGATTGATTACACATAGGACATACGATTCGATCATTTTGCAAAACGAAACATTTTTGTTTATGAGAGAATTCCGTTTTGGGCCTTAAAGCTGAGACATTTCTCTGTATATTTTCTAACGCTTGTATTCTTTTTAGTAGAAAATTAACGAAAACATTCCATTGAGACAATTCATTACAGTTTAAAGTCATTTCAAAAGCCTTTCTTGACTCGTCATCTATGCGTTGCAACACAAAATGCATTCAAATTGCTTCAGACAAATTATTTTTTTCTAATCCTAATTGCTGAAGTGCTCTTAAATGGCTAAGTAAATTGTCTACCAAATTACGGATTTCTATAGAGTTTTCAATTTTTACTTTGTTCATATTTATCACTTCTGCTACATGTCCGTTAACAACCAGTCTTCTGTTTTCAAACCTTTTCTTTAAGAAGGCTTCGAATAAGGACTCACAAGAATCATCGATATTTTGAAGAAGTTTCATTGGGCCTGTTAAGGCTGATTGCAGGTAATACAATTTTTGTGAATCATTTAACTGGTCGTTATTGTCAATTAGAGCGGTGAACTGTGGCTTAAAATTCATCCACTGAGTATAAAGACCTGAAAACTGGGGTAGAGTTATTTGTGGCCATTTTATATTTGAATCACTAGAACTTATTCTATCGTAATTATCATTTTGAATAATAGTAGAACTACAAGGTTTTATTAGATCGAGAAGACTCGCCTCGTTAGATTCCAGTTGTTCATCAATATCCGTTAATGAATTTTCGAATTCTTCCAACTATTCTTCAGCTATTATGGCGTACGCTTCATTTCTGAGCTCATCTGTTTTCTTCTTTAAATTTTGAATTGAATTTATCTTCAGTTCCAGTTCTTTTTAGCTCATTTTTGACTTCAAGGCATTTACTATTCTTGTAATTTGTCCTCGAATATTCCCTCATTTTCTGTTCAGTACCACAGCTCCAGAAATTGTAGTTTCCATCTTTTAGCTACGTGTGTGGGTATCACGCCTATTTTTTGAATCCAAAGATCCTGATTCGAACAATGTTCAATAAAATATGATCACTGCGGCTCTACGGACCAAAAATTGATCCGGTGAATTTCTAGAGGACTGTACTTTTATGTTAGTGAATTTAGTTAATTAAACTTCACGTTAAAATTCAACAATTTTATTTACAAAATAACGATTAAATGACTGACAGCGGTTGGTGCGCTGCGCTTACGTCCAAAGCTGATCACAGATCTGGCGGGATATCTTTCCGCTCATCATTACAGTTGTTATGCGCTCTGTTGCGCCTTCTATTAAACTAATTTCTAGACATGGAGGAAACATCACTGATGAACGTCATATAATGGAAAATACGCTATTTGGAAACATTATTATTCAGAATTTTTAAATTTTGGCGACAGTATATAAACAAGAACGAAAAATCATGCATCAAGCATAGATTATGAAAACACTTTCCAACACAGCCAGAAAACTGTAACGAAACTTTACCGTTAAATAAGGTGAAAGAAGATATGTAAGTAAACAGTTTAGAAAACATATACCGCATTGAAAAATATAGTTTTCGAAATTACCTTCCAGTGTGAAAAAAGTATACTAAAAATATCAACGTTTGACACACAATAACATCGTGTAATAAACAGACGCACGTTTCATGAGTATCCTGGACTCATTTCCTCAGTGTAAATAAACTTAAACCCTATTGTATCCCCCCAAAGACATGAAAATGAATCTAAAAACCCAAATGAAAAACAACAACACACCGAGAAACTCCTCCAATCTGATTAAGTCGGTTGGTTGGTTGTAGAGGATTCACTATGACAAAGTAACTCAACCCAGAAAGGTGAGATGTACGGTACACTTGAAAAATCATTAACCAGCAAGTTACCAAATTTATGAATATGAACTGCCTCAAAGAAGTCTAAATCTAATGGAGTGTTACATTTCTTAATAATAGTGGCTGAGTCGAAGTTAAAATTATGTTCCTCACTCCAACAGTGACAGGCAATAGAGGACTTTTGTAATTCTTTTTTCTTAATGTAATTTCTGTGTTCATTGAGTCTGAAACGGAGTTGTCGTTTAGTCTGTCCTATATAGGACAAACCACATTGACATTGGATATTGTAAATGCCCCAAAATTTTGGGGCATTTACAATATCCAATGTCAATGTGGTTTGTCCTATATAGGACAGACTAAACGACAACTCCGTTTCAGACTCAATGAACACAGAAATTACATTAAGAAAAAAGAATTACAAAAGTCCTCTATTGCCTGTCACTGTTGGAGTGAGGAACATAATTTTAACTTCGACTCAGCCACTATTATTAAGAAATGTAACACTCCATTAGATTTAGACTTCTTTGAGGCAGTTCATATTCATAAATTTGGTAACTCCCTGGTTAATGATTTTTCAAGTGTACCGTACATCTCACCTTTCTGGGTTGAGTTACTTTGTCATAGTGAATCCTCTACAACCAACCAACCGACTTAATCAGATTGGAGGAGTTTCTCGGTGTGTTGTTGTTTTTCATTTGGGTTTTTAGATTCATTTTCATGTCTTTGGGGGAATACAATAGGGTTTAAGTTTATTTACACTGAGGAAATGAGTCCAGGATACTCATGAAACGTGCGTCTGTTTATTACACGATGTTATTGTGTGTCAAACGTTGATATTTTTAGTATATTTATCCACACAAGATTTTTTTCATTGTCAAAAAAGTAGTCTAATTATTTTGTGCAACCCTGTATATGATCAATAGATGTGGATAGATGGCATGATAAAATTTAGTTCTATTAGAATATTCACATTTAGCAATTTTCGCCAATCAATGGAAATGCACTCGAAATCTTTTGTACAGCCTATATATTATCTGGAGACTTCTGTACAGACCACATATTAAGATAAAAGGCAACTTAAAACTCACTCGCAGCAATTACCAACCGTAAACGACAATGTACCTTTTTCTTTGCGTGGCACTGTATATGAATTTATTTATATTCCACAAACTTATATTAGTATACTAAATATATTATAGTTTAGCAAGAAAAATGCATAACACCATTAAAAACTTACCTTAAGCACTTCACTCCCATAATCTGTAATACTTACGGATTCCCTTGTGTAGCCCTGTATATGAACAACCGAGTTTTTAAAAACACACGTACTATGAAAAAAATGGTTAAATTTGAAAAACTCAAACCAAAGTTCAAAACGCACTTATCACATAGACTATAAATATGTACTGTAACCGATATATTTTGTGTGCCTGTAAATAAACACAATGCACACCACACTTTAAAGAGAGCAATTTATAGTGCACCTCAGTAATGAATATAATTTTCATTATGTTTGAAATAATGAAGTATCACTAAATAACACTGCAAACGATTTTTCCCCATAGAACAATGTGTAACAGAATTCTTTTGTTTGACCCTGTAAATGAATAATTAATGCTTTGCATCCCATATTCTACAAAAGCTTGTTTCAATGCTCTTCATAATTATATATCAATTCCATCATGTTTCAAATGGCGTAACATCATCAAAATTCACCTGAAACTATTATTTCCCATTGACTGTAATGTAACGGAATACTTTTGACTGTCCCTGTAAAAACACTATAATTGCTGCACACTTCAGTTGAAATAGGGAACATGCTATTGTAAACGACAATAACATACAAAAATTTCAGAGTGAGCCGAGTATATTTACGCGAGTTAGAGCACAGATGGCAGACGGACAGACGGACAGAAGGCAGACAAACCGAAGTCATAAACACTTTTCAACTAGTTTGGAAAGTGTTAAAAACGGCAATTTGAAAAATATGAGTCAATTCTATATTCGGACAGTAAAATTTTAATTCAAAAATTTGACCCCATCCCCTTCAAAAATATAATCACATTTAAGAAAAGATTTGACTCTGTAAATCGCAATCTAGTCAAATATGTGCCTGTAAAAGATGGTTATATTATTTTGTATAGTTTTTGACCCTATAAAACTCATGTAACTGAATATATTGATGGATTTTATCATCGAATAGCGTTTAACATAATCGAAAATGGCTTGCTTCAACATGTTTATCATGAATTTCTCTATAAAACTGCAAGTTTTCATGATTTTATATGCAATAGTTTTTGCAGTATAAGCTGGGAAAGTGTGAAATCAAAAACGGCATCGGTAGGCGTTAGTACTTTTTTTAGAATAGAGGGATTCATGTATAGCGAGTTAGTTGGGTCCATTAATTCTTTTTCCATATACGCAAACCGTAAAAGGGTCTCGGAAATAGTCACCTGATAAATTATAAAATTACACCCGTATTGCAACTCTATGCTTTTCCGTTCACAGATTCATTTACAGAGAAATAGCCGCATCTGCCCATGTGCGATGCGCAGACGGGTTCCACGAAAAAGGATCACTGAAAGAATGAATTACATTAACTGAGAATTTCAATAACTGTCCTTCAACAGCTCGCTGGCAGATTCGCCGTCCTCTTGTTCTTCCAGATGGTAGGCGCGGCGGGCTAGTATTTTATCGCGTCTGGCTTTGCTTCAAAATTAAAATATCTTTAATTTTCTATGTGATTGTACTATCTTAATATATCACTGAGCCCAGGGAAGCGGGATCCCCCTTATTCACTGCCCACTGTCGGGTCGGAGCTTTCTATTCTTCGACATTAATTTGTACTATTGTTTGTTTTTTTCGCAAATAATTTTTTCATTATATGCATATATTAATTTATCTATTGCTCACCACCCCGTCCTCTGTCGCGCTTACCGGCAGTCTCAACTTCGGCTGAATTAATTTTTTTTATACCTCAATGAAGGGGACCGGTAGGGGCATCTATGCTTTACAGACTTTATTTCCTAGTCTGAGCAGTCCCGCTCGGGCACTAAAGTTAAGTTTCTAGTCGGTGCATTCTGTGATTATAAAAGTGAAAGGGTACTTTCTGCGCGTCTCCCATCACGAGAATAAATAAATTTATAAAACATCAGTGTCTTCAAAAAACTCGCTAATCTGTTACAACACCAGGGTAAGTAATATAGAAAGAAAAATTAGATATTTTAAGATTTAAGCAACTTGATTGAGAGTTTGATTTGTTGTTCCAAATTTGTTATTTTAATTAAAAAAAATTTTGAAAAGTAAGCATTTTTTATTAGTTTTTCAACGAGTAATTTCTTTAACTGACTCTGAACTTAACATCCTATAAACACATATTCCTGTAAATTTATTTGATATTTTTATGGAATATTCTATCTTTCTTATAAGTATTAAGATTGTATATTTACATTTTTGTTATCGTTTTTGGTCTTATTTTCTTCAACATTGCATTTAATTTTTATGCTCATAAGTTGTGATTGCTAACATTAAAAATCTCCTCGCATTTATTATCTACAAAAACAACTTTTCAAAAGTAAAAAAAAAGCCAAGCGTAAAAAAAAAAAGGTTGTGGCTAAAAAATGGTGTGATATCAAATTTCCAAGCTATTATATTACTTTTTTAATTTTTTTCCATTAAATAAGTTATCATATATATAAGTCGAGTGCCTACGTATATGTTAATAGAAATCGTTTTCTAATGTACTAAATACATCCTAACGAGTTTCTGAAAATTCAATTTTTTTCAAATTATGCATGATGGGCTTGGCGGCCATCTTTGCATATTATTCACAAAATTCTAAGCATCCAAATCCGTAGTTAAAATCCGAAGTTCAAAATTGTTATTTAAGCAAATATTTTAAGCGTTTCATTTATAGATTTGTATGATCTGAAAATTGTGTCTTAAGATAATGATGACTTATCTTAAAGATTCATCTTATGATTTTTTTTTTTACAGTAATTAATAATTTCAAACTAGTAAAAATCAATTTCTCAAAATATCAGTCTTATCTAATTTATCTGTCCGTAGTTAAAATCTGAAGTTCGAAATTGTTATAAACATATTACATTGCAAACATATTACGCTTTTACTTTAGAAATTTGGGTGCTTAGAAATATGAAAAGATGGCCGCCAAGCCCATCATGCATAATTTGAAAAAAATTGAATTTTCAGAAACTCGTTAGGATGTATTTAGTACAGGAGAAAACGATTTCTATTAACATATACGTAGGCACTCGACTTATATATATGATAACTTATTTAATGGAAAAAAGTTAAAAAAGTAATATAATAGCTTGGAAATTTGATATCACACCATTTTTTAGCCACAACCTTTTTTTTTTTACGCTTGGCTTTTTTTTTTACTTTTGAAAAGTTGTTTTTGTAGATATCATTTCTTTTTTTTAAAACAGAATAAACATAATTTAAATAATCTAAACATGAGAAATAATTTAAAATTACATTTTACTTTCAGTCTTTGTTTAAAAGGTTAACTAGAAATACCAGTAGATTTTTAAATTAAACTAATAACAACATACTGAATGTGGCTTGTTATAATACTTGTTATCCCCCGTTAAAAAATATCACTGACTTATCGATGAAATGAATAAAAATGCAATACGTACATAGCGTGTCAGCGCTGCATTTGAAATCAAACGTGATATCACGCTCTTTTATTATTAGCACTAGCTGGCTTCGCCCGCTAGCGGACCCCTAATTTATATCGGGGCCTCGAATCTTGTAAAACCTCTAACCAAACTAACTTCCGACACGGGTCCCCGCTGCCTTCGGCACCGTATAGCATTCGTGCTGCGCACGCTCAAGTTCCATCTTCCACCACCAGGTAGCGCAATCTGTTCTGTATGAACCTCGGGCACTGAAATCGTTAAGGCTATAGATGTCGAGTCGAATGAACTGTACCCCGTCGTGATCTAGCCCATAGAACCAGAGATAGAAAAGTGCCCCCTGGTGGTGAAAAAACGAACTAAAATCGGAAAGCTCTATTGATGTCGAGTCGAATGAGCCATACCCCGTCGTGATCCGACTCGTAGGAACAGATATAGGAAAGCGTCCCCTGGTGGTGAAAGCTAATCGCGCTTGGGGGGCAAAAGGGGGGATGAACACCGGAGATGCATAATAGGATTAAGCGGTCACAGACCTTTCCAACGATGTATCACATGAGGGGTATGTGCAAAATTTAGAAAATACCCCCCCCCCTGCATATTATGATTAAGCGTTCACAGACTTTTCCAACGATATATCACATGAGAGGTGTCGGCAAAATTTAGAAAAGTGCCCCCTTTGGGTGGGAGGGCTGAAAGTGGGAGGATGGACCCCGAAGATACATAATATGAATAGCGGAACAATTTTTAGAATTTCTGAAAGCTGATTTTTATTTATTTATTTATTTATTTATCTATTTTTTGTTTATTATTATTTTATTTTTTTTGCGTTGCCCTGTGCATGTTTGGAATTTCTTAGCAATTTCTTAGATTTACCTTATTTTATTCAATTAAACATTGTACTGTTACAATAAATTTAAATGGAAACTTCACTTCTAAAACAAAAATAATTTAACAACTGGATTTCATTAATTTATAGGAAAACTAGCAAGCTACGCCCGCTGCGCTGGTCGGTTTCTACAAATGAACCCTGAATCAAACGAAATATATCGTTTAATTTGACCTTGTATTTGAAAGCAATCTGTATATTTACGTGGAATATCCTTCCACATTACTGAAAAATGACGCGATTGCGCTATTATATTTTCTAATGTGCAGTCAAAATTTTAGCTGTTAAGGACCAACTCTTTTATTTGGTCATTTACAGTTAGGGTTTGCTAAAGAATGATAAAACTATATGCAATATACTAAAACCATCACTAAAAATTATCGAAATAACAATGCAAACAAATTAACTAACTAAATCCATTCAGAAGAAGTTTTTATAAAGACTAATCTTTGATAATCTGATTATTGAACTTTTCCACATAATTCTAAAACAACAAAACGATATAAAATATACTAAAACAATCCTTACAAATTATCTACTTAACAATGCAAGTCGCAAAAAATACGCCCAGTAAAAACTATCAAAAAGGCTAATATTTCGGAATCTGGTTCACTTGACTATATAACCTTCACACATAACTGTTGGACTAAGCAACGTAGGACAATATATAGTACATTAACACCATTTCTGAAATAGCATCTAACTAACAATACAATTCTCATCAAAATCCGTTCAGTAGAACTTTTTTAGAAGGCTAATCTTTCATAATCGGAATCAAATATTGAAAAGGCTAATATTTGATAAAAAAAATGGTCACCCGATTTTCGAATTTCCCCCTATAATTCTAGAACTAAGCAACGTTATATAATAAAACGTTCCCTAGAAAATTATTTAACAGTATAGGTTCCATCGAAATACATTCGGCAAAATCTTTTAAAAAGGCTAATCTTTCATAATCGGATTGATCTGATTATAGAACTTCCCAGAATAATTATATAACTAAGCTACGTAGAACGATATGTTATACATTAAAACCTTCCCTTAAAAATTATCTTAGTTGAAGTTCTACGAAAATGCATTCAGCAGAACTCGAGTTATAAGCAGCCGGAACGAAATTTCATATATGTAGAAGTAAATAGAAGTATATTGCCATTAATATAGTTTGCATTTGAATAAAAAAAGGTACTTTTCGGTTAGCCGGGCATCAGTGATATATGAACACTCACACACACACACACACACACACACACACACACACACACACATATATATATATATATGTATGTATACATACATACATATATATATATATGTATACATACATACATATATATATATATATGTATATATGTATACATACATACATATATATATATATATGTATATATATATATATATATGTATGTATATACATGTATTTGTGTAGATATATGTGTATATGTGTGTGTGTGTATATATATATATATCACTGGCGCCCGGCTAACCAAAAAGTACCAAAAAAATGTATACTGCAAAAATGCAGTCGTACACTTGAAAAAAAAACACCTTTTGGCCTAAAATCTCTCATCAAAACTGTTTTTCTTTTTTTTCTTTTCTTTCTTTTTAAAAAAATAAAATTAGTAACAGTTTTTTCTTTAATTTTTCCAGATGTATAGCCATTTCAATTCTTTCTGCAACAAAAAAAGACACTTTTTGGCTTAAAATCAAATTGTTTGGGGTCAAAAGTAAAATCAAAATCGCCAAAAACAAAAGATAAATCGCCAAATTTGTTTCAATAGAAATCTTGCCCCTTGAATAATGTTTTAAGCATTATGAACATTTCTAATCATGTTTAAATTAAATATTTTCGTTTTATAATATTCTCTCATCAAAACTCTTTTTTTTTCTTTCTTTCTTTCTTTCTTTTTTTTTTTTTTTTTTTTTTAATAAAATTAGTAACAGTTTTTCTTTTATTTTTCGAGATGTATAGCCTTTTCATTTCTTTCTGCAACAGTAATGATCGCCAAAAAATTAGCAATGGTAACCTTTTCGGCCAAAATAACAGAACTTTCTATCATAATTCGATAGCTATTATACGTAGAACGTTGTGTTACATACTAAAACCTTCCCTGAAAAATTATCTCTCGAACAGTGCAAGTTCCATCAAATTCCATTCAGCAGATCTCGAGTTATAAAGGAACGGAACGAAATTTCCGTTTGTGTTTTATATATATAGCTAGCCTCGTATATATAGTAGATGACGTGAAAGGTATTCCTGCGAACGAAATGCCTGTCCTTTACCGTGTTTTTTTATTTTTAGAAATAAATGAATCACATTTAATTCATTTCAAAATTTTTGTTTACGTTTGGAAAGAAATTTTAAATGGCGATAACTCTTAATGTATACATTTTAGAAGATACATCTTCCCTCAAAAATTAATTTATTTTTAAAGATCTTTTTAAAAACGTAAATTATATATTTAAAATATTTTTAAAGCATAAACACTACATCTGATTACTTTATTTTACAATATTTATAAGAATACGCATTTTATCAGACAATTAAATACACTAAACAAACATGAGTGAAAAATTGACCTGGGCCTGGACTCGAACCTGGGACCTTATGCGTACCATACCGACGCTCTGCGACTGAGCTACCCAGATCCATATCCGTAACCGGCAATTTCTCATACTTATTCATGTTAGAAACAATCATCTGCCCTAAAAACGTAAATTATATATTTAAAATATTTTTAAAGCATAAACACTACGTCTGATTACTTTATTTTACAATATTTATAAGAACACGCATTTTATCAGACAATTAAATACACTAAACAAACATGAGTGAAAAATTGACCTGGGCCTGGACTCGAACCTGGGACCTTATGCGTACCATGCCGACGCTCTGCGACTGGGCTACCCAGATCCATATCCGTAACCGGCAATTTCTCATACTTATTCATGTTAGAAACAATCATCTGCCACAGTTTGCAGTCATATTTAATTATTTGATAAAATATGTGTTCTTATAATTGTGAAGTTTTATTTAAAAAAAAATATCTTCAGAAGAAAATGGCTGACTTGCAGATGAAATTTGATGTGGTTATATTATAACCTGTAACTGATTTGTGCTATTTTAATACAGATGGTACATGGTCGTTGGCGGGTTTTATCTCTGTTTTGGCATAATTTTTTAATCGCCAAGTTAATTAACAGTTTTTTGCTAATTAAGGATATAAAATATTTTTTTTTTACACTGAATTTTATAAAAGAACATAGATTACGTAATTACTTGTCCAAAAATGCAATCCTTTTTTTATTCTGCCCAATATTAAGGCCTGTAGCTTGTTTGAAAAAAAAAGTTTGACGAAGAAAATAGTGATCATTTTAAGTAACTCGACGTTTTTTAAAAAAAGCTATATCTCTGTTTATAAATAACTTATGAAGATGAGTTTGGTCTTAAATTGAAGAAATTCTTCCTTAGATTCTTCTAGTTTTCGTTTTTTTTTTCTACGACGCTTGGTTTGTTTGATATCTGATATTTTAATCTGGCATGTTTTGTCGATTTAACATTGCGAAGTTGCTTTCTGTATATAAGCATTAGCGGTCTTTATTCCAGTTCTTGGCGTTGTTTGTGTGGCGTTTTTTTTTTTAAGCTTGGCTTGGCAGAGCGACCGCCCTGCTTGATAAACTCATTTTTACAAAATATCACATTCTTGCAAATTCTTACCTCTGAATGACATTCATGAGGTATAGTGTGTATTTCGTTATTTTCACTGTTGATTTTTTTTTATAATCTATTCTTTAATTTTGTTAGATACTATATTCAACATGTCAATAATTTCTGTTTTTCTGATTATTTATTTTATTTTTAGGTTGTGACAAAAATTGACATTACTTCGCCTTAAAGATTCAACATTTAGGCGAAAAATAAAATAATAATTAGGATACTGTTTTACCTTTTGGAAAGTCAAGTTAACAAGTCCAGAGTATGAAAAGAATTTTAGATAGATAACAATGCTACTTCATTCATTTGTAGAAAAGGGTTACAATTCATTCGACTGGTTAATATAAAATATAATGTAGTGATAACCTATAGTGTGTAGTAAAATAGTAGCAATGTTGCAGAAATTACATTGAATTTCAGATATTATTGGAAGTAACTTAACACGATGTAGCAGAAAAAAAAAATACTGCATGATACTCCAAAGTATCTTAAAAATATTCGTAAAATGTATTCTAATAGGTAATCATTTTCAGCTTCAAAAAATATATTTGGTTCTAAGATTCAAGAAAATAGCCAGAAAATATGTAACTATTGTAAAAGTCGGTGCTAAAATATAGGTAATTATGGAATTGAAATTTCAGAAATCCACCTATATATGTGCTTCATAAAAGGATCATGAAAATCTTAAGTAATGAGAACCAAGAAGGAAAAATTATTTTTCCGTAAAAGAGCTATTTCGCTCCAATGTTAAAAGGTGGTTCGTGTTATGAATCTAACATTACAAAAACTTTTGCAAATATGTGAATGAATTGTTTTGTTTAATAAATCTTATATCTGTTTCTCTGTTAGATTTTCTTTTCGCCTCACATTAACAAACAAATTGCTTAATTAATTTAACTTTTTGAATATTCTTGTACCTATATTGTTACTCTGTATTGTAAACTGGTAACTTTGCATAGATCTAAATATGTTTTATTTTAAAATATTTTTTAAAGATACTTAAGTTTTGTAAAAGAATTATATCTGCAATTTATGTTGCTTTGTTTTATAAATCTTATATTTGATTCTCTGTTGGATTTTCTTTTTGCCTCACATTAACGAACAAACTACTAAAAATGAATTAGACTTTTTCAAAATTGTTGTACCTGAATTGTCATTCTGTACTGTAAACCGGTAACCTTACATAATTTAGAATTTTAAAATGTTTTATTTGAAAATATTCTGTAGATACAGTTAAGTTTTCTAAAATAAATATAAAATATTTATGTTACTTTGTTTTATAAACTCGATGCTGTTAATGCGTACATAACGAGTCGAACAAACATTTTCTATTCCATATAATCAAATATTTTCGTAATATGTTTGCCTTTGTTCCGTAGAAGCGTGTGCGCACCATTACTAATACAAATTTGTCAAGATAATAGTATTTATTTATCTTTGTAATGTTACAATTTTATGTTGCCATAAATATTAATTTAATTAATTTTTAAAAATGACTTTACTTTTATTTATTAATTTTTGATTGTAGAATTTTAAAAATATTGAATATATTTTTTTCATTGATAAATATATTCTACTAAATAGTAGAATTTAAAGCTATGTAGATAAATTTCATAAAACTAAGTTGAAATCAAAATAGTAAAAGGTTAGCCAGACAAGTTGTTTATCATATTAAATTCACAAAAGAAATTTTTAAGCCGGAATACTAATAATCAAAGTTAGCATAGTAATATTACAAGTCAGTAAAATCACAAACCAATGTTAATTAGTGAGAATTTATTTAATTTTAATTAGAAACTATGGTGATTTCTGCAGATATTCAATAAAATACAAGTGAGTTATCGAGGAAAATGTACAGAGTTTACCAATTTACTTCCAAGCTGTGTGTTAAATGTGTTTCCAAGCCTTGTCTTACCATAGGTAATGGTCTAAATCAAGTTAAGACATAGCCTGTTTGATTGGTCACTGTTTTTCCGATTAAACATGTCTTTAATCTAGTTTTTTTTCTGCGCATGTGCAGACAATGAATATGCATTTGTTAGAGTAGATAATTTGTTCCTTAGGTCAGTTGGTTGAATGGTTGGTTAATGGTTAAATATATTATCGTTAGGATAAACACTTGGATGTATTCGTTCGATCGTTAAAATAGAAAACATTGGAATTTTACAAACACATATACATCATATATACATAGTTAATTTTTTTTAACTAAGGTCTGCCTCAAAAGTTTAAGCGCAAACACAAAATGTCGATTTTCAGAGAATTATAAAAAGTTAGAATGAATAACATTTTTTATTTGCAGATTTCGCAACAGTATTTAAATAAATGATATCAAAAGTAGAAAAAAATAAATTACATAATTGTAAAAAATATAATTAAAAAAAAAGTTTTAAAAAAACTGCCTCAAAAGTTTATGCACAATGTCAAAAACAACCAGATTTATAATTTTTACAAAACTTTTACTCACAAATTATTTTTCCGTGATTTCGGATTAGTTCAAACAAACGTGCGTCCATCGAAATTATTAGTTTTTGTAGGGTTGTAAGAGTACCCTGCTTTCTCAATAGCCTCTTGGAGTTCTTCAATAGAGTCATACTGCTTTCCATTGCCGTAAACCTGGCGGGTTAAAATACCCCAGACATTCTCAATTGGCTTTAAGTCTGGACTTAAAGCTGGCCAGTCAAGAACTTTAACAGTTTTTTGAGATAGCCAAAGTTTTGTAGAATGTGATACGTGGATTGAGGCATTGTCTTGTTGAAAAGTCCATTCAGGACCTCCCAAAATGTCACCGAATGGAAGCAAATGTTGGTTTAGCGTCTCTTGATACTTTTTTTAATCCTGTCTTACTTTAAGAAAAGCCAGAGAGGTCTGGCCATTGAATCCAAATGCCGCCCAAACCATAACAGATTTACCGCCTTGCTGCCTGCTGAAAAATGCCCTTGGTTCCTTTCGTAAATCATGCCAATACGCGTTCCAACCATCAGGGCCATCTAAGTTCCACTTTTTCTCATCGCTGAATAAAACAGTAAGCCATTTGTCCTCGTAGGACATGTGTGTTTTTAGCCCAGTTCATTCTTGCCTGTTTGTGATGTAATTTGAGAGACGGTTTGCGAGCCATTTTCTTTAGTATGGTGTAATCACACTCTTTAATACGTCTATGCACAGTGTCTTTGGACACCTGTACATTGAGATTATTTTTAATTTGCCATATGGACATATTTTGTCTAGATACCAATCTCCATATTCTCTGATCAGTCTGAACAGTCGTCATACGTGGTCATACACATCTTGGTTTCCGCTTAAAATTATCATTTCTAGAGAGTACTTGATATATACCTCGCTTTGATCGATTTAAAACTTTTGCAATTTCAGAAACAGTTTTATTTTGCGATTTCACTTTAAAAACTTTCAAAATCTCACATTTTGTGAATTCTTTACCCTTTGGAATTTTTAAAACGAGAGGAAATAATTTCTCCACCTTTTTATACTTTTATAAAAGTGCAATATGATGTCATTCAACGTCATTACACACGGCCAATCCCGTGTTTCTAAAAAAATTTGCATAAAGTGCTTAAACTTTTGAGACAGCGTTTCTTCAAGAAAAAAGAAAAAATAAATAAAAATAAATATATTTTTTATTTTAACCACCCAAAATGGCTTATTTTATTTTGATTAAGCGTCGAGTATTTATTGTAAATCAGCATAAAATTTTTTCTACTTCAATTATTTTGAACCAGATTTGCAGAGTGCTTAAACTTTTGAGACAGACTATATTCTAACTAACTTGTAGATGTTTTTTTAATGTTTTTAAACCTTTTTTGCTAATTTATGAATATTACGTAATATATATTCACACACATACACAAATATATATTCACATATATGCATAAACATATATATATTTTTGATAAGTTGTAAATTTAAAAATTCTTTTGTTAACTTGTGCTTTTTTTAAAATTTTTTTATTAACTTATAAATTTTATCGATTTGCGAATATTTTGAAAGTTGTAAATATCATACAGATATATCCATAAAAATATATATTTATACAAATATGTATACATAAAAATATAAATATGTTTGTTCAGTTGTATATAATTTAAAAACTGTTTTTAAATTGCGATATTTTAAAACTTTATTTTATTATCATATAATTTTTTTTAAATTTTTATTAACTTGACATTTTTTCAAAACTTTTATATATATATTTTTTAAATAATTGCAAATTTTTTATTAACTTGAAATTTTTTCAAATCTTTTTTAACCTTGTAATTAATTTAAACTTATAAATAATGCGCCCCCACACACACATATATATATATAATATATATGTATGTATGTATGTGTGTGTGATTGTGTGTCTCTGTGTGTGTATGTATATATGTACAGATATATATATATATATATATATATATATATATATTTAAAATGAAGTCACATGTGAAAAACAAAGGAAGAGATATTGTAAAAATCATTGGAAAGGATACTGCAAGAATTAAACTTAATAAAATCAAAAATGAGATACTATGGATATCTTATGGAATTTTCAGAGGAGCATCATAAAGAATAATTCATAGTAAATAGGGTAAATGTACCAATAGTCGGCCACTTAACTGTTTTTTGTATATAAATCTTAACGTAGAATTTTTAAAAAACGACACAACATTTTTAACAGTGATATATGTTAAAACATACGTTTCTTATGTTTCAGCAGTTATTTTTAAAAAACACGGTAATAGTTTTTTTTTACACAAAGTTAAGTTCAAAAAGGGCAAGTTCTCCAATAGTCGGCCACTTTAACTCTAATGTTCGGCCATCACTGCACCAATAGTCAGCCACTTCAG
This sequence comes from Maratus michaelseni, assembly GCA_963931845.1. Taxonomy (NCBI): domain Eukaryota; kingdom Metazoa; phylum Arthropoda; class Arachnida; order Araneae; family Salticidae; genus Maratus; species Maratus michaelseni. Next base: position 144,847,050 of record OZ007593.1, on the reverse strand, counting down.
AATTTTGTTTTACCTGAAAAACGACTCTAACAAATTTGACTAAATTTTGCATTCTACCATTTTCGGTTATAAGAAGATAATTGAGCTATCTCACATGTTCGAGAAAATTAAATTAGTGGGTCATTTAGGGTCACTGCGGGTAAAGCTAATTTTATTTTATCTGCTAAATGGCTTTAACGATTTTGACTAAGTTTTGTATCCTACATTTTTGGGATACAATAAGACCATTGGACTGGGTCACATGTTCGAGAAAATTTCATTAGTGGGTCATATGGGGGTCACTATGGGTCAAATAAATTTTATCTAAAAAACGGTTCTAACGATTTTGACTAAATTTTGTATCCTACTGTTTTAGGGTACGAAAAGACCATTGGGCTGGGTCACATGTTTGAGAAAATTCGATTTGTGGGACATTTTAGGGTCACTACGGGTCAAACTAATTTTATCTAAAAACGACTAAAACGATTTTGACTAAATTTTGTATCCTACCAATTTGGTGTACGAAAAGACTATTGGGCTGGGTCACACGTTAAGGGTCACATGTTAAGGTCCAAGGTAATTTTATCTTATCTAATAAATGTATTTAACGATTTTGACTAAGTTTTGGGTCCTACCTGTTTGGGATAAAAGAAGACCACTTGGCTGGGTCACATCTTTGAGAAAATTCGATTAGTGGGTCATTTGGGGGTCACTATGGGTCAAACAGATTGTATTTAAAAACGGTTTGAGCGATTTTGACTAAATTTTGTATGTTACAGTCGACTACAAAAAAAAAATTTCATCAAAAACAACTCGTTGTAAATGATCCCGCCAAGCCACAAACCTAAAACGTCAGCCATAAAAAGAAGTGATATCACATAAAAAGAAACGATATAGAAGTGCATACTCAGAGTCCCGTGTAAAAATCTATCACCACTCATAATGTTTCCAAAGGACTCGGAGTGAGGTACAGTATGTGAAAACTGCTTGGCGACCTGCAGGCTTTTATAATGTTCGCGTTTCCTGCAATTACATATGACTATATTATTTTTATTTTTATTTTATTTTTTTAATTATTTTGCTTTCATAAAATTGTAAAAAGCTGAAGCTTCTGTGTTTGTATGTCTTTTCTTATTTGTGACCTTGAAAAATTAATTTGTTGATTTTATTTACCATTATTTAAACTTGAAACACCACTCTTACGAAGAAGATTTCTTAAGTAAACATGTAAAGATTTTGAGTTTGTAATATATATATATATATATATATATATATATATATATATATATATATATATATATATATATATATATATATATATATATATATATATATATGATCATACGCATATTAATAACAATGCACCTTATAATAAGCGTTAACTAAATTGAGATATATTGCAATAATTCTAGCGTAAGCGGAATCGCATAAGTCTGGGGAAAAATCCGTTCTGTCAGTTCTTTCGCATACAAAAATATTTATAAAAGTGATATAACAAAAATTAAAAATTTATTTTTTCGATTTTCAAAATTGATATACTGCATATATTATAAAAGCCTGCAGGTCGCCAAGCAGTTTTCACATACTGTACCTCACTCCGAGTCCTTTGGAAACATTATGAGTGGTGATAGATTTTTACACGGGACTCGGAGTATGCACTTCTATATCATGCTAAGGGTTAATCGTTTCTTTTTATGTGATATCACTTCTTTTTATGGCTGACGTTTTAGGTTTGTGGCTTGGCGGGATCATTTACAACGAGTTGTTTTTGATGAGATATCACTCCTTTTTGTAAGGTGTTTAATTTCAATTACACAGATCCCATTTTTATTCAGAAAAGGAAAGATAAAAGAAAGATGAAAGGGGCAAAATAAAAGAATAATTGTGATGATATAAACAGAATTATACATCAGAATTATACAATTGATTGACTTATTCCAATGTACATGTCGCTACCATAGCAACGGGGAAACTTTTATATTCATTTCCTTACATTGTATTCATCAGATTATTTATAACATGTTTACTTTCCTTTTTCTTTTGTTAATATCACTCTTCCTTTTATATACATTCAAAAAACAAAAAAATAGAAAATTTTACAGTAGTTTACAAAGTAATTAAAATACTGCAGTTTCAGAAAAATGTGGAAAAATAAGAAGCACCTTTTTTTTGGTTAATTATAACAATGAGTTTACTTTACCGAGAATAATCAAATTTGTTTTTCTACGAACCATTGTAATTTACAGGGATTTTTATACTAATATATAAAATATTATTCTTGAAAATTACTGAGCACCTTAAAAGTTTTTTTATTTGTTAAGTTTTTTAACTCAACGTTTCAAGAATCGGAAAAATATAAGATTCGCAACGTTTGCAAAAGTATAAAAACTATTAAAGTGATTTCAAAATAGAAAATGTTCGTAAGATGACATGTATTCCAAAATTTTGTGTGATTTTGTAAATATACCACAAAGTCTAATGCGTTTACATAATGAACCGTTTAAAAAAATGTAAAATTTTATTAAAATTTTTGATCTGATAAATCATAAAGCTTTAAATTAGATTTTAAAAAGGAGCGTGATTAAACCAAAAAGGATTATATTTACTAAATGCACAAAATACATAAAGACACAAAATACATAATTAATGTTTCTAGTCTGTCCATTCCAATTCGGGGATACTAAAATATAGGTCCTCAATCCTCGGCAGTCCATGAATTAATTAGGACATATGTATGCAACTGTTAAAATGTTCCCAAAGTCGACAATAGAAGCAATAAGTATAGCTCGGCAAATATAAAACACGGCATTGCTTCATCATGACTTTGTTTCGTGAGGTGTTCGTTCTCCAAACATAAAAATCTCTTGAAAGTGTTCGTTAACCGAACATGTGTTCGTTATCCGAACATAAAAATCTCACTCGAAAGTGTTCGTTAATCGATTTGTTCGTAAACCGAACAGTTCGTTACCGATCACCTATTGTATACGAAATATAGCATTTTTAATTTTTATGGGGAATTTAAAAGGATATTTCCTTTTCATTGTGCTCTAGGCCCGTTTTTAGAGCATTTTAAGTTCGTCATAGTCGGAGATTCGATGAACGGCAAATATTTAAACGCAAAACTTCTAATCTTGGGGTAGCAACATTTTTACATCCTATTACTCAGCGAATGAATGTAAAGTTGGAATTTTTTAATCGCTTTTTCAATCAATTCCTGATACATTTATTAATAAACACAGTTTTTTTTAATCGATGAAAATACTATATTTTAATAGATTTAGATCTTAAGATCGACGAGCTTTCAGACGGACAAAATGAACGCGTATTAAATTTTAAAGCAAGATAATAAAACATTACAAAGATTGAAACAGTATAAAATCATTAAAATACATCTCACTCAGTAAATATACATCGGTTGTAATGTAATCAAGATCTTCTAAGAGAATCTGTAAACGAAACGTATATGGTTCAACAATACAAACAATAGAGAGTTTAAATGAATCGGATGCAGTAACATATTTGAATATCTTGTGTATATAGCCACTTTGACAAAAATTATGCTTTTTATACTATTGTTTTTCCTCTGTGTTGAGGAATCAAGTACTTCAACGTAAAAATTCGCTAATTACACAACTATTTAGTCTTATTAAAAAATCTTTTGAGTTACCCTGTAAACGAACAGTAAATTCTACAATTCTGTTTTACAATATAGGAAGCTAACTTAGGTCGTTCGTAGTAACATATCTTAACATCCTGCGCATACGTTCTTTTTTAAAAGAATTAGACCATTTAATATTTCTTTTCTTCATCTTAAGTATAGGAATAAATCACTTTAAAGTGATATACATAAAAAAACTAATTCATATTTTTACACGAAATATTAAACATTTGAACTACTCATAAAAACAATGCAATTACACAATTCTTTAGCCCTATATCAAAAGATCTTTTGTGAGAACCTGTAAACGAACCTTAAATGTTACTATTTTCTTATAATAGGGAGCTTACTTGGGTCGACTGCAATAACATATCTTAATATGTGTATACGACCATTTCTAAAAGAGTTGGGTCATTTATTATTTTTTTGCTCTATGTTAAGTATAGGAATCAATAACTTTGAACTGATATAAATCAAAAACTAATTAATATTTTTTTCATGAAACTTACAAATGTTTGAACTACTCATAAAAATAATTCAAATGACGTAAACCACGTAAAAATCCGATAATTACACATTGCTGTAGCCCTATCAACAGTTTTTTGCTATATGTTAAGTATAGGAATCAATAACTTTAAACTGATATAACTCAAAAACTAATTAATATTTTTACATGAAACTTACAAAGGTTTGAACTACTCATAAAAACAATTCAAAAGACGTAAACCACGTAAAAATCCGATAATTACACATTGCTGTAGCCCTGTCGACAGTTTTTTGCTCTATGTTAAGTATAGGAATCAATAACTTTAAACTGATATAACTCAAAAACTAATTAATATTTTTACATGAAACTTACAAAGGTTTGAACTACTCATAAAAACAATTCAAATGACGTAAACCACGTAAAAATCCAATAATTACACATTGCTGTAGCCCTGTCAACAGTTTTTGGTCTGTACAAGATTTAAAAAGTGCAAAAAACAGCACTTTTAAAATCGCATTTCCTGAAAACCTATTCGACAGATCTTGCTTTTCTTTTGATTTTTTAGTCACGTGGCACGCCCCATTCCATAGAATCAAGAATTTTGTTTCTATCATAAATAGAACGCGAGATATAGATGTATCGAAAACCCATTTTGTCCCGTCCGCAAAATATAAACTAGACAGAGTTAAAAAAAAAAAAAAAAATTGTAAAATTGTTTGGTATCCATTGGCGGAAATTCCTTTCATTTATGGTTCAATGCATTGCTGTTTCTTATGCTTGGCGAGAAACTCTGTCGAGTTTCTATGATAATAATAATAATAATAATAATAATAATAAATAAACGCTGGTACCCCTTCTGGTCGCGCTCAAATTGAAGTTAGATTAAAGTGGGTTTTGAATCGAGTTATGCATTTTGAATCCCGCAGTGGAAAAGCGAAGGGGCGGTCCCAACTGCCGCATTCCAATCTATTTGTTTTAACCCTTTTCAACAGAATTGAAAAGCAAATAATGGGGGTCCCAACTGCCCCATCTAATCGAGTTGCTTTACACATTTTTCAACATAGTTGAAAAGCAAATATGCATACATTCGTGCATTAGCGAAGGAGCTGTCCCAACTGCCGCATCACGGCATTCCAATCTAATTGTTTTAACACTTTTATGCATTTTGAACATGAAATATATTTAGTATGTAGTTTATTAGTATACGAGTTCATTTTGAATCCTGCAGTGGAAAAGCGTAGGGAGGGGCGGTCCCAACTGCCGCATTCCAATCTAGTTGTTTTAACATTTTTTAACAGAATTGAAAAGCAAATAATGGTGGTACCAACTACCGCATCTAATCGAGTTTAAGAAAAAGCTACTGTGTACGAGCATTTGCAATATCAGTTTTCTATCCCTATTAATTCTAAATAAATCATAATTTAGAATGATAAACAACAATTACTGATAATTTCAATTTTTTAAATTTCGAATTTTACAGAAACCATTCTTTGCGAGAGTTTACATCTTAAAAGAAACCCCCATGCAAAATTTGAAGTTTTAAACCCAACAGTATCACAGAAATTGCAATTTTAGAAAATTTTTAGTTCCTTTTAAATTTCGAATTTTTTAGAAACTGTTCGGGTACGATCAGACCACTTACGTATGGAAAAGGTTATCCATGTCTAATTTCAAATTCAGAACATTTTCCTCTCATTTCAGCATTCTAAATTTCCAAATTTTTAGAAACCTTTCTTAGCCGGTCGCTTATGTCTTAAAATTAACCACCATGCCAAATTTTAAGTTTCCAGCACCAAAACTATCACAGATTTTGAAACTTGAGAATGTTTGTTTGGTCCTATACCCTTTGAAATTTCGTTTTTTTTATAAACTATTTTGTACCAGCGTTTACATATTAAAAATGACAGAATTGGCAAATTTTAAATTTCTATCCCTGGTAATTCCATATAAATCGTAATTTAGAATGTTTTTAGAATGTTCACAGTTTTTTTCATTTTCTGAAATGCCCCCCTTTTTTAAGTGCCTTGATCCAGAATTTACTTCTTAAAAGTAACAGACATTTTAAATTTCAAATTTATATTCCAAACAATTCTACATAAATTGTAATTTAGAACTTTTTCCACCCATTTCACACTTTTATATGTCGAATTTTTTAGAAAACAACAACCATGCCAAATTTCAAGTTATTAGCTCCTTCAATATCACAAAAAGGGCAAGTTTGGAATGTTTTTTGCTCATCCATCTACTTGCGAAAAGTGTCTCTGACATAAAATATAATCTATGTCGGAGCAGAGACTGCCACCTTTACTTTTGAGATTCTTTCGGTAGTTCCAGTAGTTTCCCCTACAAACAAACAAACAAACAAGCACGTAAAAAAAGATTTTTTTTTATATAATATTATTATAGATGTAGAGATAAAGTTATATCTACCAAACAATTCAAAATAAACTCAAACAAGTTGGAAATTGTACGTCAAACGTGACAAATGAGGTGCGTTCGTACTATAGCTAGTTATATAAATATTCAGATCTTGATGATTTTTAATTCTGTGAAATGAATTATATCGTCTGCAGATTAATTTCTGTCATAAAATAAGTATCTCGGTCGCTTGACGATGAAACTTCCGAACCTCCTATAACAAAAAAGCACAGATTTAAAAAAAAAAAAAAAAAAATTCAAATTTCTTAATAAATATTTTTATTAATATCTCCTAAAGTTTTGATTCGATTTTAATAAAATTTGAAATGTCTCTACAAAATTCTGCAAAGATAATATATCTTAAATTTTAAACCATTCGGTTGGGTAGTTTTTGCGTTGTTATATGTGGACGGACGGACAGACGGACGGACCAAGCGACGACAATAGGTGCTACGTATTTATATAATTACGAACGCACCTAAAAAGTATAATAAGTTATGTATTCAGTATTCAGCTCCTGGTGGCAGACTATTAGACATCTAAGCAAAATTAATACCCAATGGTCGGCCACATTAAAATTAATTAAAAGCAACAAATTTATTTACTTTTTAGACTCAAAAACATTAGTTTATTTACCCTACTAATACCCTAGCCTTATAATTTTAGAAAAAAATAAATTAATACTTGCCTTTTAAAAAAATGGCCATCTGTTAACAAAAAAATAGGGAAAATGGTGATTTGACCACTATCTTGAAAAAAAAAATGGCTGATTACAAATTCAATAACAATACCCACAATTCTTTGGTGATGGTTTGTGACTTATGAAAGATGGCTTCATATAACCAAATTGTAATATTTCATTTAGAATCAAAAATAAGCTATGCGTAAGGCATAGCATCTCAATGTGGCCGACTATTGGTACATTTACCCTATATGTTATTTCATCAAATATTGTCGCATCAAATATTTCGCATGCATGTATGCATGCGTAGAAACGCAAATACATACATTTACATCTGTATTAATTTTTTGTTGTTGTTGACTTCTAAATTTTTTTTTTTTTACATTTTTTTTCAATCAATAAGAATTTTTTTAAATGTAACAGTTGAAATTCATTTTTTTAATTCAGTGATTTAAATATAAGTTAAATCATTTAAAACAAGAAATATACCTTTTCACTTAAAACTTCTACTAGATAAACTAGTCGTTGGGCTATAACTGGGATAAACTAGTCGTTGGGTTAATACTTACCCATCATGGATATGCATAATGTAAAATATTAAAATAAAAATGTGTAAACTACTTATAAAATGCATTGCAATTCAAATAAAATCGTGGCTTGATGACGTCACAAACTTTAAAGGCTCGATTACTGAATTGCTTGAAAGAAACAGCCTTATAACTCCAAAAATAATAATCCTATTAACTAGCGGTTTATTGCATCTGATTAAGCGCAAATTTCCAATTAAAATATATCTTTGAAGTGAAATTTGGATGAAATACAGGGTCATGAAAAATCGAAGAGTGTGGAAAATAGGATTTCAAATATCTCGGCAACTCATTATCCGATCGACTTCATGCTTTATTCAAAATTTATGTTTTTTTATTGTCTTTTATATTCATATCTTAAAATAAACAATTTCGAAAATTTTTATATACCTTTCATCAGAACGAATATTTCGAGAGTCTGAAAAAAATTGTTCCGGTTAATCGAGGTTATTGAAATGAAATAGGCTTCTTCTCATTATTACATACTGAGTACATACCAAATTGCAAGTCTCTATCTCAATTTTTTCGGGAGATAGAGCGTTTACAGACACACAGACACACACACAGACACACAGACGGACGGCAAAATTTTTTTTTCTAAAAATATGTTTTTCGGAATCTTTAGTGTCTGAAACATGTAAATCCGTCAAAAAAAAATTTCGATTTTCAAAACGATTACAAGACTTACCCTATACTACGTATGATGGGTAAGTAAAATTAATAAACACGGATTTTGTGGAAATAAACACATACACATTGTGTAAGTAAAAAAACAACAAATTTTTTATTTGAATGTTTTAAACACTATATTTCGAATAGTTTCTCCATTAATACCACACAAAAGTGCTTATTGATACAATCAACGTCATTTAAAAATGTACAAAAAGCATAATCGAAAATGAACAACCATTAACAACATCTCTCCCAACATTTAAAAAATATTCGCGGTTATTAAACTGAAAACACGGGGGAAGACATTCACTTTGTTGGTTTAACTGTTGGTTTCACTACGTTCATATATTCGATTTAGTATAGTCAATAAATTGTTCTCAATGCATGAAAGTTTCGACAATTAGACGGGATCAGTTTCTGGGGTTACATAATCATTCGTACATTTACTGCTTAATTAAGTATGTTAGATGTTTTTCATATATGTAAGTAAATGATATATAAATAGGCACTTTACTGAACCAATATGACAAATAATCGATGAACAACAAAATATGCACTTTAATTTCAACTAATAACACTTTTGGTCGAAACTATACAACAAATTTACATTACGATAATCCAACCAGGCCTAACGGCTATATCCATTTTACATCTCGCTTCATAATAAAAATTAGAACACTGGCTCTTAGCCAAATCTCGCGATTTAAACCATTTATAACTCGTGTATAGTTAGTTCATTTGATGAAGTGAAGTTTCTAACCATGGGTAATAACACTAGAGAGAGAGAGTCAGTTCATATCGTTTACATGAAGTGCTCAAACTGGAATCCTACAAATATATGTGAAATAAGTTTCTTATTTAACCCTCTTGTCACCCTCGGCCACATATGAGGCTCCTACTTCGAATTGCAATATTTGAAAGAAAAAAATTATTTTTGTTAATTCCAGCACCTAATAGTGATAGCATATGTCGATACATTTACTATTATGACGTTACTTATGTTTCAGCATTTAATAATAATAATAATATTAATAAAAGTTTTATTAATTATTAGTTAACCGTTGGCGTTTCTTTTAATTCAAACATATGTTTCACTCTTTAAATTTAAATTAGGGACTCCTTTTCTGAATTAGTAATTTGTGATAAAAGATAAAAAATACTATTAAATTTTTTGTTTGTTTAATCTGGTTGTAATACGACATTTTCCAAACGTCTTAAAAAATTCTTCCTTAGACTATTTTCGTAGGAAAAACACGCAACATAACTACATTCGTTAGATTTCTGTAAAGAACACATTTGTTGAATTTCAGTAAACTGTAACTTCTGTGATTTCGATAGCTACTTTTAATTTTGTTAGCGTAAAAGTAATTTTTCCCAAAATTGAGAAAAAAAATCGGTGCCGAGAGGGTTAAATCATAAGCTTTTTCTTTCAAATTTTCCAACTGATTGTTGTTCAATTCGATATTAGAATAATTCTTTAAATGTTTAATATGGATAACAGAATTGTTGTAATTCAAAACTAAAATCATATTATTAGCAGTAAATGATGAACTCTTATATCTCAAATCAAATGTAAAAAAATTATGATGGAATTCGTACCAGCTGTTTATAACCATAATAATTCCATTTTTTGTTGGAACTTCTTCACTAGTAGGCACATTGTATTTCAGATTTCTAATATGTACATAATAGTGTTTATTATGTAGCTTGAGGGTTAAAAGGATACAGTCACTTAGTTCTTCCTGGAATACAATTTTACAGGATTTGCCACTTTCTGGATAAAAGTCAAAGTGAACTGAATGCATAGTATCAGCACATTCACTAACATAGGTTAAAAACAGTGAAGGTTACAGTTAAACATAACAGGAATCTGGGAAAGATGGCACATCATCGTCACAGCTAACAAATATTTGAATTGGAGTGTCTTTGGTGATCTCAGGTTCTGTAGCAGGGAAGTCATTGTTAGAAGATATTGTTGCACTGGCAATGTTCAATATAACAGGAAATTCTAATCTTGGTATATTTAACTCATCCACATATATGTTTAAATTTTCCATAGGGACTTCTAAACATTGACCCTTTGAGGATGAAAACACTTCTTCGTGATGGGATCTTTTCCGCATATTGAACTTACAAGCCAGTTTTGTGCAATTTAAGCAGCAAACACTGAGAGATGCAGTCTCGATAAAAGTCAAAAGTGAACTTAATGCAAATTATCAGCACATTCAGTACTATAGGTTAAAAGCAGTGACAGTTATAATTAAACATAATAAATAACATAATAACAAAAAAAAAACATAACAGGAATCTGGGAAAGATGACACATCATCATCACAGCTAATAAATATTTGAGTTGGTGTGTTCTTGGTTATCCCAGGTTCTGTAGCAAGCAAGTCATTGTTAGAAGATATTGTTGCACAGTCAATGTTCAGTATAACAGGAAATTCTAATCTTGGTATGTTTAACTCATCCACATATATGTTTAAATTTTCCATAGGGTCTTCTAAACATAGACCCTTTGAAGATGAAAACATTTCTTTGTGGGATATTTTCCACTTATTGAACTTACAAGCCATTTTTGTATAATTTAAGCAGCAAACACTGAGAGATGCAGTCTCGATAAAAGTCAAAAGTGAACTGAATGCATAGTATCAGCACATTCGCTAACATCATATATTCTAATACGAGCAAATCTTGTGTGTGGTTATATATATATATATGCAAATTTTATCTTAAAAACGGCTCTAACGATTTTGACGAAATTTTGTATCCTACCGTTTTGGGGCACCAGAAAACCATTGGGGTAGGTCACGTGTTCGAGAAAATTCGATTAGTGGGTCATTTTGGGTGATCAAGTGTCAGGGTCAAGCTAATTCTATTTAAAAAACGGTTCAAACGATTTTGACTAAATTTTGTATCTTACCATTTTCGAGCACGAGAAGACTATTGGGCTGGGTCACATGTTCGAGAACTTTCGATTAGTGCGTCATTTCTGGATCATTGTGGGTCAAGATCTAAAAAGCGGCTCAATTTAAACTAAACTCTGCATCCAATGGTTTTCGGGCACGAGAAGACTGTTGGGAGTAGGACACATGTTCGAGAAAATTCAATTAGTGGGTCATTTTGGGTCATTTTGGGTCATGGTCAAGCTAATTGTATCTAAAAAACGGTTCAAACGATTTTGACGAAATTTTGTATCCGACTATTTTCGAGCACGAGAAGACTATTGGGCTGGGTCACATGTTCGAGATCTTTCGATTAGTGGGTCAATTTTGGGTCAAAGCGGGTCAAATTAATTTTATCTAAAAAACGGCTCTAACGATTTTGATTAAATTTTGTATCCTACGAGTTTTCTGCACGCGAAAATCATTGGGCTAGGTCACATGTTCGAGAAAATTCGATTAGTGGGTCATTTCTGGGTCATTGTGGGTCAAGATCTAAAAAGCGGCTCAATTTACACTAAATTTTGCATCCTATGGTTTTCGGGCACGAGAAGACTCTTGGGCTAAATCACATGTTCGAGAAAATTCAATTAGTGGGTCATTTTGGTCATGGGTCATGATATTTGAACTCAAATTTAATTTTGACCGAGCATGGCTCGGTCTTCCCTGCTTGTAGGTTAAAAACAGTGACGGTTATATTTAAACATTAAAATTGTCTAACCCAATCACATTATTCTAAGAATAAGATAGATGACGTCATAGATTTGAATTATAGAACAAAAACTTACGATGTCTTAAACGTTCACACGTGAAAGTATTACAGTGTTTTCAGAAACGATGTATGTATGTGCATAAATAGAGAAACTAGAATAACTATATAGAACATGTTCTTATCATGTCAAAAGAATATACATAAATTAATACTAAATTAGTTAATATATTTATTGTAATTAAAAAATAATCATTCAATCGAAATTTGTGTAGTTAATTATCTATTCATTTGGATTAGTATGAGTGCAAATAATGGTATGTTATCAGTGATGTCATCTTGTCGATGACTCATAAACCATGACGTCATGTCTTATCAATCACGTTATGGAGTGAACACGTAATGGGTGATATCATGAATCCGATGACATCACAGAACGCGATAACACCATAGATAGGATTAGCTGATAAGAACTTACATTTGCATACATTTCTTCCAAGGCAAGTGTGTATGAAATGAATGTGTTCGTATAAGGTATGTATAATTTGTGTTTCTATAACATAAATAATATAAAAAGTTTATGTGAATGTTTATTTTTCTTATGCATATATAATATATATATATATATGTTTTATAAAGATTATATCTATAGATAGATATCTATAGTTGATGAAACATTTTAAGTTTAACTAAATTTTTGCACAGTACGTAGTGTGTATAAATTCGATTAATCATATACAGTGCTACATAACGGAATTCATAAGTATTACAGGCTATGGGAGTGAATTGCTTAGGGTAGTTTTTAATTGTGTTACGAATTTTCCTGCTGAACGGTAGTTAATAAACTTATAGAAGTTTGTAGAAAATAAATAAATTCATATTCAGGGCTACACAAAGAACATGGGACATTGTTGTTTATGGTTCGTAATTGCTGGAAGTTTGTTTAAGTTGCATTAAGCGTTTTTTACCTGAATTAAATTTTAACGTAATATGGGGTGTGTACAAAAGTCTTAAGATAATATACAGGGTTGTACAAAAAATTTCGAGGGCATTTCCTTTGATTGATGAAAATTGCTAAACGTGAATTTTCTAAATGAACTAAATTTTGTCATGCTATGTAGTATAGATATCCAAATCTCTAGATCATATACAGGGCTGCACAAAATAATTCGACTACATTTTTACAATGGAAGGTAATTTTGAAAACTATATTTTTCAATGCAGTATATGTTTTCTATAAACTGTTTACTTACATATCTTCTTTGACCCTTTTTAACGGTGAAATTTCGTAACAGTTTTTCTGGATGTGTTGGAAAGTGTTTATAATCTATGATTGACAAATGATTTTTCGTTCTTCTTAATTTATCTAATGTAACCAAAATCTTAAAAAGTAATTTATGTCACATAGAAAAATGTTAAAAGAAATTTGAGGAAGGAAGTTAATATGCTAATAATATATCTTGGAAAATGCATAAGTCCAGTTACATTAGAGTGTATCTAACACATTCAAAAACGTTAATAAGTAAGTTATGTGATACATGGCGAAAGTAATTTATGCAGAATAGTTAATATGTGAAATACATTAAAATATAAAAGTAAAAACTCTAAGCTTTTTTTCACTTGCAAAATATTTATTTGTCGTTTTAAAAATTTACAATAGCAAAAAAAAGTATACATATTTCAAAAGAAAGGTACAAAAATTTCAAATAAAGCTATATTTAACTATAGACAGTTCTAAATTAAATATTTTTTACACCGCTTACAACAACTTTTGTAGTTGCATTCCGTTTCATTGACTTTTCAACTTCCATCCGATAATTTAATTCATTCAAAACGTCTGATGGAATACTATTAAAAAATGTGTGAAAGTCTTCATCATTCTTTCCATTAGAGTTTATCATAGTTTAGTACATATATTAAGGGCATATTGTACTTTAAAATGCTTCACTTTTTCATGAAACATATCTTTTAAAGATGTTTTGATGGAACACTGTGACAAGTGTCGATGTAAAAAAGTCCTTCCGGGCTGTACCGGGAGGAAAAGGTAGCTTTTCTATATCTTCGTTTTAAAATTTTATCTAATGTTACACGAAAACAGCAACTTAAAATGCAAATAAAACGTTTACAAAAGATTCGTTAATACTGAATTTGAATAAGAATTTCGCCAAATTATTGAACAATAGCCAAATTGGCTTCATTTATAAAGACTTATTTTGGTCGCCAAATTTGGCGATATTTCGCCAAATGTCACAAATTTTGCTAATTTTGTCGCCAATGTCGCTCATTTTGGCGCTAACGTATATGAATATATAGTTTTATGCGTATGATTGGGAAAATTATTACAACAATGAAAGAAAATAATTTGCGAGTAATCGCGTTAATGTGCTGTTTTGTTTCAAAATGTCAGCCACCCTAGAATTTCAAACTGCTCTATCTCAGCCATTTTTTAAGATAGAGGTAAACCAAAAAATGCTCTGGAATCCTTGTATCAAGGCCTAACACGTAATTGAAAAATAAATTTTAATTTTTAATTTTTTTGTATATTTATTTTAGTTTTAAATTTTTAAATGGCCGCCATCTTGAAACAAAATGGCGGACCAAGCTGGCCACGAACTCGGTCGAGACATTGGTGACCTTAATACACACAATTAGTTTCATCAAAATCGATTTATAAATACGAGCGTTATCGTATGACATAGGTCATATATATATATATATATATATAAAACTTTAAGTAAAATTTAACCATTGAAACATAAGAAACTGACCACATACACTGAAATCCCGATACCAAAGAGCCCTGTCAATTTACAAATTAAAATTGTAGTCCTAATAAAAGTAACATTATTAATTCAAATTAAGAAGAAGAAAAAAAAAAATTAAATAAATAGAAAATAAGGAATGAAATATAAACCACACGAGTATATACACAAATAAAAGCTTATAAAGTAATTTACTTTTTCAAGGGCAAGAAAATCACATTTATAAGCAAAGAACGATTGTTTTCTGTATATGACACCAGCTTTTGCTAAATATAGTGTCATATCTTGCCCGAACAATCGCTGAAACAATATTGAATAACAAGACCTTTACAATGGAATATTATAAATTATACATACAATTTGAAAAGGAGTGTGAAAAAGAATTAAAAAAATTAAAAAATATATATATTACTTATATTGATAATATCCCAAGATATTTAGTATATTGTGAGCACATGTACAAAGTTGTATCCAAAAGAACAGGTTAAATTCACAGTTAAATAGAGAATCCTTCAGATCATAAATTGTAACCTACAGTTACAGTTATTTTTATTTAACTAAATAGATTACAACATTTAAAAAAATGTAGAAAAAAAATTATGATATACATATAAATAAAAACCATTAATTATTTTATTTTAATTTTAATTTAATAAATTAAAATATATAATATTACTTGATAATTTGAAAGTATTTCATAGATATTATTACCTCCATACTAAATTTCCAAGTTTTAATATTTTAAATAAGCTATACTACTGCTATCTATTGTAAAAATATTAGACTATTTTAGCATACTATCAAATACATTGCTGCTGACATTATATATACATATATATATATATACATATATATATATATATAAATCAACATTTGAACGGAGGGTGGTTTTGGGGTCTGGGGGTCATGATCGGTGAAAATATATCGAAATTTTCCGGAACTGCTTTCCTCCGAACGGCTGCAATAGGTAGCTTTATACATTTTTGTATTGAAAGCTACCTAAAATCGGACTTGCGGTTAAATATTTCGCTACACAGGATGCATTTATGTTGCTTTGGAGATTATGGATCTTCTTATATTTCAATAAGTCGTACTTTCTCGAAAAAATTTCGTTGCATGCATCACAATTATGTTGTTTGGGAGATTTATGAATCTTCATATGTTTTAATAAATCGTTCTTTTGTGAAAATACTTTGTCACATAGGTCAAATTATAAATCACGGAGGTCTTTGAATGAATTTTCGTGTTTTAATAAATCACACTTTTTCGAAAACACATCGCTGCATACATCACAATTATGTTGTTTTGTATATTTATGAATTTTCTTGTGTTTAATGAATCACTCTTTTGCGAAAAGACTATTGTGCATAGGGCACAATTATGAATCATAGTGTTCTTAATGAATCTTAATACGACTTCGTAAATCACTCTTTTGAATAAATATTTTTTCACAGATGACACACACAAAGTTTTTTTTCCTCCAGATAAAGTTTCATGCATCTATTTAACGTAAAATTTTGGGGGAAAGTTTGGTGCAAATACTACACGCATATGGTACTTTTGGGTTATCCTGTCTTGATAAATTGGGTTTCACTTCATTAATCGAAACAGCTGGTAATGAAGAATCCATGTCGTGATCATTTAATCTTGATGAAAAGTCTTGATTCTTCGAGTTGATCCATCAACACTTAACAAAGAAGAATGCATGCCCCGTTCCATTTTAACTTAAATGTAAACTAACTTAAACAAATAAAACTCTTGTCCACGTCCTTACACGATGATAGCAGAGGGCTGAATAAGGAAATTATCTTGTTACATGCAAATTTATACAATCATAGGGGACGTGTGTTTACGTATAAATTTTAAAAAACACACGTGATTGGTTAATCGAGTCATTATAAATTGTACTTTAATATGGTTTTAAAGGAAGATGTGAAATAGTATAAATCTTTATTCAGTTTAATTTTGTTAGATTAATTAACTTGTTAATTTAAAAATTAACTTGTTAATTTTCAGTTTGTTATTTGTTAAAACATGTGTTAGAGGAATAATTGACCTTTATTCGCAAAATAGTTTTCTTCGTCCTTTTAGAAATCTATTAAAATTATTTATTTATTTATTTTTATTTAAATATTATTATTATTATTATTACTTAATATTATTATTATCATTATTATTATTATTATTATTTAAATATTATTATTATTATTTAAGTATTGATCATTCTTTCAATATGTGTCAGAAAATAAAAGCTCGCAAAGGATTTATTTTATGTTATTAGAAAATGTCATATATATTTGAAGAGTTTATATATTTTGGTTACACAACATATAGAAAAGTGCATAAAGTTTCAAATATATTCGCTCTATTCATACATTTCCAGAATGTATTCGAAAAGGAAATACATTATTTCTAGTCAGGGATCTGAAATTGGGTCCTTTAAAAGACGCTTCACAATTTTTTTCGTTTCAAAACAGGACCCTTCAGAAATTTTTTCATCTCAAAACAGGACCTTTCACAAAACTTTTCTCCTTAAAACATAGCCCTTCACAAAACTTTTTGTCTTAAAAATAGACCTTTCACTAAAATGTCCCCTACCCAAACTAAACCGTTCACAAATTTAATCATTTGAAAGTAAAATCTGACTTTCACTTATCTCTCTATATTAAAAGAAAGCCGCAGCCGCTGTCAATTAAGATTTTGTGCCTTAAAGTCTTTCTGGACTAATATCCAGAAAACTATTACATACAAAAATTTAAAAATTGGTAGTTTTATAAATAAATGTTCGATAAACACGCTGAAGCAGACAGTTTTTAAATCGAAGAATTATTTTAAGAGATATTTAATATTAAAGTTGGTCAAAATAGTTGTCTTAAAAAAGTTTTATAGGAACGAAAACTATGCACAGGAATTTAACCATAATTTATATGGATATAGTTGACGAGCTTGCGGTGTGGTGTGCAGATTGCAATTATTTTTTTTAATTTGAGTAATTTTTTGAGGTTATATTTCAATTTTTTTATTCAAAATTTTCATTATTTTGATGAAGATTTATTTCATATTTCATAAAATCCATTATTTGAATTGTTGCCAATTTGAAAAATAGCTTATATAATAATATCCCCTTTCAATTAAGAAATGTATTTACACGTGACTATTAAAAATAGAAATGAAACTTTAAAATAACAATTAAATGATCACGTGTTAAAAGCAGTAAATGTAGAAAATTACGTAATAAAAAATATACTTGCGCGTGAATATTAAAAAGAGAAATAAATAAATTATTAGTAGTTTTCAAAGCATTAAGTAGGGAAACTTACGTCATATTTAAAATGCTCAAATAACAATATTTCCAAACAATTTCAATTAAAAATTATATTTACACGAGAGATTAATTTATTTCGACAAATATTTTACCTATTATTGCAAATTTAAAAACAACGTAAATAATATTTCCTCTCAATTAAAAACTATATGTTTACGTTTAATAATTACCTTTAAAATACCGAAATAACTAATAAATTGTTAAAATATCATTAACAATATGGTACTCCACCTTTATCCTGTCGACCACTTCTCATAACAAAAAACTATCCCCAAACTATAGGATTTAACACCAAAAATGCATGAATGTTGTGACATCAGAATCTTTGTTATAGCATCAAGTGGTTTTTATATCAACATATACACATATTTTTCATTATGTTTCACTGATTTATTAATTATTTCGTTAATTAAAATAACAATTGCATCCTTAAACGGCAAGTGCCATGATATTAAAAAAAGAAAAGACATTGAAAAATGCTGCGAGGAACAGTTTCAACTGACGTCACAAACATTTATTCACCAGCCGAGAGAGATAATTACGAAAAATAATGTAAATAAATATCCAAGATTATTTTTTTAGGGTTTCGTTCATCTCACGAAACCCTATTACTCCCGCTCCGTTGTCTGTTCGTCACAGAGCCATTCTCAGAAACTATGTAACTTACAGAGTTGAAACTTTATGTATTAGATAAATACCAGCTATGAAGCTCAAAATATTAAAATTTGAAAAAATCGTATTATTTTAATAAATAGAGATAAAAAACCAAAATTCTATCACCCTTTTCCAATAAAATTTAAACATTTTTCGTTATAGCAGTTGCCAAAAATAAAAAATCCACAATAAAATTCTTTCTACAATAATTAATTTTCTATTGAACGATTTCCACGTGAAAAATTAAAATGAAGTAAAAGGTTTCACCAATTGAAAAAAAGATTAATATGAAATAAAAATGATTGACGTCATAGTGATAATAAAACGGAAATTTTCAAAGATTTCTCAATAATGCAAGGAGTATGAGTATGTTCATGTACACAAAGCAGATTGATATCACGTCATTAGAGAATTAAAAAGAAAATCTGACGTCATATTGGAAGTTTAACGAATTTTTCAAATGTTTGAGAATAATACAAAGCGAGTATCAATATGAGTAATAGAGAATAGTAAATATATGAGTTTGAGGAACGTATTGAATCATGATAAAAACCCGATTATGGAAATATTCGCATATTTTAACGTTTTGAAGGTGTACAACATGTTTAATTTTGAAATTAATTTTGTTTTAAATATCGCATTTAGTCCACATGACAGATATTATTATGACAGAATATAATAGCGGGCTTCGACCGCTGACAGGCTGGTTTAGATATTCGAAAAAACGAAAAAATAGACCAATAAATTTTTACTTTATAAAAAACATGACTTTTTTTTTTGTTGTTGTTGCTAAATGAAATTTATTTGGATTTATTAATAAAAGGGTAAAGTGTTTTGAAAGGAATATTAAACGAAACCCTTTGAGCGATCTTCGATCACACTTACCCTCTTGTTTTCTGTTTTCATTAATATATTGTAAATTTTATTGTTTGAACTTACTGATAGTTGACACTTTGGTGAGTGGGTTTTTTCCGAATTTCCTGTATTTATTTATTTGTTTATTTATTTATTTATTTTGTTTTAATTTTTTTGACATTCCAATGGCAAAATTCTTTTATTTGTTTATTTCTTTACAGTTTGGCGATAGTTTTTTATGAAAATTGATCGACGGGGTAATGGAGAAGTATTAAAATGACAAATAAACGTTGAATTAAAAATCCCTCGATGAAATAACTAAAACGTGTAACGCATCTGATGTTTACTGAATGCAACGCAACGCCACGATCATGCACGTTTGGCGTTAAATGATATATTTTGGCGAAAATTCTTTTATTTTTATAGAAAGTAGTCAATGGGATAATGGAGGAGTAACCAATTTTCTATAAGCATCGCTATAAAATTCTTCGATCCAGCGACATTGTTTACTTAACCATTTCACACAAGTTGATTTTTAAATATTTAATTGATCTTATTTAATTAATCAGGAACACAGTTGTTAGCTGTTTCGACAGCAGTTGATTCGACCTTAAAATCCCCCAGTCAAAGGAAAATGAATGGAAACCCAGTTACAGCAGATCGCCACTGGTCGTTTAATTATAATACAATCTTCCGTAATCGTTTTATAGTTGATAAAATCAGAGTGTTTTTAAATCATGCGGTGTCAGAATAGGGGTTGGCGATCGTAGCTCGTAGGGGGCAGAGCCCCCTACTATATAAAGAAAATATGTGTTTTACATACGTATATCTTCTTAAAAATGTACAAACAAGAAACTGAATATAACGATCATTTAAAATTCACAAGGTTAGGACTAGATTTTCAAAAATATAAACAACTGCGCTCAATTTCACAGAAATAGAACCTTGGGAGAAAAGTCTCGACAGACCGTTGGTTGTGCATCAGCTATAAAAATGAATAAATGATATATTAAGCAAAAAGGAGGGAAGGGGTGTGTCACATAAAAAGGAAAATTTTTTCGTTCGTAGATGGGTTTATGTACCAGAACGCAACTTTTTCCCCATTCACTCTCCATTCCTCCGAATGATTTGAAAAGTCAATGCCGAAAACCGTATCTTAAGTATTTTTCCCTATTTTCCCCATTTAAGAGCTCCCTCTTAGTTGCGTTACATAACTCTCCATTCCTCCGAATGATTTGAAAAGTCAATGCCTAAAACCGTATCTTAAGTATTTTTCCCTATTTTCCCCATTTATAGCTCCCTCTTAGTTGCGTTATATACCAGTCACCACACAATTACTAAGCTAAATAATGATGAAAGTTAAAGAGCTTTAATCTAAAATCTAATCTCATCAAAAACAACTCGTTGTAAATGATCCCGCCAAGCCACAAACCTAAAACGTCAGTCACAAAAAGAAGTGATATCACATAAAAAGAAGCGATATAGAAGTGCATACTCCGAGTCCCGTGTAAAAATCTATCACCACTCATAATGTTTCCAAAGGACTCGGAGTGAGGTACTACAGTATGTGAAAACTGCTTGGCGACCTGCAGGCTTTAATATATGTAGTATATCAATTTTGAAAATCGAAAAATAAATTTTATATTTTTGTTATACCACTTTTATAAATATTTTTGTATGCGAAAGAACTGACAGAACGGATTTTCCCCTAGATCTATACCATTCCCTTACACTAGAATTACTGCAATATATCTCAATTTAGTTAACGTTTATTACAAGATAATCTTCATATTTTCAGTATTTTTGGCCAATTACCATTGAAGAACAAGCTATGGTAAAATTATGATTGCATTTGATAATTTATTAACTATGTGGTATTCTGTCTACACATTATAATTAATTATCTCTTTGAAGATTTAATTAGAATGTTACAAGAACTTGATATGTTTTTTTTTAATTCAAAGATATTATAATTATATATATATATATATATATATATATATATTACAAACTCAAAATCTTTATACGTTTACTTAAAAAATCCTCTTCGTAAGAGTGGTGTTTTTAGTTTAAATAATGGTAAATAAAATCAACAAATTGATTTTTCAAGCTCATAAATAAGAAAGGACATGCAAACACAGAAGCTTCAACTTTTACAATTTTATGGGAGCAAAATAAATAAATAAATAAATAAATAAAATAAAATAAAATAAAATAAAATACAAGCGGTAAAAATTCTACCTTACGACAGAATATAGATTGGCCACCCACGGCTTTTATCGTTGAGATTTTTTCAGCCAAGTCTAACGCGTCAAAAAAAAAAAAAAAAAAAAAAAAAAAAATTGTTTGCTAGCATAAGCCAGCTTTTCCACTTTAGAATTTAGTTAGCGCTCTAAGATTTTTTGTGAGGCTGGTGGAACATATTAGGCACGAACACACCAAGTTTTAAAAAGATTCGGTGACTAGAAGTATTTTTAATAAATATAATAGTAAAAATATGTGGCTCCAATGGGCTGAGACGTGGCGAGGTAATTGTTGTTTACAAATGTGCTGGCTTAATGACACCCTTTAAACTGTTTTTAATGGTTCAAGGCATTTTAGCACTTAATAGATAATCTAAAAAAGGTAATGAAAAGTTCTATGATAGCAGCTTTTATGATGGATACAGCTAAGAGAAGTTGTTTAACAAATGATGAGTTAGCATTAATTGACGGGATCTTGGAAAGCGGTGGGGGGGAGGGGGGAGCTATATTAAACACAAGGGCTCTACGAGACCCGATTTAAAATGAATCCTCACTTGCAATTGAGAGATGGGACTTTAAAAGGGATCCCCATTTTCGCCCCTCTGACGGGCCCCCCAAGAGAGATACGTAAAAACCGAGGGCGTCAAAAGAAACTGGGGGGGGGGGAATAACCTTTAGGCGGTTTACAGCTAATTTTGGTGAAATTTTGGAGGTGTCCGGGCCATAGGAACAGAGAAAAATGGAAAAAACTAAAGTAAATATGAGAAATTGAAAAAAATAAATAAGAAAAGTGCTCCTGACAGGAGACGAGAGAGAAGGAGGGGGAGAGTAGAACCAGACAAAAGTGCTTGATGAGGTCAAACTTTTGATATGGTACATGGGGTTAACGACAATCTGACGGGTACTATCAATCAACACTGTGAAAGGGTGCGTCAACTACCTCTTTAACGATAAGGTTGCCAGTATTACTCTAAGCGGACTGAACTATTTGCATTTACACAAATTTCTTGGTTGAGATAGTCCCTTCAGAGCCGCAGAGCGATGATAATAAATACCACATGTTCTCCATCTTTGGAAACTAAAAATGATTATTTTAACTTCCGTAAAAAGGCACCTGCACCTGCACACCTGCACTCTTTCTCTGTTTTGTTAAAATATTTGCTTTTTATAGAAAGCTTCGAAAACGTTATCTTTTAAACATGAGTACTAATATAGGAACAAATTCTATTTGAGACGAAATTGTTAAATTTTAAACTATTATATTAAGATTATTTTTTAAACATTATTATTAAAAGTGAATGAACTTAGGATTTATTATTAAGCTTGAATGTTGGATATTGCTTCTTGAAAACACTTACACCCTAAATAGATGATAAAATTTCAACTAAAGCGTAAATGCCTTTAAGATTTAACACGGTTTTCACACATCCCATTACTTATATCATCTTTATCTTTTACTAGAGTTATTGTACTTATAATTTGACAACTTTTAATGTGTTGAGTAAAATAATTGGATTTCGCAATAGTATGTATATTTTGCAATGATAATTCAGAGGGGGGGGGGGACAACACGAATATATCAATTTAGAAATTATTACATAATTTATGCCCAGTTTTTTTATTCTTTTTTTTTTTAAACTTTCATTTTATTTGCCCTTATATCTTGTTTTTAAATAATGTAGAATGTATTTCTCACACCATCATTGAAGATTTATTAGGATAATAATAAAAACATTTTTCTTTTATTATTAATTAAAGAACATGTTTTATGCTAATACTAACCTAGAATGGATTTATGAAGACTGAATATCACTGCATCAATGAATCATTACGGATTGCATCAAAGTTCTTTTTGTCAACTTTTTTTTAGTCTGGTGTTCAAGTAATTCCACATGTTTTAACATTCAGAGAAATTATCAAGAAAATAAGAAAAATAGACTTAAGGTGTTGATTTGCATTATTTAGACTTTTATTTCAAACATGTATTTCATTTTATAAACAGGCATTTTTACCCCAAAACATTTGTTTGAGGGAGAAGAGTCAAGGGATAATACACTACACATGAATCTGGAAAGGTGTGATATCAATTTAAACCTAATATGCTAATAAATGGAACATTGACATAAGAATATTGTACAAAGTCACTTCTAATATATTCGTATGATTTCATTACATATATTTTGGAAAAATACTTTTAATGATTTAAAGAAACAACGACAACAAAAATACAGACTTCGGTTATATTTCAGACATGCAAGATATTTGATAAAAAATAAAAATCTAATAATAATTAAAAACTAAAACTTAGCAAGCATTAAACTGTATAAACATGCGTAGTTACTTTATCAAGTTGTTAAATTTTAAGTTGAATAAAAAAAGGTAAAGATAAAATAATTTATGACGCTATGAAAAGTGATTGATGAAACTGAAATAAAATCAGTTGACTGCATGGATATTCTTCAAAAATTCTCTCAACGAAGTCATCATTAAAATTTTTCTCAGACTTTCTGTAAATTAGAGTAATATAATTATTGTAAATTATAGTAATGTCTTTATGAAAAGCAATTTCGCCTCGAAGTACCAGAAAAATAACACTATTTACACTTAGAATGAAAATGAAAAATTATTTCACTTTTGTTTGTCCGATTTATGTTCATTCGCACTCTGAATGTCTCAATTTCAGTAAAATACTTGTGTAAGAATGAAATTTGATTGTGTTGTAATGCTCAGATGAGCCGACATATATATGAATCCATTTTTGATCGCAAACGCATGAGATTGGCAGGTGCTGCTATTCAGAAACCATTTTGTTCAGGAACCGAATAGCTTTTCCATTATTCGTTAAAAATAGAAGGTCTTTCAGAAAAACCTGTAAAAAATGACGTTTTTAACAGAATTTCTGGATGCGACAGCCCGATAAAGGTCGTTGTGAGACAATTGCTTATAACTCAAGATATTACTTTCTCGAAAAATGAAAAAATATATATTCGATTTCAAATCACTGAAATGTGCTACAGTTTTGCATTATTGAGTCGGGGATTTTTTTTTTCCCTCCAGAAGCGCCTTAAAAGCAAGGTTCATGATTTTTTATTTCATTTCTTCATTTTTATTTACCCCCAATAAAGTTCATACATACCAAATCCACTTTGACACGTAAATTAGATTAGTACTTAATTTGTCGACAAACTTTTGAAATAAATGTTAGGTCGATTTCGTAAGAAATACTACCTATTACATTCTCCCCTAAGTTGGAATTCCTGAAACATTTTTTAAGATCTACGCCGATCATGCCTCCCACAACCCAACCAACCTAGTTCAAAACTTTATATATATATATATATATATATATATATATGAAAGGATAAAAGCTAAACCCCTTTTTAAAATGCAAAATCCCTTTTTGCCCCTTTTAAAATTTTAAATTACCGTTTTAAAAAATAGAAATTTAAATCAAAACTTTTAAATGCTTTAATAATTGCGTTTCAATTGATTGAAAATGCCGTCGCCCCTGTTAAATTAGTTTTCCTGCATCGCATCTTATAACTTTCAAAGATCGTTTTCTGACTCTTCATAAGAATATTTGTGCTGACGCTAACGCAATTTTAAAGTCTTGCGGCATCCGATCGGCCGATAGAGCCAACGCCTTTATTCCGCACAATCAATCACTCAGCTCGCGGCCAATTAAAATTAAAAATACGCCTCTTTTGACTTAGACGACCTCTAGCAGAAATAATGCAAAAACCTCATATTTATACCATTACACGGCTATCAGGAGCGAACTTTTTACGATTTCCCTCATCTAAACAAATCCACGCCAATCTGCTCTCTCGGAATTGCCTCGCGATGGACGAACCTTCGATGTCCAGACAGACTTAAAAAGCAGCTCTCACGCCAATATGGGCCTGGTTTAAAAGGATGCATGTAAGAAAAAGAAATAAACCAGGTTCCGTAATAGACGGTGTCTTCCTTTAAACAGACATACATTCACTCGGAATTTAACCGAATCCCGCTCACGGCCCAGGACTACAAGAGCATGCAAGGGAATCAGAATGAGCGCTTTGACGTAAATACGGAGCCGCCATCAGTCCGCGCAGCCACCGGCCCGGCGATCAAGGACCCACCGACGGAGCAACACGCTTCGTTTCAGAAGTCGAGCAGGACAGTTCATCTCAACGGGAAAATCCCAAAAACTAAACAGTTACGTAATCTACGCCCGTCAATCACAGCGAATACCTCCGTGAAAAATTCTTACAGCATACGGTGAAAGACTTACGGAATTTATCCCAAGAACTCAAAAGTACTTAATCTCCCTTCGTCAAAAGGAAAGTGAATCATTAACTTTTCTTTAATCTTGTGCAGTATTTCATTCTGCCGGCAAGAATCGAAGTGTTTTATCGGATGAAAAGTAGGTCAACTACACAGCTGTTTTCAATTTTCAAGAGCGCGCTGATAAAGAAATGAACTCAAGTGACCTATTAAGCGCCAGATGTTTGAGTTTTGGTTTGTGGACTATAGAAAAAAGGAAAGAAAATAAATCATTTGGTTAATGATCAGAGAAATCTTTCTGCGAAAGTTATTTTTTTTATTATTGTTTCGCGTCGCGGTGAAAAAAAAAAAAAAAAAAAAAAAAAGTAAGAGGTAAATTTTTTCATGGATTTATTTAAAGCAAAGGCGTATAAAGGTATGTACTTTTGATATTAACGTACAGAAGAAAAAAAAAAAAAAAAAAAAAATTTTTTTTTAAGATCTTTTTAGTGAGAGGCAGTGGTTCTCAAACTTTTTATTTAATTTTTTATGCATGCCAAAAATAAATTAAAGAGGATTATTTTAGTATGCTATTACTTGTGTGAAAACTTTAATTATTTTTAAGTCAGCTATTTAAGTTCAAATATATAATTGTTTATGTATTGTGTTTAACGTAATTTTAAAGAGATGAAAGAGTAAGAATGGTGATTTTTATGAAAATTCTTTAGTTGTGTTGAACGGATAATTACGATTTTAATGAAAAATAACATTAACTAAACCTCATATTAAAATCATTTTTCTAGACAGTTTGAAAATATTTTAGCAGAAGTGAAAATTTTATTATTATTATATTATTATAATATTTTTATTATTAAGTGTTAAACTTTTTAAAGGTGATTTATATGCAACGTACTTTATAGTTAGTGAGGTTATTTAAATTTTTTTTATTGAATTCAAGTTATTGAAAAAAAAAAAAAAAAAAATATATTAAGGTGGATTTTAATTTTAAAAAGATGATTTTAACAGATATTTAGATATAGTGTTACAAATTTTAAATAGTTTGAAAGATTTTTTCATTTTTATTCTTATGTGCTTTAATTGTGTATTATATTTCTGTGTAATTCAGTGATATTTAGTATTTATATCTATCATGAGTAACCCAACACCTCCCAAAGAAGTAGAGGATTTAACAGACAAATCAGGTGACCCCGAAAAAGAAAAAAATCAAATTTCGAGCAAAGATGATAATCCCGTTAATAATCCTGAAGAGAAAAATAATCAGAAGTCTAGTCAGGAATCTGGAGGTGCACCAGAGACATCTGGTGTAACAATGTTAGGTGGACAGACCCTGTCAGCTCAAGCTGGGTCTGGTCACACTTCAGTATCCGCCAACCCAAAAATGTCAGTAGACCCCGATATCGTTGCGTTTTCTCCGCAAGATGGAATGTCTTGGATACCATGGCTAGCCTATTTCGAGAGTGTCTGTATAGGACAGGGAAAAGACGAGTGCTGGAAAATTAGGCACATACAGAAGTATTTAAAGGACAGTGCACTTACGTTGTACATTAATAATTGTCTAAATGTACTTCATTGGTCCGAATTTGTCACTTTGTTTAATGAACACTACGAAATTCCAGATACCCTTTCTCTCACTGATTTTTCACGTATTAGATATAAAGTTGGAGAGGACTTGAACGAATATTATCAAAAAAAGACTAAAGTAGGCCGAACCTTAGGTTTAGAGCAGAAACTTATCCTGGAAGGGTTAACGGAGGGCTTGCCATTAGAAATGCAGAAATTAGTTATTGCAGGCAACCCCTCAACTACACATGCATGGCGTGAATTAGTTTTCAGAATTAGCAAACTGCAACTGGACAGAAAGGGAAATGAGAGCAAATTTGAAGCAAGCCCCCAAAACCCCAATCAGTATCGCCAATGGCGACCAAACCGACCTCCATATGAGAATGGACAGAATTTTAACAGGCAGTGGAACTACAGAGTTCCCTATCAAACACACCCCATTCGACCTTTTCCATCAAATCAAGCCAGAAATCCCCAAAATACGTTTAGACCGACTTCAAATGTTCCACCACGACCTAATGTACACCACCAGACCACTTTGCCGCCCTATCCATGCAAAGTTTGTCTTAATATCGGAATACCAAATGCGTATCATTGGGTGGGAAACTGCCCTTTTCGACAACAAGTGTTAGCAGTACCAACCCCTAGTCACAATATGACTTTGCCGAACCCCAACCAAGATCATAGCGCTAATGAGTCATCCCAAAATACATCTAGTAATCAATGACGATTTCTTATGTCCGGACATATACAAAAAGAAAAAGCTAGCTATAAAAAATCAAATAGAGATTGTCATAAAGTTACTTATGTAAAAAATGAAGACTCACTACCTTGTTTGATCGATACTGGGAGTTCGATTAGTGTTATTCCTTGTCATTTAGCCCATAAACTTAACCTAAAAATATGTAAAGTTCAGCAGAGTATACCAGTCACCCAAACACAAGGTGTTCTTGCTTTGAAAGAAAAATGCCTTGTTAGTTTGCAATTAGGACGTATCTCTAAGAGAATTGAACTTTTTATAATTAACAATCAGTTACCTTATGCTTTAATTGGGCTACCCCATTGCAAACTGTTTAGATTAAATATTGACTGTGTTAAAATGCAAATAACTCAAGATAATAAGAAAGTACCTCTCATGGACCATATTCCAACAAATGCGTCTCACCATACTTTACATTTATCAGAAGTATATACTAACCAGCCAGCAATTGAAAATGCAGAGATATTCGAAGAAAATTTTGAGCCGGAGTTGTTCGAGACCACTGACCATGTGCAAAATGTTCAGTCTGTCAGAGAACAATTACCTGCTCTTCTAGCCAAATATGTCTGTATTTTCGCCAAAGATAAATATGATATAGGCTGTGTAAACATGGAACCCCAGAGAATACAGTTAACATCAGATCTCCCCGTTTCTTTAAGAGCATATCGCACTTCCCCTAAGGAAGAAGAGGAAATTAAAGAACAAATTCAAAATTTATTGCAAGCCGGTATCATTAAAGAAAGCTATTCCCCTTATTCATCACCCGTAACTTTGGTGTATAAACGTGAAGAAGGGAAGAAAACCCGGTTATGTATTGACTTCCGAAAATTAAATGCCATTACAAAAACAGATGCAGAACCCTTACCTCGAATCGACACCCTGTTAGATAAATTGGCGCATGCTAAAATTTTTTCCACTCTTGATTTAGCTAGTGGATATTGGCACATTCCTATCCACCCTCGAGACACTGAGAAGCTGGCATTTGCCACCACCTTTGGATTATATGAGTGGAATCGTTTACCGTTTGGATGGAAAAACTCACCTGCTTGGTTTAACCGTACCCTCCGTAGAATTCTTAATAAATACAAAATTGACTTTGCCTGTAGTTACTTTGATGATGTTATTGTATTCTCCCAAAATGAAGAGGAACATTTATGTCATTTAGAGACATTATTTAATATCTGTGTTCAAGAAAACCTTAAACTCAAATTGTCAAAGTGTAATTTTGTGAAATCCAAAATTAACTTTCTAGGATATGAAGTTTCGAACGGTTGTATCACACCTGACAACCCTAATATAGAGACGATTAAGAAATTAACACCACCAACGAATGTAAAAGAATTACAACGTTTTTTGGGATCTATAAATGTTTATCACAAATTTATTCCAAAGTATGCTAACATTCGATACCCTCTCAACAATTTGTTGAAGAAAAATGTCCCGTATGTGTGGGACCAAAATTGTCAAAATTCTTTTGAAAAATTAAAAAATGCTTTAATTGAAAAACCAATCTTAAAGTTGTTTGATCCCAAAACACCTTGTCATTTGTTTGTAGACGCATCAAGTCATGGAGTGGGATGTGTAGTGAAACAAGTTGATGAAAAAGGAACATTACATCCTATAGCATATCACTCTAGAAATCTTCGCGATTATGAAAAAAATTATGCAATTACGGAGTTAGAATGTTTGGCGATTGTGGATGCTTTAGATAAATTTTATCATTATTTACACGGTCAAAAATTTGTCATACATACAGATCATGCGGCACTTACCTGGCTCAAAAGTGTTAAAAATTTAAGAGGACGTCTTTTCCGCTGGTCCCTAAAACTTAGTATGTTTGACTATGAAATTAAATACCAGAAAGGCTCCACTAATGTTGAAGCTGATATGCTATCTAGACAACCTGTTTCAGAAAATTTACCCCATATTATACATCTCCTTGACTTGAATGAAGTAAGAGACAATCAGAAGAAAGAAAATGTAACAATTGATGGTAAAAAGTACACTGAGATAAATGATGTTGTTGTTATTAAAAAGAAAGGTTTGTATAAGATTGTGGTCCCCATGTCTTTACGTTTACCCCTATTAGAAAAAACCCACACACAATTTGGCCACCCTGGAATTTATAAAATGATAAATTTAATCTCTCCGCAATATTATTGGCCTAACTTTAATCAGGACATTGAAAATTTTGTAAAACACTGCCACACTTGTCAGATAAACAAAAAATGTAGACAAAAAAGATTTGGCTTATTGCAATTAATGCCCCCAACAGAGATACCTTTTGAATGTTTGGCAGTAGACTCTGTTGGCGGATTTAATTATTACAATTCTACAAAAAAATATTTGCATTTAGTCGTTGACCATGCAACTCGCTATGTGTGGGGTTTTCCGTCAAAAAGTGTAACTACCGAAACTTATACAAACATTTTGAAACAATTATTTCAGATACAAGTACCAGATAGATTGTTAACCGACAGAAATGGAGCATTTACAGCTTCCAGGTTTAGGAGATTTCTTCGTAATTACAATATAAAACACAGATTGACGAGCAGCCATCACCCGGAAACGAATGGAAAAATTGAACGACTAAATCAGACTATTGTCACTAGATTAAAATGTAAAGTCAATTCCACATCCAAGAAAATACCCTGGACTAAGCTTTTAGATGAAGTCTTATATGAATATAATAACACCCCTCATTCTGTAACCCAATTCACCCCTAGCTATTTATTTTTAGGAAATTTACCATATGATCCCCCTTTACCAAATAATAGTTACTATCCCCCTGTGGAAGAAGCTAGAAAATTGGCTAAAGAGAGAACAATTGCTTACCATAAAAAGAATAAAGTCCGTTATGATGCTCGTTTCCTTCCTGTAAAGTTTAAAGTTGGTGACATTGTCATGTATGAAGAATTTCACTATCCGAATACCCGTAAATTGACTGCACCATATTCTGGCCCATACACCATTTTAAAACAACTTTCTGATGTATCCTTTGAAATTGATAAACCCAGCCCACATTTTAAGAGAAATTCCGAAATTGTCCATTCCTCCAAGTTAAGATACTACCACCCTCCTCAAAATCTTAAACTCAGCCATGAATAAACCCCATCTATCTCTTTCAGCTGTCAATTTTTTTTTAATTTTTGCTTTCCTATCGTCCCCCTTACTCGTAGCATTTGGATGAGGACCCAGCTGGGCGTGTAACCTATCTCCCCAGCAGTGTAGAATGATGGTGACAGTTTAAAAGTACTGTTAGAATTTTTATTATTTTTTTTAAAAATATTATAATGACGAATTGATGACACATGAAGGGGTCCTCCGCTCCGTGGCCACCCATCTTTAGCCGGACTGTTTTCCCAGATTCTCTTTCCAGGTTGAACGGAGAATCTGGCAAAACTGCTTCGCTTCCCCTCTGCAGGTGAATATCGATTACCCACTTTTCTTTTTCTGTCGTGCAAGTGGCACATTTTTGGGTGATATTCCCCTCAGAGTATTAAAACCCATATCGCACTGACCCTGCGCATGGTGAAAATTATAGCATGTGTATATTTAGTTTTTATTAGCTGTAGTTTTCTTTTTTTTTAAAAAAACAACTTAGTGTTGTTTTTCATGGATATAAACCTAAGGCTGCATCATAGAAGTAGCTAAGTCCCTACCAAAACAGAAAGGTATACGAAGAAATATAATTTGTTTTTGTTATTAGTATTTTAGGATATTTTACTGTTATTTTATCTCAGTGTGAAAATTCAATATTTCTAGAAATGCAAGCTTTTCAAATTGCATTTGAGATACAATATATTTTGTTGATAGTATTAGTGCATATTTTGTATTATTGAATATTTTATATTTTTGAATAATTTGTATTTGTGAATATATTTTACATTTTAATATTTTGTATTTGTGAATATTTTTTTTTTACATTTGAACATTGTCTATTATTGAATATTTTTTACATTTGCATATGTTGTATAGTTTTCAGTATGTTTACCTGTGAATATTTTAATATACTATATAGTTTATGGTTGCAATTTGCAATTATACACAAAAGGATGTTTCCCAACAAACTATATCAAAAACTTTAAAACAAAAACTGGAAAGAAAGGGAAACACTACAAACACAGTTATGTTATGACAACTGTTATAATCAAGATATGTCGTCTCGAGACACATTATTGTTTTGCTGCAGCACCATTGAAAGAATTCCAATATTTTAGTGTAACCAATATTTTTATGTAAATTTGATATATAAATGTAAAAATAGGTCCAATTGACTTGAGAGCTGAAGTAAATACTGAAGAGCTGGAGAAATTACTTGAGAGCTGGAGAAAATAAGAATCTAAAAAACATGGGTTAAATTCACGAGATAAGACCCACAGGTCTTGCAGGCGAGCCCTGTGGCTCTTGTTTTAGTGGGGGGGGATATGAAAGGATAAAAGCTAAACCCCTTTTTAAAATGCAAAATCCCTTTTTGCCCCTTTTAAAATTTTAAATTACCGTTTTAAAAAATAGAAATTTAAATCAAAACTTTTAAATGCTTTAATAATTGCGTTTCAATTGATTGAAAATGCCGTCGCCCCTGTTAAATTAGTTTTCCTGCATCGCATCTTATAACTTTCAAAGATCGTTTTCTGACTCTTCATAAGAATATTTGTGCTGACGCTAACGCAATTTTAAAGTCTTGCGGCATCCGATCGGCCGATAGAGCCAACGCCTTTATTCCGCACAATCAATCACTCAGCTCGCGGCCAATTAAAATTAAAAATACGCCTCTTTTGACTTAGACGACCTCTAGCAGAAATAATGCAAAAACCTCATATTTATACCATTACACGGCTATCAGGAGCGAACTTTTTACGATTTCCCTCATCTAAACAAATCCACGCCAATCTGCTCTCTCGGAATTGCCTCGCGATGGACGAACCTTCGATGTCCAGACAGACTTAAAAAGCAGCTCTCACGCCAATATGGGCCTGGTTTAAAAGGATGCATGTAAGAAAAAGAAATAAACCAGGTTCCGTAATAGACGGTGTCTTCCTTTAAATAGACATACATTCACTCGGAATTTAACCGAATCCCGCTCACGGCCCAGGACTACAAGAGCATGCAAGGGAATCAGAATGAGCGCTTTGACGTAAATACGGAGCCGCCATCAGTCCGCGCAGCCACCGGCCCGGCGATCAAGGACCCACCGACGGAGCAACACGCTTCGTTTCATATATATATATATATATATATATATATATATATATATATATGATATTAGAACTTGATATGTTTTTGAAATTCATAGATATTATAATTATATATATATATATATATATATATCACTTTTTTATGGACACAATAACTTCCATAATTTTGCACAAATCTCTTCCAAAGTGATACATAAAATCAACCGGCATAAAATCTCGGTCAAGTTCGTCATGCTCGTTAATCATTAATTTTTTGTGAAAACAGAAAAACCATCATAACTTCTTAATTATGATACGTATCGAATCCGTTTAAAATTATTATTACTTCTAGGAAAAGGGCCAAAAATTTATTTATATGACAGATTTTTCATATCATTAAAAAAGGCGTCAAGGTGTGTGTGTGTGGGGGGGGGGGGGGGGGATAGGGGTTTAAGAAGAAAAAAAAATTCATAACTTCGTCCATTTGCAAGATATCAAATACGCTTAAATTTATTATAAATCTTCTTAATATTATCTACAAGTTTTTTATAGGACCAACTCTTACAGCAAAATAAATAAATAAATCCTTGCTGGCTCTTGTTTACCGGCGCAGGTATATTTCGAAGTATTAGAAGTATTAGAAAATAAATAAATAAATAAATCGGATTTTTTTTTATTTAATTCGCTTTTTTTTTTAAATTTAAATCAGATTTTTTTTTAATTACACTTTTTAAAGTAAAATAACCTTTTTACAAAATCATTAAAATTAACAACTAAAAAAGCTCATTTAAATTTATTTGAAATAAAAAAATACTCATTCACTTGGTTAATTTGAAATATTTTAATCATATGAATAATTAAATATTACAGTTACAAAAAATGGAGCAATAGAAACAGATTTAATTTGAAAAGGTGAATTATCTTTTACTTTTGAAAACATGAAATAAATAAAACGAATTATTTTGTGTTATATGATCACTTGCTTAAACTGCAATTTAACAAATATATACTATTCTATATAAAAAATATATGCCACTTTGAATTACCCATTTAATAAATTAAAAATCATATGCACCCTTCATTACTAAAATCTAAAAAATTTTAATACCATTTTTTTAATTAAAAATCTTAAAATACAAAAGATAATTATATTTATAAAACAAGAAAACCGTTATGAATGAAATTTTAAACATTCTATTCCAGATTGGTACAGAATTCTTTTAAAAACATCTATTCCGGATTATATACAATATTCTGGAATACATACACTATTCATTTAATGAATTTTGAGAATGTATTATACATACATAAAGATGATCATGATTATATGTTACAAATTGCAATGGATCTGAAAAAAAGTTATTCTTTGTTATTAAAATATTTGAAAAGAAACCAATTTTCCAGCTGAGTTCCTAAGCAATTACGGAGTTTAGACCAAATCAAAGTTGGATTTATTTAATTTAAATTAAAAAAAAATTAAATCTTTTTTTTTCTAAGACTTTAAAAAGTTTAGTTGTTAATTAGCTTACATTTATAAGTAATTAAAATTGAAATTATATTTAACAAGAACGAAAAATCATGCGTTAAGCATAGATTATGAAACACCTACCAGCACAATCAGAATACTGTAACAAAACTTCATAGATTCATAAGGTGAAATGTGATATCTAAGTAAACAATTCTCGAAAACGTATATCATATTTGAAATCCCAGTTTTAGTAATTAAAATGAATAATTTAAAAAATATCTGAATTTTTTATTATTTATTTATTTATTTATTTATTTTTGTGTATCGCTTGTACATGATCAATTAGATTTGTATACATGCCACATAATATGCTAAAATTTAATTCAGTTAGGAAACTCACAGTAAAGTTCAAAAATTCCATTCTTCAATTTCGGTCAATGAAAGATAATGTACTCGACATCTTTTGCGCAACCCTGTATATGATCTATAGAATTTATATACACCAAGCAATATGTAGAAAATTAGTTACATTTAAAAACGTATGGCACAACGGAAAACACGCTTCCAGAAATTAATGTTCACAGACAGTACTGTACCGAATTATTTTGTATATCCCTGTAAATGAACGATAAATGCTATGCTCTCTATAATCTATGATAATCATTTTGCAATGCAACTCAGTGATACTTATCAATTTCAATATGTTTGAGATATATTAACATCATTAAAATACACCTCAAACGATTTTGCCCCATAGACCGTAATGTAAAAGAATTCTTTTGAGTGTGCCTATAAATGAACTATAAGTGCTACATACTTCATTCTCAATACCGAACATGCCATAGTTGACCTCAATGACATATGAATTGCATAGAAATCCGAGTACATTTACGAAAGTTGGAGCTCAGACGGACAGACAAACCGAATTAATAAACACTTTTCAACTTTGTTGAAAATATATTATAAAATAATGTATAAAAATATACATAAAAACATATCAGACTATTACAAGCCATGAAATCATTTTATTTTCCAAATATTTCCATAAATAAACTTACATCAGAATATTGAACCACTTGTTATTTACATGTGGAAGTAATGAGATGTCTATATAAATTCAATTAAAAAAACTTTTGAATGGCCTATATTTATTTATTCTAATGTTTTCTATATTCTCGCAGAAAGTCCCCATGATTTAGTATTAAAAAATTTACATAAGATTTAGATGTTTTTTAATAGATAAATATTCAGTAATCTTTTAACGTTTTTCAGCTAAGATCCTCTATTTTTAAATTGGAATTTTTATTTTAAAGTGTGATATTTGATTTAAATAAAATTAAAAATCATGGATTTTGAGTTCTCAGTCTCTCCGACTCTTTAAATTTACAAAGTTTGTTATTATTATTATTATTATTATTATTATTATTATTATTTTCAAAACATAATATTTATTACAAAATTTCTTGACCTAAATTTGAAATAAAATTTTTACGAAAGTTGATTTAAATCAGAGATTTAAAAAAAAATCAGTTTAATCTTAATCATGATTTAAAAGCAATGATTTGAATCAAGCTGATTCAAATCAACGAACTCTGCTTAAAAGTGGTATGAATTTGTTTCCCAGATTCAGTTTAAAAAATCGCACACATTATTTTTTATGAAATGTTATATTTTACGTGCGTTTTGAAGAGGTTATGTATATCACAATTAAATTAAGTAAGCTAGATAAAATACTAAAACCAGTGAAACAGAACGTATGTAAAGCGGAAAACATTTTTAAACGGAAAATTTCATGGTCTCGGTGAAAATAATATAAACTATAAGGAATAGTGTACCTTCTAAGATGAAAACCTGTCTATATGTCAAATGAAATTTCTCGAAATTCCTGCTGTGAATTCAACATTACAGCAACACAATTACTTGTACCTGAAAGGGTTAACAGTTCTTGTTGTGACAATTTACATAGTGAATCCTTGTTTCAATTTTAGCAATAATTTCCTTTTTTTTTTTTTTTTTTTTTTTAATGTTAATTTTGTATTTCTATATTTCCGATTACGATAAAGTATATTAACAACATATGCATCTTTTTTACTGATTTGTTTTAATTATTATTTTTTTAATGATTTATATGAAAGATTATAGTTGTTTTTGCTTATATATATATATATATATAGTACATTATAATTAATTTTATTATCTAAAATCTCCACCCCCGCTTTTTTTAACACTTTCCAACCTAGTTGAAAAGTGTTTATGACTTCGGTTTTTCTGTCCGTCTGTCCGGGCTCTAACTCCCGTAAATATGCTCGGAATGCTCTGAAATTTTTGTATGTTATTGTCGTTATCTATAGCATGTTCCCTATTTCTACTGAAGTGTGTAGCACTTATAGTTTTTTTTTTTACAGGGACACTCAAAAGAATTCGGTTACATTACGGTCTATGGGGAAAAATCATTTGCGGTTTATTTTAATAATGTTACACAATTTCAAACAAATTCTAATTGATATATATATCACTAAGGTACATTACAAGAAGCTTACTATGGAATAGGGTGTGCATAGCACTTATAGTTACTTTACAGGGACAGGCAAAAGAATTCCGTTACATTACGTCTATGGTGAAAAATCGTTTGCGGTTTATTTAAATAATGTTTCACTATTTAAACGCATTGAAATTTATATATATCACTAAGGTGCATTACAAAAGGCTTACTACAGAATATTGCGTGTGTTAGCAGTCATCGTTCATTTACAGGGACACACAAAAGAATTATCATCTTTCTGTTAACAATAATTCCCGGAAGTGCGTTTTAAGTTGCTGAACGCGATTTTAAATTTAACTCACTTTTTGTCTATTACTTGGTGTGTATAAATTCTGTAGATCATATACAGGGCAGCACAAAAGTTCGCGAACACATTTCTGTTTATTGACACAAACTCCAGAAGGAGAATTTTAAACTGTGCTACGCGTTTCCTAACTGAACTAAAATTTAGCAACCTATGTAGTATATATACAAATCTATAGATCCTATACAGAGTTGAATAAAAGTATTCGGATATTTTTCCGAATATTGTTGGTAATTCCTGAAATTACGTTTTTAAATATGTTATGCGTTTTCCAAATTGTTTACTTAGATGTTATCTTTCAGCTTATTAAACGGTAATGGTTTGTAAAATTATTTGGAAATTTTGAACAAAATAAAATAAAGAGAGAGTAAAACAAAACATTGGACACTGCATTTTGCAAACATAAACTTTCGAAATTTTGCTTATAGTTTTTGCACTAAATTGACCATGTTCCAAAAAATGTATATCCTCAACAAATTATACACTAAACTTAATAATCCTTAACGACAGCTATTTAATTAACACATTAAAAATAATCAAACTGTAAACACACAAATAGTATTAAAATAGCGATAAATCATTTGAGAACTAACTACCTTAACGGAATCTTGGGATATCTTTGATGAGGAAATAAATAAACAAATATTCTAAAAATGTTTGTACAATTATATTTTTTTACATAATACATTTCTTGTTATTTTTTAGGCCACGCGAAATTTGTTATGGTTTTTGCTAATGATACAAAAAGGTGAATTGTATAGTTATAATTTAAAAAATACAGTCAAAGTCAGCGTTTTGAATCGAATTTCCAACGCCGCAGCACAAGAAAGGGGAAAAACGTGTTGTCATATGACAATAATCGCTCATAACTCGATAAGTAATTTATTTATCAAAAAATGGAAAACTTATTTGGATTCCAAATTGTTTCAATAGTCAGGCCTACTAATTTTATGCCTTTACGTTTAAAAATGAGTCACAAAATGCGTCAGAAAGTTTCGTGCTGTTGAGCATATCATTTGAGAACCACCTTAACGGAATCTTGGGATATCTTTGATGAGGAAATAAATAAATAAATATTCTAAAAATGTTTGTACAATTATATTTTTTACATAATACATTTCTTGTTATTTTTTAAGCCACACGAAATTTGTTATGGTTTTTGTTAATGATACAAAAAGGTGAATTATGTAGTTATAATTTTTATGAAACTTTTATATGCAGAATATTTTTTTTTTTTTTTTTTTTGTGATTTTTACTTTGAAAACAGTAC
Source organism: Maratus michaelseni (assembly GCA_963931845.1). NCBI lineage: Eukaryota > Metazoa > Arthropoda > Arachnida > Araneae > Salticidae > Maratus > Maratus michaelseni. Next base: position 144,807,730 of record OZ007593.1, on the reverse strand, counting down.
TAAAGTACAGTGTGGAATTTATCTACAAGACGAACTGACATTGAAGAATGAATAATGATGGATGGGAAGGGGGATGTCTTACAGATGTCTTTTAATGAGCAAAAATGTTTCTTCGTTTTATCTCCATTCGGGGCCCGTATATCAATGATTGTTTAGCGAGTAAGGGTTGAATCTGGCTACTTTTCTTATTTACAAGTCGCCAGGCTGTTAATTGCTTTTTCTTCTCCCTCATTCTCCCCTCTCCCGTGAAAAAGACAGTAACTCGGTACATGACGGGGTTTGAACACCTTGAATGTCTCCCCGTGGGGGGGGGGATAACTCCGGTCCTATGGGAGATAGAGCCTCGGGACCCTCTTAGAAATGTCGGCCTCGACGATTTTAACTTCGTTGGATCCTTTAGAAGAGGCCTACGTCCTCTGTGGGGCTTAAAGAGGCTGAGAAAGATGGGAAAAACTAAAATTTAAAAAGAGTTGAAACAGAGAACTATGTTTCTTAAAGGAGGGGGGAGTGAGAGGCGGAGAGTAGGACCAGACCATAGTGCTTGACGAGATCTATCTATTGATATGTTACATGAAGGGGTTTACATGGGGTTTACATTTGGGGGGAGCACCAAAAAGGTCTTACTGAACCTTTCCCATTGTTATGCCAAGGTTGCAGTTATGATTTCGCCAAGATTATCGCAAAGCTTATATTGGCATCCTATATACGCATAATATATATATATATATCCAAACACTCCTATATGTGCCATATACGTCATTATACACATATTATTTATGTTTTATATGTCGTATATACATCATATACACATGTCATATATATATATACATCATATATGCATCATATATGGCTATAACTTGGCCACATACGTACAGAAATGTTATATATATCATATATTATTATAATGACATACATGCTTTATAATTTGGCGATAAATCTTGGCCGCTTGGCAGTTCATCTTTGGAAGCCGCTATAACACGAAAGTACCAAATTTACAATATATTAATGAAAACAGAAACAAAAATATTTCATGCTTGGTGGCTGCTATAACACGAAAGTACCAAATTTCTTTTTTATTTTTCATATCTGATAATTTGCATCTATCCTTTTTTGTAATTTTAACATTTTTGTAACGATTTTATTTTCTTCTATTGCTTATTCAAAGAAAAAGTCTTCTAAAGTTACAGAATTTCGTTAAAAATGGTTAAAATAGTAAAATGCGAACATCGTTTGGTCCATTCTCGACCGAAAGCAACAACCGTTATCATTATCTTTTTACGCGTGAAGGTTTCGTTATGGTACTTCATTGTGAAGTTTGGTAATTTCTGAAATTCATTATTTGAAAAACGGCATAATCATTCGATTTGAAATTTATATCAAGAAAGAAACAATTTTTTTTTCCTTTCTAATGCAGTTTGTCTAACAATTTTGTGACAAATACTTTTTGAGATATTAATTTTTTCAGTAATTTCAAATGTTTCATTTCCCGAGATTAACCTGTGGCAACGATGGATTGCTGTGACTTTTCATAAACATGAAAAATGATAGAGATTGAAAGAATAAGCCTCCCTGTGGGTGGCTAAAAAATAATATAGCCATATGTAATTGCAGGAAACGCAAACATTATAAAAGCCTGCAGGTCGCCAAGCAGTTTTCACATACTGTACCTCACTCCGAGTCCTTTGGAAACATTATGAGTGGTGATAGATTTTTACACGGGACTCGGAGTATGCACTTCTATATAGCTTCTTTTTATGTGATATCACTTCTTTTTGTGACTGACGTTTTAGGTTTGTGGCTTGGCGGGATCATTTACAACGAGTTGTTTTTGATGAGATATCATTCCTTTTTGTAAGGTATTTAATTTCAATTATACGGATTCCATTTTTATTCAGAAAAGAAAAGATGAAAGGGGAAAAAAAATAATAGTGATGCTATAAACAGAATTATACATCAGAATTATACAATTTATTGAGTGACTTATTCCAATGTACATGTCGCTACCATAACAACGGGGAAACTTTTATATTAATTTCCTTAAATTGTATTCATCAGATTATTTATGACATATTTATTTTCCTTTTTCTTTTGTTTATATCACTCTTCCGTTTATTTGGAGTTTTTACCGTTTAGGTAATTCAAAAACAAAAAAATTAGACAATTTTACAGTAGTTTACAAACTAATTAAAATACTACAGTTTCAGAAAAATGTGGAAAAATAAGAAGCACTTTTTTTCGGGCAACTACAACGATAAGTTTATGGAGCATACTTTACCAAGAATAATCAACATTTTTTTTTTTCTACGAACCTATTTCTATTAGTATAAAAATTTACAGGGATTTTTATACTAACATATTAAATATATTATTTTTGAAAATTACTGAGCACCTTAGAAGTTTTTATTTGTTTAAGTTTTTTAACTCAACGTTTCAAGAATTTGAAAAATATAAAATTCGCAACGTTTGCAAAAGTATAAAAACTATTAAAGTGATTTCTGTTCATATAGTCTGTTCATTCCAATTCGGTGATCCTAAAATATAGGTCCCCAATCTCCAGCAGTCCATGAATTAATTAGGACATATGTATGTAACTGTTAAAATTTTCTCAAAGTTGACAATAGAGGCAATAAGTATAGCTCGGCAAATATGAAACACGGCATTGCTTCATCATGCCTTTGTTTCGTGAGGTGTTCGTTCTCCGAACATAAAAATCTCACGCGAAAGTATTCGTTAACCGATTTGTTCGTAAACCGAACAGTTCGTTACCGATCACCTATTGTATACGAAATTTAGCATTTTAAGTTCGTCATAGCCGGAGATTCAATGAACTGCAAATATTTAAACGAAAAACTTGTAATCTTGGGGTAGCAACATTTTTACATTCTATTACTCAGCGCATGAACGTAAAGTTGGAATTTTGTAATCGCTATTTCAATCAATTCCTGATACGCTATATATTTATAAATAAACTTTCTTTAATAGATGAAAATACTATATTTTAATAGATTTAGAGCTTAACATCGACGAGATTTCAGACGGACAAAATGAACTCATATTAAATTTTAAAGCAAGATAATGAAACCTTTCAGAGATTGAAACAGTGTAAAATCATTAAAATACATCTCACTCAGTAAATATACATCGGTTGTAATGTAATCAAGATCTTCTAAAGAGACACTGTAAACGAAGCTTATATGCTTCAATGCCGCTTTACAATAGAGAGGATGTAGTAACATATTTGAATATCTTGTGTATATAGCCAATTTGACAAAAGTTATGCAATTTACTATTGTTTTTCCTCTGTGTTAAGTACAGGAAGGATGTACTTCAACGTAAAATTCGCTAATTACACAACTTTTTAGTCTTATTAAAAAATCTTTTGATTTACCCTGTAAACGAACAGTAAATTCTACAATTCTGTTTCACAATATAGGAAGCTAACTTAGGTCGTTCGTAGTAACATATTTTAACATCATGCGCATACGTTCTTTTTGAAAAGAGTTAGACCATTTAATATTTTTTTTGCTTCATCTTAAGTATAGGAATAAAATCACTTTAAAGTGGTATACATAAAAAACTAATTAATATTTTTCCACGAAATATTAAACATTTGAACTACTCATAAAAACATTTCAAATGCTGCAAACCGCGTAAAAATCGGATAATTACACAATTCTTTAGCCCTATATCAAAAGATCTTTTGTGAGACCCTGTAAACGAACCTTAAATGTTACGATTTTTTATAATAGGAAGCTTACTTCGATCGAGTGTAATAACATATCTTAATATCATGTGTATACGACCATTCCTAAAAGAGTTGGGTCATTTATTATTTTTTTGCTCTATGTTAAGTATAGGAATCAATAGCTTTAAACTGATATAAATCAAAAACTAATTAATATTTTTACATGAAACTTACAAAGGTTTGAACTACTCATAAAAATGATTCAAATAACGTAAACCGCGTAAAAATCCAATAGTTACACATTGTTGTAGCCTGTCAACAGTTTTTTGCTCTATGTTAAGTATAGGAATCAATAACTTTAAACTGATATAAATCAAAAACTAATTAATATTTTTACATGAAACTTACAAAGGTCTGAACTATTAATACAAACGATTCAAATAACGTAAACAGCGTAAAAATCCGATAATTACATATTGCTGTAGCACTGTCAACAGTTTTTTGCTCTATGTTAAGTATAGGAATCAATAACTTTAAACTCATATAAATCAAAAACTAATTAATATTTTTACATGAAACTTACAAAGGTCCGAACTACTCATAAAAACGATTCAAATAACGTAAACCGCGTAAAAATCCGATAATTACACATTGCTGTAGCCCTGTCAACAGTTTTTGGTCTGAACAAGATTTAAAAAGTGCAAAAAACAGCACTTTTAAAATCGCATTTACTGAAAACCTATTCGTCGGATTTTGCTTTACTTTTGAATTCTGAGTCCCTTGGCACGCTCCATTCCATAGAATCAAGAATTTTGTTTCTATCATAAATAGCACACGAGATATAGTTGTGTCAAAAACCCGTTTTGTCCCGTCCGCAAAATATAAACTAGACAGAGTGCTAAAAATTTTTTGTAAAATCGTTTGGCATCCATTGGCGGAAATTCCTTTTATTTACGGTTCAATGCATTGCTGTTTCTTATGCTTGGCGAGAAACACTGTCGAGTTTCTATGATATGTTCGACTAAAGAGTGTTTTGACTCGTTGTGATGAAACTGGATGACATATTCGGGGATTTTGTGTCAAGCACAAAAGTGATAATTTGTGTCACTTTCAAAGCGATTCATTTAACCCCTTCAGGGGCAAAGTACTCTTGTTGCTCAAATATTGAAATGATTGTTTGACACCAAGTTTCACGAACAAATTTATTTTAAAATAAGTAAAAGTTTTCCCTCATGTAACTTATAAATTCAAAATTTGATTCTAAAATTCTGGTGTCATTGTGGCATTTTGGGATTAAAAAATTAAGTGGTATATATAATATACTGGCGCCCTTCAGGGGGTTAAAGCTATTTAATTTTATATTTTAATTTTAAAAAATTCTAATTGCCCTTAATTAGTGCCGAATTTTATTAATTTTACCATTTCTTAGTATTTAATAAATACCGCATATTATTTTCTAAAGTGGTGTAAAATCGAAGGGAGTAGTAAAATAAATGATTAGTTTCAACATAAAACAAATAAACACTATAAGTAAAGTATTCTAAAATTTTTATGAATCTTTCAATTTTCAGATTCAAGATCCCTCGTTTTGCTACGTTTCGATTGGTTATAAACAATTTGCTTTTGTACTAAAGTGTAAAATTAAGTTATAATTGTCTATATTACACAACTGTTGCAAGATGAACAGGAATTTTTTTATTCAGAATGCTACCACATTCTGAAGGGAAATATTCGCCTTATGTAATGAGAAGGACAGAATAAATAAGACAAATATTATTATTCAAAAATAGTGGTAGCATTCTGAGTTTTAAAAAAGCCCGCCAAACTGGTAGAACTGATATAGATACACACATCTTTCTGATGTTTTCCATCTCTAAGACCACGGTTGATGCAAAGTTTATTTTCAGCATGCATATTCTAACAACTAAATTAAACACAGGTAAAATGCCAAAGGCTTCGCGGGCCACGTGTTTGACATGCCTGACTTAGAACAACCAATCGAGTCAAGTACAGAGATGGACGATGAAGTATCTGAGACGATGGTATCATTCCCAGGGCCAAGCAGCAGAAAAAGGAAACATATATGACAAAGCGATTATACTATACTTACTATGTATTTGTTGATTAATTTCTTGTACATTCTATAATTAACCACATCGTGTTTTCAATATCAAAAATAAAAGCTCGTTTTTTAAATTAATAACTTGTCAGGCGGTATTTTCCTGTTTTCACCCAAAATCTTTTTGCTGTGATTTTTAAGGTCTATTACCAATATTTAATTATCTAATAAATGAAACTATATACTATCTCATGCTCAAAAGAGTTGATTATGACAGTTTTGTTTCTAAAATGCACCAAAAGTGGGTTATTAACAAAAAATAACGTCATTTGTGGATTTTTGCATTTTTTTTCCAAATTTAACACTATTTTCCCAGCTCCGTATCTCTCCCCCCCCCCCCCCTATTTGGACGATTTACAAACATGAATACTGCATGTTGTAGAGAATTTTATCCTCTACAAAACGGTGAAAGTGTTTTTTCTGTAAAATGCACTGAAACCGAGTTATTTAAGAAAAATAAAAAAAAGTGCCGAAAAATATTGGTTTTTTCAATATTGTGAAAAACGCACAAGGTCTATAAGGTCGAAAACTTGGTTTTTTTTATTAGAGCGTCAACCTTTACAACATATCCAAAAATCAGAGTTATTTGAATTTTTGTAAGGTAAAATGCTATTTCTACTGGACTATACAGGGTGTCCCATAAGATGATTAAAAATACTGAATTAAAATCCCCCCCCCCTTTTTTCCCCCTAAACAATCCTTCGATAAATTTAAAGATAATATTAAGAGGCCAGATAATATTAAGAGGTTTTATAATAAATTTAAGCGGATTTGATATCTTGTGAATTGACGAAGTTATGAATTTTTTTTTGCTAAAACCCTCCCTTCCCCTCTCCCCCTCTTGGGGCCATTTTTAATGATATCAAAAATCTGTCATACATAAATTTTCGGCCATTTTCCTAGAAGTAATAATAACTTTAACGGATTCGATATTAAGAAATTATGGGTTTTTTTTGTTTTACAAAAAGTCCCCCCCCCCCACCCCTTGGTTCGATTTTGCCCATTAACGAACTTGGCCGAGATTTTATGCCCCTTGATTTTATGTAACAGTTTGAAAGAGATTTGTGCAGAATTATTGCAGTTATCGTGTCCATAAAAAAGTGACATAGATAGATAGATAGATAAAGTTTTGAACTGGGGGTGGTTTTGGGTTATGGGAGTCATAATCGGCGTAGATCTGCAAACATTTTTCAAAAATTCCAATTTAGGGGAGAATGTAATAGGTAGTATTTCTTACGAGATCTACCTAAAACGAGTCTAAATATGGATTTCAAGTTCTGAAATTTTCAAAGCTAGGTTTAAGTTTTTCATTGGAATTTTCAGAAAATGTCAACAAAAGATAAAATGTTACCAACTTAAAATGTACTTATTTTATTACGGAAATTAATTATATCATTAATAACAGACGATATAAATATTTATAAAACTAGTTATAGTACGAACGCACCTCAATTGTCACGTTTGACGTACAATTTCCAACTTGTTTTAAATTGCACGCTAGATATCTCTTGAATATTGATATTTTTAAATGAATTTTCCACAAAATATGTTGGGTGATTCATAAATAACTCAGCAAGTTTTCTTAATAACTTTGGAACAAATATTTTTATATTTACAAAACTTATTTAAAAAACAGCGTTTTTATATTTTTAACGCCGGAAAATACTGAACATTCATAAAATTCAAGGTATCATAACTCGGTAAATTTTGGTAATACAAAAATGAAATTTTATTGTTTTACTTATTGCATGGACAGGGTTTTTCTAAATATATCTTATAGTACCTAGAAACCGTATAAAAAATTAAATATCATATCTTTCACAATAATAAGTATTTTCCAGTAAATTGTTTAGTAATATGATGAAGAACAACACATGAATCATTTTTTTGCAATTGAAACTACACCTCTAAAACTAGCAGTTTAGAAATTAGTTACTCGTCAACGATACGAAGGGGCATCTGTATATATGTAAATTAGAGTACATTTATTTCTATTTTATGTAGTATATTAGTAGTAAAAAAATAAATAGTGGTGCTTATTAGTATTATTTATTTCTTCATTTATTTATTTCTCAACACAGTAAATAAGTTTAGGTTCAGTCTTGAAATCTAAATATAATCCTTTCAAAAGCTTGTGAAGTTTTCATGTAAAATACTAAATAGATCAATATATTTCTTGCGTGCAAGTTTTTTAAAAAAGCACATTTTGATTCACTTTAAACAATATGTTTAATCATAGTTTATAGAAAACACCTCACACATTTTTCGTCATAACTACTGTAAAAATAGAAAAAAAAAATACTTTTATTAATGCTCAGAAAATACTGATTCTTCAAATATATACATTCATGTATACATATATATTTTTAATCAAATTTTTGTTGCGATTTAACAGCATAAGACTCTTTAAAGTTGGTAGTCAGTAAAATCTAAAATTCGCCTCGCTGATATTAAACCTATGGGCGCAGGATGCATTCGTATATTTAAAATATCTCCTCAGGAAATTAATATTTTTAACTCCTGTTTTCTGTGAACTCTTCTTAAAGGATGTCTCTTTTTTTCTTAATTGTCAAAATATTTCTAAAATCTATATAATTATAATTTTATGGGTTAAAATCTCAGCAAAATTAGGTAAGATTTCAACACTTCACATAAATTAAATATTTATTTCAGAAAGATTTTGACAACTAAGAAAATAAAAAATAAAACTACCCAGTTAAACTGGGGGCATTGAGCTCACAGGCTATTCACACTAACTGTATATTATACTCTTATTTCAATTAATAATGCCCTTCGAAAAATAACTAAATCGACAATAAATTAAAAGGACCAATGAACCTTCAAAACTAATCAGGGAAGTGCCTTATTACTCTGAACCTATATAGAAACTTTGAAACAAATCAAATAATTCTGCATAAAAAACCCATTTATCTAAATTAAAGGGGGGGGGGGGTTAGCCCCCGTATCCCTCTTTATATTTAACCAATAAACCCCCAAAACTAATCAGGGAAGCGCCTTACCACAATAAAATCTATACACAAAATTTGAAGAAAATCTGATAATTCTGCATGAAAAACCCATTTATCTAAATTAAGCGGTGGGGGGGGGGGGGAGTTAACCCCCCGATAGCCCCTTTATACTTAACCAATAAACCCGAAAAACTAATCAGGAAAGCGCTTTATCGCAATGAACCTAGATACAAAATTTTAAGAAAATCGAATAATTCTGCATGGAAAACCCATTTATCTAAATTAAAGTGGATTACCCCCCTTTCCCTCTTTATACTTAATCAATGAACCCCCAATACTAATCGGGGAAGCGCCTTATCATTATCACAATGAACCTATAAACAAAATTTGAAGCAAAACGGTTATTTCTATCAAGAATTATCGCGTTACCTACATACGTACATACATATACATTACATACAGAACCGGCGGACGCATGAGCTCTCAGGCTTTGATAGCCTGTGAGCTAAAAAGAGACATCCTTTAAGATCGAAGTGTACACAGAAAAAATAAGTTTAAAATTATTAATTTCTTGAGGAGATATTTTAAATATACGAATGCATCCTACGGCCTACGCCCATAGGTTTAACATTAGCGAGGGGAACTGCGGAGTTAATTGTCTAACAGTCCCTAAAAAAAAAAGCTTTTTCTTTTGATTCAAGATATTTAAAGATCCCCCTTTTCTTTTCTTTTTTTCTTCTTTCAGTTAAAATTCCAAAATTCAGGGGTGGGACCCATCTACTCCACACGCCTTCCTTCATTTTGTCTACATTTTATAATAATTCTAATAATAACAAAAAAAGAAATTAACAAGTTGAAAACTGTACGTCAAATGTTACAAATGAGGTGCGTTCGTACCATAACTAGTTTTATAAATACTATTCAGATCTTGGTGCAATAGCTGTTGCACTCTTATACAAAATGCATGAGTACAAAATTTATTTTACGTGCCGATTTTCATATTATAGATATTAATTTTATTTTATGAAATTAAGTTTCAACACACTTTTACAAACAATTAATTACAGATTTAATTCAGAAACAATCAATTATGTTACATTAAAATTATACTATGCGAAAATATCCAATACAAGACAATGTAAAGAAATCATCGTTATTGTTTCAGTGAAATGAATTATATCGCCTGTTATTATGATATGATTAATTTCTGTAAAAAAATTAGCACATTTTAAGTTGACAATATTTAATCTTTTGTTGACATTTACGGAAAATTACAAGGTGAAACTTAAGCCTAACTTTGAAAATTTCAGAACTTGAAATCCATATTTAGACTCTTTTTCCATTTAATATCTATTTATCCGAAAACATCTATCCAAAAAACTGTCAGTAGATTTATAGGATTGCTATAATTAAACAATTTTAGTATACAAATTCGGTTTTTAAATTCAGGTAAAAAAATAATATGACTCCGTCTTAAATAGGACGTAATCACCATGGCAATACCTGGAATCATTACCTATCATGGGATATCATTGAATAAATTACGTATTACGATTTATTAGTATGAAGAAAACTTTTATTAATATATTTTTAAGTTTTGATTCAATTTTCATAAAATTTGAAATGATTCGACAAAATTTTGCAACGATTTTTTTTTTTAAATTCAAATCATTCAGTTGGGTAGATTTTGCGCTGTTATAGGTGGACAGACGGACGGGACAGTGGCGTATCCAGGGGGTGGGCTGATGGGGCTGCAGCCCCCCCCCCCCCCCCCGAAATTGTCAAGAGTAAAATGAAAAAAGTGCTTTTTTCTTTCTTTTTTAGATAAATTTCTAATTTTTTTTTCTGTTATACAGCGGATTAGCCATTCTCGTTAGTCCATATTAGTCCGCATTGACATCACAGTATAAAAATGGCAAGTGGTCTGATGGGGTTATAGCCCCCTCCCCCCCTGCCCGAAATAGTCGAAAATCTCATGAAAAAAGTCCTGTTTTCTTCTTTTTTCAGATAAATTTGTATATTTTTTTCGTTATACAACAGACTACCCACTCTCTTCTTTTTAACCCCATATTAGTTCACATTGACATCAGAGCATATCTAAAACGAGGAAGGGGGCTGATGGGTTTACAGCCCCCCTTCCCGAAATAGTCGAATATCTCATGAAAAAAGTGCTGTTTTTTTTCCTTCTTTGAGATAAATTTTATATATATATATATTTTGTCATACAATAGACTGCCCACTCTCTTCTTTTTAAACCCATATTAGTCCACATTGACATCAGAGCATACCTAAAAAGGAGAAGGGGGCTGATGGGGTTACAGCCCCCCCCCCTCTTCCCGAAATAGTCGAACATCTCATGAAAATAGTGCTGTTTTTTCCTTGATGGGGTTACAGCCCCCCCCCCCTCTTCCCAAAATAGTCGAACATCTCATAAAAATAGTGCTGTTTTTCTCTTGATGGGGTTACAGCCCCCCTCTTCCCGAAATAGTTGAACATCTCATGAAAATAGTGCTGTTTTTTTTTCTTCTTTGAGATAAATTTGTATTATTTTTCTTTGTCATACAATAGACTACCTACTCTCTTCTTTTTAACCCCATATTAGTCCACAATGATATCAGAGCATACCTAAAAAGTATAAGTGGGCTGATGGGTTACAGCTCCCCTTCCCGAAATAATTGAAAATCTCATGAAAAAAGTGCTGTTTTCTTCTTCTTTGAGATGAATTTGTAATTTTTTTTTAGTTATACAATCAAATTGTTTAACAGACTACCTACTCTCTTCTTTATAGCCCCATATTAGTTCACATTGACACCAGAGCGTATCTAAAAAGGGGAAGGGGCTGATGGGGTTACAGAGGGCCCCCTCTTCCCGAAATAGTCGAACATCTCATGAAAATAATGCTGTTATTTCTTCTTTGAGATAAATTTGTAATTTTTTTTTGTTATACAACAGGCTACCCACTTTCTTATCTTTACTCCCATATTAGTACAGAGTAACAGCACAGCATATCCAAATAGGGGGAAGGGGCACAGACACCCCCACCTCCCAAAATGGTCAAAAATGGAATGAAAAAAGTGCCGATTTTTTCTCTTTATGTTTGAGATAAAATTATAATTATTTTTTCTGTCATGCAATGGACAACCCAATCTATTTTCTTTAGTCCCATATTAGTACACAAGGGGTGGGGTTATGGGGTAACAGCTCCATTCCCCTTCCCATGTGGTCGCAGTGAAATTTAAAAAAACTGACTTTGTTGTTTCTTTCTTTTTGAGATAAATTTGTTTTATTTTCTGGCGCGCAACGAATTTATTTTCTCGTTAGCCCCATATGCCTATCAGTCCTGCAATCAAAATTACTTGAGACCACAAAATCTATTTTCAAAGGACTGAAAAACAGTTCCACACATGTTTTAGTGGATAATTGAATACGTTTAATATGCTCAATTGGTAAGATCTAGAAGATATTTAATTAATTTAAAGAATAGTTAACTCTCTTCCACAAATGATGCCAAGACTAAGGAGGTATATTAGTGCGCAGTGACATTAAACATTATCGTCAAGCAAGATTATTGATTTTCAGTTTTGGATGGGTCTTTTAAAGATGCCCAGTAGTAATACTAAAAAAATAATCTCCTGTTGATTTGCTTGTCCCTGGTCTTTTTACTAGCGAACTAGTTTCATTTACGTCACATGCTTTTCCAGATTTAAGGCTGTTCTCAAATACAAACTGGCTACTTATGACATATATTTTAATTCATTTTTGCTCGGAAACGCATGAAATTCACAGTCTTTTTATTCAGAAACTTTGCAATCGAAACACGTTTTCCCTTTTTTTGTAAAGGTAGAAAATCTTTCAGAAAGCACTGTCGAAGTTGACGTTTTCAATCGTATTCCCGACGCGGCAGCCTGAGAAACGCGAAAAAGGAGTCGTTAATACGTTACCAGAATCACTTATAACTCGATAAGTAATCTATTTACCAAAAAATGGAAAACTCATCTCGATTCCAAATCTCTTCCATAGTCAGGCCTGCCAGTCTAATGCCTTTGCGTTTAAAAATGTGTCAGAAAGTTTCCCGATGATGAGCAGGGAGGAAGATGCCTTTTTCAATATTTCAATGTACAAATGATCCAGCAAAAGATAAAAATTCTTAATTACTCTTCTATGAAAGTACAATATTGCGAATAGTGTTCTTTTCTAATCGCTCTTATTTTGACACGACACACTTTAGTATCGGCATTTTTACCATTTGGAGTATTTAACAAAAGAAGCATAGCATTAAATAAATTCACAGGTTAAAAATAAATTTTCTTACAATTTTACATACCGTTTTTTTTTTAAGTCCAGTAATATTATTAGCCATAATTCAATAACTTTAACTCTTTTTAAAAAAGGGGAAATCTGATGTTTAATTTCCAATTTATTCTTAACTTGTCCCTTCCTTCACAAACTTGATGAATTTTTTTAACATATATTTCTTGAAGGTTAATAGCCATACGTTTGATCAAAATCCCAGGAGCATGTATACGAAGGGAAGGGGGAGATCAAGAAGGAATGCTTGCTACCCCTATGATTTTGAATTAAATTTTTGTTGGTATTAAAAAAAGAGATTTTGCAAAGAAAGTTTGTTTATCCTGAACAGACCCTGACCATCAAAATTTTAGGCCATGGCAACAGAAAATATTTTTGGCCCTAATCGTAGATTATCACATTTTTACAAATACTGTGAATGAGAAGTGTATGAATATAACTATGTAATGCACCCATTTAAATGAAAGACTGAGAATAAATGTGAACTAAAGTTGGATTATTATTATTATTATTGAAATTTCTTCGTAAAAATTAACTTGACAGACTCAAATATCATGTTAAATAAACATGAACTAATGTTGCACGAACTTTAAAAACATACGCAACCCAAAGAAAATGATATTTTATAAATAAGATAGTCATAAAATTAAAACATTTTTAAACAAGTTTAAAACACATATGAAGAAGCTGAAATAAAGTGGGCGCACTATGAGAAACTCAAATCTTCAAATGAGAAGAAAAATTATAAATATACTTATGATATCACTGACAATTATAGCTTACATAAGTTGTGTAATGAATTTAGAAATTTTAATTTCTTAATCTATTAAGATTGTTTACAATAAAATTGATTTGAAACACCATAAATTTTTGTGTCCCTTAAATATGTGGTTTCTGGAAAAGTGTACCCCGTGCCTTGGCAGTAATAGGGAATTGATCCTAAAATAGAAAAAAAGTTATGAAAAAGAAAATTTGTTTGAGATTGTCCAAAGCAACATTAATTTATTGTCAAGCAAGAATCGTAGCCAGAATTTAGGGGAGAAGGAGACAACTTTATAGATTATAAGCTACAATGACTTTCTTTTAAATAAAAGTATATGAAACAATCCATTATCACTTTTCAACTTATTTCGGCGGAGAGGGGGGGGGGGGAGCGCTCAAGTTCGGCCCCGTAACCCCCCCCCCCCCCCCCCCTGTTTTTCTCTGCCTACGGCCTTATTGTCAAACATGATTTGTGTTTATAACGCAGTTCAACATATTTCGTAAAACTTAGAACATTATCGAAATTTAAGTCACCCCCCCCCCCCGAAATAAAATCCTGGATACGCCACTGGGACCAGACGACGACTATGCACTTAAAAACATAAATAAAGACCTCTGAAATCGCTAATCTGCTTCCGCCTCTGACGCAAGCGCAGATTGTGCATGTTCAGGCAGCAGTGCAAAGGACCGCACCGCAATCTGATTTTTTTGTGTTGCTTGCTTCGATTGATTCACGGTCAAACGATACGGGTGGTGTGCTTTGTTTATGTTTTCATATGAGGTAAAACTGTTAGTTTCTATTCAATGCTTAATTGGTTCACAAGTAAAATTTCTGTCATTCTGGTTTAATTTGAATTGTATGCATTACATTGATTTCTTTAAACTATATTATTCACCATTTCATGAAGGTTTTGTTTTATTTTGTGATTGATTACTGGATAACTTAGTTTTACAAATGAATCAAACTTTGATTTAAGCTAATGTCTTTGTTTAATTCTGTTATTAAAGTTTTATTATTATTGAGATTTGAAGTGTAATACTATAAAATTTAAAAACGCAATGAGAAATTTACAACTTAATAATATTCTTTAATAAGGAATTTGTTTTATTTTGTGCTTGATACAGGATAAGTTAATTTCTTAAACTGATTATTAATTTTATTTAAATTGTCTTTCTGTTACGCAAGTGAATAAACTTTCACTTAAAATTAATGCCTTTGTTTAATTCAGCTAGTAAAGATTATTTTTTTATTTAATGCGATTTGAAGTGCAATAATATAAAATGTAAAATCATAATAGTAAACTTACATGATATATGTAATTTCTTTACTTTTGTTCTTCTCATATTACTAATAATGAACGAAAAACCTTCAAAATGCATTCTAAATTACCATTATTTGGAATTAATCTTAGTTATTCTCATTTATTTGTCTCATGTTCGCCAAATACAATATAAAACTGGAGTTTACTCAAAATTTGGCTTAATTCGTAGTTTTTGAACTATCTATAGCTAAGATTTGAAGCTAGCTATAATTTCCTCTAATAAAAATAGGCCAAAAATGGTTCTACTTGGCATATATTTCAACAATTATGTGAGCAAAGCTAGGCTTTGTCTGTGTTGAATGAAATGAATCATGGCATTGAAGGAAATGAGCAGAAAATATTTTTAATTACAATTTATTTGGAACTATTAAAGCTAGAAACTTGAAATTTGGTGTGGCTGTTATTCTAGAGACATAAATGAGCAAGAAACATTGTAAAAACCTTCTAAATTATGATTTATCTGAAACTTTTAGGGATAGAAATTTGAAATTTCACATGGCTGTTACTTTAGAAGAGACATAAATGTACCTACAGAACAGTTATTAAAAATTTAGAAAATTTAAAGTGTGCAGTAACAAAAAAGTTCTAAAATTGCAATTTCTATAATACAGTTGTTATAGAAGCTTGGAATTTAGCATGGTGGTTACTTTTAAGATGTGGATGAACAATTTTAAGAATGGTTTCTAAATGGTTTGAAATTTCAAATAAAAAATGAACTGAGCTTAAAACCTAAAAAAAAGTCTTAATTATCTAGAATTAATTTTAGTTCTGATTAATTTAAGTCTCATGTTCACCTAATGCAGTATAAGAATGAAGTTTACCCAAAATGTGGTTTAATTTGTAATTTTTTTAACTATCTGTTCTGTAGCTGTATAATTTCCTCTTTTAAAAATAAGCACATGAATATCATTCGGCATCAACAATTGATAAAAGCCACGGGTTTTGCTAGTCCTATATAATTTATTTACTTTTTTCTCATATTATTAATGTTTTTGTTTGATTCAGTTTTTAAATATATTTTTATTGTGAGATTTGAAATGTAATTCTACAAAATTTTAAATCAGAATATTAAACTTACATGATATAAGGTAAATTAGGGAGATTTTGAATGTATTGTATTTATTTATTTTAAAACACTACCATCTTGGTTCACGACCAATACTAGACTTGTACAAAGAATAAGAGTAGTAGATAATGAATGCAGGTATGCCGGAAAATGCTTGTATTTGTCTTGAAGTAAGAGGGTGGCATTACACTGTTGAAAAAGGCAAATGTTTCTGAATGTAGGAAAACAACCACAAACGAAAATAAGAACCTCTTTTGAGTTTTTCACTAAGTGTTCTTTATCTTTAGAAACCTCAGAAACCATTGTATTTTTGAGATTTATAAAAAGCATTTATACAAACAAAGTTTTTTTAGCTGCAACTGATTTTCGGAAGTGTTTTTGAGTAGTTTTATAGTGCATTAATCAGTTTTTTTCAAACAGGAATATAGGTTTTTCATATATTACTATCAAATCTCAAGTAAACATTTTCAGGTTCAACAAACATGGCAGATTATGAGCATTAACATTGAAATTAATATTATTTTGTTACTTTTGCATGTATGAATTCAATTACACAGCTAAAAATGTTTAGCATCCTAAGAAACGATATTTTGGTTTGAGAAAGCTGATTATTACACTATAAAAACTACACAGAAACATTTAAGAAAATCAGTGATAGCAAAACAAACTTTGTTTTTATAAATGATTCTTTTAATCTCTAAAATATATTGTCTTCTGATGTTTCTAATGATAAAGAGTGCTTTTTGGAATCATCATGGGTAAGTTTGAAGAGGTAATTGTAAATTTTCGGTCATGGTTATATTATATTTTGTAGATTAAGAAAAATTATCTTTTTTTGGAGTATATAAAAAAATATATAAAACATGTGTTTCTAATTCCTCCCCTTTCCCCTATATAATTACTTTAAAAAAAAAAATTATATTACCAAAAGTCTTTGTTTAATTTATTTATTAAAGGGTTTTATATTTACTATTGAGATTTAAAATCACAAACTTACATGACCTGTACAATTTCTTTGTTTTTTGTATACAGTACACTCCCTAAAATCCACACATCATTTCCAATGTAAACAATGAAACTCACAGTTAAGATGTAGGTGTAAAATTCAAGGCTTTTTTATTTTTATATCATTCTGTACACATTTTAATATGTAATTCTAGTTAATATGATTCAACTCATGTTTTCGCATGAAGGAAGTATAAATTTATTTTTGAAAAATATTCAAGATAGTGTTGATATCAGTGACAATAGCAAAAGTTTTACCAAAATAATTATGTATGTATTTTTGGTTATTAAGTTATGATAATTTATGTATGAATGAAGTTTTTTTGGTTATTAAACATGGCTAAACATGAAATAAAACATTGTTATTTCAAGATTTTGATGTGAATTATTAGTCTACATTTATAAGGCGAGTTTCACTGAATTATTCAAGAAAAAATTATCTCATCATCATTATGCATATTTAGTTATACATAATTAATTATTTACTTGATCTTTAGTTTTAATATTTTAAATGTTTTTTTTTAAATTTTCTTAATTTTTATTATTTTACTTTATTGTAAGCATTCATTATAATTTTGAGTGCATTGTTAAATTAAAATTATTGTTTAAAAAATGTAATCAAAACTGTGAACGGAAATCTGCCAAATTCTAAAACCCGCATAACCTGTGGTTTTAAGCTATGCGAAATTAAGGGAGTCTACTATATACAGTATAGAACCATTTATCCGGAATGGCTGGGGTCACACGTATTCCGGATAACTGGTTGGGCATTAAAGCAACATGTATTTGTAGAATATATGTGGCTGTGGCATTGTTTCTGATTTCAAATTAATTATTAGATTACACAGATTAAGAATCGGATCCAATCAAGATCAACAATTTATTCAGATTTGAGAAAAGACAATTTATTGTAATCCCTTGTTTCTGCATAACACTTCCCCAACAACATTTCTGCATAAAAATCAAAACTCCCGATATCTAACTATATATTCTTCCATTTAAAATCCCAGATATTGGCATTAAATTATACCATGCATGTGAGTAATGTATCAAACAATGAACATGTCAAATTAGCACTGTGGCACTTTTTTCTGGAGAAATTCTGAAATCAGACAATTGGAAATATCATTCTGGATAACTGGTTTTCCGGTTAACTGGATTCCGGATAAACGGTTCCATACTGTATTACTTTTGTGTTTAATTCAGTTATTATAGTTTTCTTTTTTATTCTTTTCTTTATTTTTTGTTATTGAAATTTGAAGTGTAACATTATTAAGCTTAAAATCATAATAATAAACTTACAGAGTATATATATATATATATGTTACCGTGAAAGACCGAAATTGGTGAATGTCAACAAACACCAAATACGTCGGTGAAAGATCGAATATTTCATTACATTCTTGTACATTCGGACCCCCACCGGTGTATGTCGACAATCACAGATATGCTCCGGTGGAGGTCGAAAAGAGAGGAGCTTGAATCTCTTTCTACCTTGCTGTAGCTAGCGTGAAGGTGTGACGTCATGATCCGTACATTCAGGCCCGGAGAGAAGTGCTACTAACCTGTGCGTGCAGCGCGATCATCGAGAAGGCCCTGAGCCGACAAAGAGGCGCCTGCTGTTTCCCGCCAAATCCTTTGTTCTGGTGGAATCAGTGAGTTTTGTCAGTCTTATGCAAGGTTTGGTGGTGAGAGCAACGTTTTCTTAATTTTTTTTTTCGATACCCTAATTTATACGGAATGGATACTGCAGTGAATCTGATCTTTTTCTTGAAAAGTTAAATGCATTAATTGCAGGTAAACGAGAAGACAATTGTTTTTATTTTTCTCAAGAAAAGTACTCTAAAATACTTTCTGAAGTGGTTTCTGCTAAAACTAAGTGCAACACACCTTTGAATTACAGACCATTAAAACGTTTTGACGTTTTAAAAATTAATGATGAAGAGAAGTTAATTGTACCATTAAAACCAGGAGAAACGAATATACAGTATTATGTTACCAATGAGGAATTGTTCAGTATACTATATGAAACTCACACCAGAATAGGCCACGGAGGAAAAACACATATGTTTAAAGAGTTGCAAAATAAATACAAAAATATTACATATGAAGTTGTAATGTTGTATTTAAATTTATGCAAACAGTGTCAACTGAAACACAGTGCACCTAAGAAAGGTATTGTTGTGAAACCAGTGATCAGTTCTGAGTTAAACTCAAGATGTCAAGTTGATCTGATAGATCTGCCGTCAAACAGAGATGGCGAATATAAGTTCATAATGGTGTATCAAGATCATTTAACTAAGTTTGTCCAGCTACGACCTTTGAAAACTAAGAGGGTGGAAGAAGTAGCGTATCACGTTCTTCCAATATTTTTAACTTTTGGTGCTCCAGCAATATTGCAATCAGATAATGGTAGAGAATTCACTAATCAAGTCATATCCGAAATATGTGCTATATGGAAAGATGTTAAGATAGTTCATGGAAAGCCTCGTCACAGTCAAACACAAGGCTCAGTTGAAAGGGCCAATCAGGATATACAGAATATGCTAACTGCATGGATGAACGATAACGATACAAATAAATGGTCAGAAGGTTTACCCTTTGTTCAATTTGCCAAGAACACTACATACCACGAAGGAATACGCCAAAGTCCTTATGAAGCCATGTTTGGCATTAAAGCGAAAAGAGGCATAGCATCGTCTTTTTTGCCTAGCGAACAAATCGCAAATATCGAAACCGAAGAACAACTTGAAGAAATTGCCAATACTTTTGAAACACAAGAACAGCTTGAAGAAACTGGTAATACTTCTGAAAAAAATTAGAGCGGTGGTCATACCGAAAACCATATTCCAAAGAAAAATATTGAAGAGGACTTGCAATCTACCACGTCTTCACATCAAGTTCTGACTGAAAAACACAAGTTAATTTCTATAAAAAGAGCGGCCGCGAAAGAGAATCTTCTACTGCAAGCAACAAAAATGGGTACTTTTCGGTTAGCCGGGCACCAGTGAAATTTATATATCTATGTATACATATATATACATATATCTATACATACACACATTTATATATGCATGTATGTATATATACATATATATATACACATACATATATGTGTGTAATGTATACATAGATATGTATATATAGATATATACATTTCACTGGCGCCCGGCTAACCGAAAAGTACCCAAAAATGTTACGAACCTCACAAAAACAATTTCCTCCTGCTCAAATTGTTGTTACTGTACGAATACAAGTCCCTGATGTCGACCGTGGTCGTACAGATAACCGAAATGTGTTAGCGGTTGTTATTGGAATAGAAGACTCCGACTTCTATAAACTTGCAAATGAAAATGGTACCCTCAAGCAGCTTTACACACGTAATCAGTTCGTAATTTGTAAAGAAAAGTTACTTTCCATAGATGAGATTTATTTTAAAGAAATTTCGCTGAGAGAAGCAGCTGCAGCTAATTCGAGAAGCGGTGGGCAAGGCTATACACGCTGTCATTGCAAAAGGAAGTGTTCCACAAATAAATGCAGTTGTAAAAGCAAGGGCCTCTTGTGCAATTCAAAGTGTCATAATAGTTTAAGTTGTTGCAATAATTAAGATTTGAATCACATAATTTAATAAGTTTTTTATTACTATTATTTTATTTTCTCATTTAGAACGTACTGTATAATTAAGTAAGTTTTTAACTTCTATTATTTTCCTTTCTCATTTTGAATGTACTGTGTTTTAAGTTCTTAGTCATTCCTCTCTGAAAGAGAGGCGAAAAATTTATCGCGACTGAATTACGGAGAAAAAAAAATATAAATCTCGGACATGTTCAACATTCACCATTAGTGCATGGTGAATGTCGACATTTACCGGTGTAAGTCAGAAATAAGGGTATTTAGCAAATATTTCGGACATACACCAAGTGACTATGTGTTTGTTGACATTCACCGGTGAAAGTCGTCATTCTCCAGATTTCGGTGTTTCACCGTAACATATATATATTATATACAGTAGAAAGCCACTAATCCGCAAAGCTTGGTTCCAAGTGTTGTGCAGATTACAGGCCATATCTATTTAATCTTTGTTTACATTTTTTTAAATTCATATTTTGGACAAATTTAGATTGCTAATACTAAAAAATAAATAAATTACACATTTTAATATATAGATAAAGTAATAACTATGTAAAAAATAATTTATTATTTTTTAAATTTCTTAAATATGGCATCAATTGTTGTCTGTTTTAAGACATTTGGTTTATAGTGTTGAATTTTATCTTCAAGTAAGAGTTCAAAAGCAATATATATGTATTTTTTTATGTGTTTTTCAATTTTATAATTACGATTTAATGAAAAAATAAATTATAAAATATATTGTCTAAGTAAGGATTTTTTATCATTAAAAAAAATAAAATCACAAAAGCTCAAATTGTATTTTACAAGTATTGTATGAAGAAATGAATTTATAAAATAATATACTAATTAAATGTGCTTTCATTTTAAACTATAAAGAAGAATGTTATATGATACATAATAGCTATAAGATAAGAAAAATGTTAAAATTGGTGAAAAAAAATTTCAAAATTTTGTCACCATTGAAGTATTTTTCAAGAATTAAATTTCTGTGTTTACATTCATAAATTGATTGCGGATTAGAGGCCTTTGCGGATTATAGGTTTGCTGATTAGCGGCGCTCTGCTTTATATATATATTTCTTTTCTCTCTCTCCTTCATACTACTGATATCTTTGTTTAATTCAATTATTAATTTTTTTGTGAAAATTTGATGTGTAATTCAGTAAAGTTTAAAATCATAATAATAAATTTACACACTGATTAGCATTTTATTTAAATTAACTA
The DNA here is from genome assembly GCA_963931845.1 of Maratus michaelseni. Classification (NCBI taxonomy): domain Eukaryota; kingdom Metazoa; phylum Arthropoda; class Arachnida; order Araneae; family Salticidae; genus Maratus; species Maratus michaelseni. Next base: position 144,785,638 of record OZ007593.1, on the reverse strand, counting down.
GCTGTTTAACCCGTTCTATGCACGGGAGTTCATGAATTTAATTCTAAAATGTGAATAAAATGAATTTAATTCCCCAGTTAAAGTGTTGGGTTGTTCAATAACTATACGATTTAGAAAAAAAAAATACTACTGTACATTTTTTTTTAATGAAACTTAATTTTTCTTGCTATGGCAGCAGATGATAAAACGATATCTTTGGAATAAGGGAATAAATAGAATAAAAATTTTGTTGCCGTTTGTGATAAAATGTTTTTCTTTATTTAAAAAAAATGAAATAAAAAAGTGCAATTAAATAATCTATAATTATTTGCATGCGAAGTAAAAGAATTATCGTAATACCTGCTATAGCTTGTTGGTATTACAGCGTGGCATCCGTAATATGCATATCTCACATTGCAGTAAAGGGGGGTGCCGGGAGGAGGGGAGGTTCAAGTGTCCTTCAGAAAATGACTAATTAGGAGGACTACTATGCATCTTTAAAAATTTGTTCATTTGGTTAAGCTATGAACTTAATTACAAATTTGACTTAAACTATTATTCGGAAATAGTGGTAACTACTACTCATAAATTTACTTTAATGTTATAGAGGGTGACTATTAAGTTAATTATAATGTTTGTAATCAGTTGCGTTGAAATCGGAAAGATAGTTGCTGAGTTATGGAAACGGGTCATAGTTAGAGAGAAAAAACCTTGAAGGAGGTGCCGGGGAGGAGCGAATGTTTAAGTTCACTTCAGTAAATTACTAATTAGGAGGACCACTATGCATCTTTAAAAATTCGTTCGTTTGGTTAAGCTAGGAACTTAATTAGAAATTTGTCTTAGTCTGTTATTCGGAAATAGGGGTACCCGCTACTCACAAATTTATTTTAATGATATAGACGTTGATTATTAAGTTAAATATGATGTTTTGAATCAGTTGCACTGAATTTAGAAAATTAGTTGCTGAGAGATGGAAACAGGGTACAATTAGACAAAAAGCCTTCAGGGAGGGGCCGGGGGGAGCGGATGTTCAAGTGCCTTTCAGAAAATAATAAATTAAAAGAGCCACTATATGTATCTTTAAAGATTGATTCATTTGGTTATGCTAAGAACTTAATTTGAAAATTGGCTTAGACTATTATTCGGAAATACTGGTAACTGTTTTCTAGAAGTACACCCTGAAGCTATGAATGCTGATTTTTATGATAATTTAGAAAAATGGAACTGGTTTGGAGAAGTTCAGAACATAATTACCTGAGTTCTGGCAATAAAGCACATTTAGAGAAAAAACCTTGAGGGAGGGGCCGCGAGGAGGCGCGCGGTCAAGTGCTCAACAACAAATCACTAACTTTGACTGTTGGTATGCATAACTGAATACTGGCTCTGTACTTTTATTAGAAACATAAATTTAATTTTTACGAAAATTGTTATTCTAAAATAGCGGTATCATCTATATAAAACAGCGATTAAACGTTACGGGTGAATATAAAAAAATGTTAAATTTGTTAAATGTAATTAGTTCAGTTGAAATCAGAGCAGTAGATTTGAATTTATTAATAAGGAGGGTCAATTAATGAAAAAGCCGCCGCCAGGTGGCGCACGGTCAAGTAAAATATATGTGATATTTAATAAAAAGTCGTTTACCCCCAACCCCTCCCCATTCCCTGCAAATTTAACAGATAATCTGTTAAATAAAGTTTTCTGTATTAATAATCTCTATGATACTAATATATGTCATGTTAAAAAAACTTTAAACCCAGCTAATTATCATTCATTAAGTCGATAAAATCTTTTAAAATTAAGATTTTAGCATTTGGCAACGGTCAGTAATTAAGTTGATTGTCTACATCTCGTATAATTTCTGATCCATCGATTTTAAACACTCGACTGGGAATTGCAACCTTGCAATTGTACCTTGATTTATTTAATTATATCTGTGGAGATTTTTATACAACCAACCAACCAAAAATAAAAAAGCGTATTTTTGATTAGATCTCTTTGTGGATAGATGTTAATTAATATTTAATCTATCAAAAATCTTTTTAAAATTTTCGAATTTTTTGCCCCGATCGTTCATGGGCCCCCTACCAGCTACGCGTGTGCAAAATTTCCTAGCCCTGCACCCTGTGGTTTTCGAGTTTTTAAGGTTACATAGATACACGAACGGTTTTTAATAGTATAGATCTTTGACTTAAAGTAATGTCTTTTTTTAATTCAGTTAGTAAAGAATTTTTATTGTGAGATTTAAAGTTTACTGAAACAGAGTTTAAAATCACAAGAATAAAATTGCATCTCTTTTTTCATATTTATCTATCATATATTTTCTGAGAAACAATCTGAAATCATTTTGGTACTTTTGTGTTATAGTATCTCCCGAGAATGAATCGCCAAGTGAACAATGTTTATCGCCAAACTATAAAGCATATATGATATTATAATAATTTATTGTGTATATAACATTTCATGACAGATATTTCCCAGATATTGCATAGTAGTCCTATATCACATATACATATATGACATGTGTATAAGATGTATATATATGGCATGTAAGATGTAAATAATATGTATATAATGATGTATATGGCACATATATGAAGTATATAGAAATATAGGAGGCATATATAAGCTTTGCTATGATCATCACAAAATCATAACTGCAGTTTTGGCATAATCATAATTGTGGGGGTTGCTCTAACACAAAAGTACCATAATATTTTCTAGGAACTGTATTAATAAATGTTTGAGTGCAATCATGAATCTATTTTGTATTTCTTTAATATCACATTTCTTTTTCTTTTTTTTTTACAGATTAACTTTTAACTTCTTAGACAGATGAAGTTAAAGGATATTTCTGAATATCCTTTAAAATGTCCTTGACATGTGCTTTAAATTGGTATCATAAAAAAGTAATTATGGTCTTTTGCATATTACTTTTAAATGTTCAGTTTAAATTAATCCATTTCATTATTATAAGAGTAGCATTTAATACTCTCTCTTTTATATTGTGTGTGTAAGCTATTTTATAATTTTCGTTTATTGTTATTGCTTTGTAATAGTGTTGAATTCTGAAGGCGGCCCAAGTAAAGTGCAAAATTAGCACTGGCCACAGGGCCACTAAACAAAAAAAAAGTGGCTACTAAAAAAAAAAGGTCTGTCAACGACTACCTTACAGCCACTTTCCTACAAGGAAAAGTATTTTTTTTTTTTTTCATTTCCTCAAGGATTCTACTTTTTCTGGTTGAAATATGTTTATATTAACATATTTATTTGGGCTCTTCATTTTTAGACAAATACTAAATCACTAAATGAAATTTTAACAAAAGCTTACTGTTTAGAACTTTTAAATAAAATAGTGGTCACTTATATATATGAAATTGCTACTACTGGCCATTGACTACTAATGAAATTTCTCAGTTTTGCCTTTTAGGCCTGGGAGAAAAGAGCAATCCCTGCGGAACATTGAAATTATTAAAGCATGTGCCCCTAGAAGATTTGGGATTTTGTGCTTGTTAGTGGTATAAAAGTGCAATTCCCCTTCTCCAGAAATCCCTCCTGGATAAAAATGACTGAATTGAACACTGCTTTGTAAAACAATGATTTTTCAATGTTTAATTTAATCAATTTCATTATTAAAACAGTAATATTACCTTATTTTTATAAAAATCTATTTTATCACTGGCTTTTTTTCCCCCCCTTATTGATTTGTAAAACAAGGATTTTCCAATATTTAAATTTAATTATAATTCCTTTAATTATTAATAGAGTAGTACTTCATGCTGCCTTCTTTTCATATTTTTTACAAAAGATATTTTATCACTGATTTATTTGTAAAACAAGGAATTTTTTTTTATTTAATTTCCATTTAATTCATTTAATTATTATAAGAATGACATTTAATGATAACTTATTTTTTCATATTGTTTACAAAAACTATTATCATTTATTTATAGATATTGATTTATGAAACAACAATTTTTTTATCTTCATTGTCTATTTTATCATATTAAGGTGCCAAGTTATTTTAACTAATACTGTGTTAGCTGGCACATTAAAAAAAAAAAAAAAAAAAAAAAAAAAGATCTCAGTTGTTTCTACACACTATTTATTATTTTGATGCTGAGAATTTTTAAAACAATTCTTTTTATTAATCTTTTAAAATATTTAGTTTATTTTGTTATGGTTTTAAATACTGTAAAATTTAATTTGTGTTTTTTAAAATAAAATAAAATTGCTAATGTATTAAAGTCAAATTATTCATATTATATTAGTATTATATAGTTTGCTATATTTCAGAATATTTTAAATTGCATTAACCTGTTTTTATTATATGTTGTTTTGATGTTGATAAAAAAAACAACAACTTTGGATTAACATAGAAGGAGGTTTGATAAATTTAAGTTTTAAAATCGCATTTAGTTGTTTCTTAGTGTTTGGGTATATTTTGGAATGTTCTTTCATTTATTATTTAAGACATATCTTACTTAAATCATGTAAAATAATTCTTTTTTATAATTTCATAATTACTATTTCATATAAGATGATAATAATTTTACAAATAATATAATAAAATAACTTGTTAACATTAAATTAAAGATGTAATTATTGCTTAAAGTGATAAAAACATTGCACAAAAAGGCTTAAAATACCTTTTAATATAAAGATGACATGTTTCGTACACTCAAACAGTGACTTCTTCAAGATCGAAAATGATAAATAAACTATTTTCACAAAGTTTTTGTAAATGAAAAACACAAATACGAGATCACATGTATAATGAAAGCAGGTGCTTAAAACGGTTAAATTGTAAACGTGAAAATAATTATTAGATTTGATTTACAAATTAAAGAAGCAATAAGTAAAAAATAATATTTTTCATATTTACAGTTTTAAAGTTTAAAGCTTACCTGCTTTCATTATACATGTGATCTCATGTTTTGTGTTTTTCATTTTCAAAAACTTTGCGAAAATAGTTTATTTATCACTTTCGACTTTCGATCTTGAAGAAGTCGCCGTTTGAGTGTACGAAACATGTCATCTTTATATTAAAAGGTATTTTAAGCCTTTTTGTGTAATGTTTTTATCACTTAAAGCAATAATTACATCTTTCGTTTAGCATAATAATTTTGTTAATTTATATTCTAAATACCGTTTTCTTTTGGTAAGAAAATTTTATGATTGTTTTGTGCACTGCAAATTATTTATAAATCTGTTATTATAAAATTCAAAATGTGTTATAGACATTTAGTTTCACTTCTTATAACCTATTCCAGGGATGGCGAACATTCACATACCAAATTGTTAAAAAAAATATTTTATATAAGTTAATTAAAAAACATTTATTAGATTGAAAAATAAGGCAGCAAAAGTACTTGAAGTAATGTATTAGGATTTAAAAAATGTAGGTAACATACATTACATGTGGGTGTTACACTGTAATAATTATAGAAACAAATACATTAAAAAAATTAATTCGATTAAATGGTCATTGTTGTCATCAGCGACTATTTTTGTATTCTATTTCAAAGTGTTTGAGCCACTTTTTCCAAACTATAATACTTAGCATAGTTCAAAACGGGGCTCGTAGATATCATGATATTGTCAAAAATATAATAAATATCCGATATTTTGATATATATCAAGTATTTTTTATATATATCCGATATTTTCAAAATAGTCAACTAACTTATTGTTATTGATGACTGTAAATATTTTCAGAGTCAATATAAATTAGACATTAAAACATATATCATTTGGCATGAAGACTTAATAAACAATAACTTAAATGTCTTTTTCTATTTCTTTTTCACTTAGTTAACAAAATTTAAGATCAACTAATTGAAAACAGAAATAATTTGCTTTTTACACTCACAAAACTCAAACCATTCAGATTTAGTAATCAAGTTTTAAGAAAATTTTATGTTTTAATACAACAAAATAATTTGTTTTTATTGAAGATTTTGAACATAAATTGGTCTTTTTAACTGAACAAAATCAAAGCGAGAAAAAAATTATTTGTAATGAAGCTGCAAGTTTATCTAAATTAGGTAGTTGATCTTTCAGTGACTTTTCTAAGAAAATATTGTCTTACATTTAAAAATTCAGCTTCAAACATAAAGCTTGGAATTTTTTTTTTCTTTTTTAGGTTAGGGGGGGGGGGAGTAAAAAAGCCCACTATAACAGCAAAAATTCTTTATTTACAGAAAGACATAGCCAATAATAATTAAAAAATTCCTTTACACTTGTTTTGACTGAAAATATTACACGCAATATTTTGAAAATAAATATCAAATATGTGAAAATATTGTATATATATATATATATATATCAAGCTATATATCCATTGATATATATCACCGAACCCTGCTTCTATAAAAACTGCAAGAGAAATATACCACAAAATATATATAAATTTAAATAGTGGTGTGACTAGAATATAAAAATAGTCCCCTGTTGCAACCCTGAATGTGAAAAATCATATCAAGTTCATACTCATGGCTGTAGAGTCTGAGTCAGACCCATTTTTGAGCAAAAAGAGTTGGAGTCGTTAAAGACAAGCTGACTCCGATTCCAGCTTATTGTTAGACAATTTGAAGTGAAATTAAACCAATTATATGTAATTTTTAATTTATAAACTTTTTTATTATTATTTATACCAAGCAATCAAACTCAAACTACTCAGGTTAAAGATTCCTGGTATACAGTGTAGATGAAAATAGTTTTTAATTGAAAACTCTCATAGATATTTTACTTGGATTTTGCAGGTCTGCAGAATGTGTTGTAATATGAAAATTGTAAAACTAAATGCCTGATATTTTTGGATTCCATGTACACAGAACCCGAAATAATGTTGAAATAGAAACTTTTTTTTTTGCTGTTTCCCCTTGGATTTTTTTTAGTCTGTGGGATCACGGGTAACACTGGAATTGTAAATTTCCTTCCCTTTTTTTTTTCGTGTGTGCAGCATCTAAAATAACGTGAAATTGTATATTTTTTCCTGTGTTCGTGGTACCTGAAATAGTGAAAGTTTCATTATCTTTCATCTTTCGGTTTCAATATTCAGATTTTTTGGGTTTGCAGGACCCGAAGTAAAGTTGAAGTTGTAAAGTTAATAATGCAGATAAATGTAAAAATTACACTTTTTACTTTTGAATCTGCAGAATTTGTCATAATCTCAGGACCCAAAATAACTCCAAAATGTTAACTGTAACAATTTTTTCTTTTCTTTTCAGAGTGCACAGGAATCAAAAAGTAAAATTTTACATTTTTTTTTTTCGATTTTGATTTTTTGGCTGTAGGATCTGAAATTGTAAAATTAATAATGTAAAAAATGTGAAAATTTCGCCTTTTTTGTTTGAAGCTGTGAGAACTAAATTAATTCTGAAATAGTAAAATTTTCATTTTTATTTTTTGAGTCTGTGAGATCAGATATAAAGCCAAAACTGTACATTTTTGGCCTATTGTATTTTTTAAAAATTCTGATTGATTGATTTCTACCACTTTTTAAAAACAGTAATATTTCCCCTATTTAATGACAAATTAAATAAAGCGAATGTTACTATTTCAAAACAAGTGGGAGCAATGAAGCAATCTGAATAAAAAGAATCTGCTCTACTGGCAACACTGACTAGTACATTAGTCATCCCAGAGTCAGTGTCAGTCTCTGTAAAATTCCAAGAGTTAGAGTTAGTCATTTTTCCCATTGACTCCACAGTCCTGTTTATATTTTTAGTTATTTTTACCAGAATGTAAACAACTGAAGTTATCTGACAAGTGCTTTCTGTTTGAGTTTTTTATATTATTCATTTGCGGAAATAATGTCTTGCAAGCATAGGTAGATGGAAAAATTGTTAAAATGGCAAGCTTCTGTAAATGTCTGTTGAATTAAATTTCAAAGTTTCCGTAATTTTATCATTGTCATTTTTACTTATGTCTAATAATCTTTCCTTTTTGATAGTTTTCAAATATTGTCTTTGTTTTATAAATTTTGGAGCCTATATTTTGAACTAGATACGAATTTAATGAGAAATAATTAAAATTCTTCAATTTCTAATCAATAGAGCTTAGACAAGATCAGCTCATATAAATTCGTGTAATTTCATTGTATTTTGATTCAGAACCTCAATTAATGCTGTGCCAAGATTATTCTGTTGTGTGTCATAGGTTCTCCATCCCTGACCTATAACTATAATAAAAATAATAATTAATCTCCCTCCCCCCACACCAAGTCTGAATTAAAAAAAAAAAAATTTATCTTATCTATATATTTGTAGCTTATTGTTTTTTATGTCTCACTTTTCATGAAAACATAAACAAATGCTTTTAAAAGAAAACAAAATAAATATTTTGTTGTTAAAAGTAGTGCTTATAATAATTATATTTTAAATCAATAAAAATATATATATTAAAACATGCTTAAAAGGTGATCAAAAGATGTTAAAAATGTAAAATATACTCATTTACATCCCAAGGCTTTCAATCACTAACGTGATCATCTTCAGGCTTCAGGGGAACCGTTGACTGAGTTGAGTGTACGTATGTCGCTTTCACTGTGCTAGCATATAACGGAGTTTTAAACGAGGCTAGTCTATTATTCTGTAGGGGTGTATCAGGAAAATTCCATTAGTTCCGGCGCTGGGGTTTTTGATAATTTCAAAATATTAAACCATATTTTAGGTACATTATAGGATAGGCAATCATTACAGACTCTATTTCCTTTACATAAAATCTCCAAAAACTCTCTGATTTTAGCTGTAAACTCGTTATTTGCAGGAACTATAATTTTTGCGTTTTGAAAGTCAATATCTATAATCTGTCGTTGATTTAATCTCGATAAAGCTGTGGATGGACGGTTAAACTTAATGTCAGAAATGTGTTCTTTTAATCTTTCTTTAAGTTTCCGTGTGGTCATCCCTATATAGGATAAACCAGTTTGTGTTTCTGTACTAAATGGGATAGAGTATATTCCTGCGATGTCGTTATTGGGTATGGGATCAATTTTATTATGAACTAAAACTTTCAATTTATGCGGGGGTTTTGCAATCAAATTGATATCAAATTTCTTTAAAGTATATCTTAATCTTTCGTATAACTGTGGTATGTAATCGAATTTGCATAATTTAAGAGTCCTCTTGTGAATAATATCCTTAGGAATATTTTAGACAATAAACAGTTTTGGTTGTTTAATATTTTATTTATGAATATTTTTTTCATTTAGCATTTGAGATATTCCTTGGAATAATTTATATACATTGTAGTAATTCATAGACATTGTTTATTATAATCATTTTGTTATAATCTCATTTTGGATTTTTTTTATGTCCATATTTTTAAATATTATAGCTGAAAAGTTTTTTGTTTTGTTTATAACAAACTTGTAAATTAATTTATCTATTATACCTTGAATATGATTTCAGGGGTATGTCCAGACTTTCTCTCAGTGTGCTGCTTTTGTAAAAATTGTGAATGTTTTTTTTTATACTTGTGAAAAATCTAGTAGAAATTATCTGAAATTAGCATTATATTCATGTTCCTGTTTCTGCAATTTTCGTAAGGTTTTGTTTCAATGAACAAATATATATTAATGTATTAAATTTATGTATATAAATGAAGATTTGTACACATTTGTTTGATAGATACACGGTGATCATAAAAAAGAAAACAAATTTTAGTTAGATTACAAAATTTTCAAGTGTCCAGTTGCTGTTCCTAGTGGTACAGGTGTCATTTCAACACCATTTGTGGTTTATCACTGTCAAGATCACTTTGTGATGAAACATAGTGGGTGTTGCCATTTGAAAATTTCATCACTGTAACTGTGAGAACTCAATTGTTATTCTTTAACCTATTCTTGAGCCCATATCTTAAAGTATTTGGATTCGAAATGACACTCTGTTTTCTTGAATGGTATGATTGTGAGGACTCTTTTTTTACCAACATGTGTGTAAGTAGATAATAGACTCTTTTCTAACTATTTTGAGAGAGATCAGATTTTATTCTAAGATGTTTAAATTTGTAGAGAGTCCATTTTTGAGATGAAAACATTTTATGAAAAGTCTTTTTGTAAGTCAAAGAAGAAAAATTTTCTAAATGATCCTGTTTTAAACTGAAAAATTTTGTGTAAAGTCCTATTTTATGATAAAGTTTGTGAAGGGACCTTTAAAGGACCGAAATTTTTCCTGAACAGATCCCTGCACTTACATGTTATTTAAGCTTATTTAAAATGAATTTTTCAATGTTATAAAATTATTTTATGTGATCAATGAATTGAATACTTCAATGATTTATTTTTATTTTTTTTAAATTATTTTCTTTCATTTAGATTGGAGCATATGACAAACAACTATGGGAAAAGTCTGTAGACCAACGTATTTTGAGGGTAAACTAAAGTTTTTTCTTTTTTTTTTATATATATATTAGGCAAATTTTACACATGTCAGAACTATTTTTTGTATTCTTTACAAATATAATATATGCATCAGTGTTACATTCAGACTTTTTTCCTTCATGAAGGATTTCGGAAAATACAGGAAGTGGTGTTATGGTGTTCTGGAAGGGGGGGGGGGGTATGTTGTACCATTTATAAACAGAAAATAAGAAGCCTTCTTCAGGGGGAGGGGGTCTGAATCAGGGTTACTCACTGAATTTATTAGTGATAGACATGTTCTTAAAAGAGTGTAATTTAAAATGTTTTTAATTTGTAATCAGATTACTCATTAGTTTTGACACAATATTTCATAAATGCAAAAAATTGAGTGTTTATTTAATTATGAATAGTTAAAATGTCTTGCATAAGACAAATCCATTATAGTTTAAAATATTTACCTTTTGTCTTGAAAACTTGTTTCATCTGCAAATTCAAAGCAAGTGTTGTTTTAATCCTCATGTGTTTTTCCAAAATAGTTTATTTATGCTGGGTCTGATAAACTTTTAACTTTTTTTTTCACTACCTTACAAAATATTTAAATAAACTGAGAAATAATACTAAAAAATGGTTTGTCTATTGGTGATGAATGGGGAAATATCTATCGCACTATGTATCTGCCCAGTCTTTTCTCACAGGGTCCTGTTTTTGTGAAATTGTGAACAGTTTTTAGTATATATGAAAAATCTAGAGCAGTGGAGCCCCCTGAAGAAATGCATTTTTCATTCTTACAAAATTACAAGAATAAGCAGTTTATGGGAATATCATTGCATAAAACCATATTTAATGATACACTTTTAAAATGTCCATAAGCTTTGAGAAATCTTTTATGCTTATAAATATATATAGAACTTAAAACAATTAAATTGCAGATTGTACAGTATTAAGTATTATGCAAATTGAGATTAATAAACAATGACGTCTGGAGCTGATGTTGAGGTCTCTGATTTCAGATTTGCTAGTTCTATCAATAAATAAAAAGTGAATGAAGTAAGACTTGCAGATTTGTTTGACCCATACATGGACAATACAAATTCTAATGTTGTTTTATTAGTATATGTATGTTATTTTAAATGTTTTTTAAGCTGGCCATACTTATTATTTTTATCTTTTTATTTAAAAAAAAATTAAATGAAAATTATTTAAACTATTTGGAAGCAGAATTAAAACATCTAATTTAATAAAAGATTTTAGTGTTTTATTATTACTTGTAATTGAATGAAACTTTACTCATATTTATTAAAATAGAACTTTTAAATAATACTTTCTTTTATTAAAATCATTAAATGACTATAATGAATTGTGTACATTAATTTTGTACTTTAAAAATTATAAATTGCTAATCAATATTAAAAATAAATGTGTTAATGATATCTGTTTAAAAAATTTGCATTTATCATAGTTACTAACCCTTATTTTTAATTACTCTTATTTTTAAATAAGGTAAAAGGTTACTTATGTAAATATCTCACATAAAAATTGTCAGTATTTTATCCTTTGATTTGCCTTTATTGTTGCAATAAAAAGTCTTTTGGATTTTTTTCTTCAAGTCAAATAAACATATTTTTAGCCAGAAATTTTATTTTATAAATGAAATCAAATAAGTATCACACCCCACATTTTGTTAAATAAATTTTCTGGTTCAAAATAAAATATTTATTTAAAATCAAAAGTTAGCGGGTTCATGAGATTAATTTATTATTCATCCAGATTCAATTACTATTTACCAAATTTTGTGTGCATATGTTTATAAAAAGTACTTTTGTGTCCCAAAGTATTAAAAATTCACCAAATTTAAAACAATAAGTAATCTTAAAGTAATTATCAGATCCTGATTCTTTGTCAAAAAACTAACGAAGTGGAAATATGACCGACACTTCTAGTGTTCATGTTGTCTATGATGCTACTTCTCAGCTAATATTGAATATATTTCAAAAACATGATAGTCTGTTAAATACTCTTTATTGTGATATATACTTACATATAGTAATATTGGTATGTAAACATTTGCATGTACTTTCTTCACACACATGCATATGAAATAGCTGCTAAGATTGGCGATACTTGATGAAATGTAATCAAATTTGTCTCAAAAAAAATCTTCATAAACAAGGCTAGTTTAGCCATAACAAGCTAATTTGATGAAATTCCCATTCAATACATTTGATCATATTGAAACAAATATATTGATTATTCAAAACATTCAGTATCTGATTTTGACTAAAAATACATATAATTTGAATCTCCCCCCCCCCCCCCCCCAAATTGGCATATTAGTTGTCATGGTTTGGAATAAAATTAATTGCATTCTTGTTACCAGGCATGAATTTTTGTGGTAAACATTTTAACCTTATAGTATTATATGCAAAGTTAAAACTATTTTTGGTATATGCATATGATACTTTTCAGGACAAATAAATATAATGGAAGAGAATTTTTTTATTTAGTGCACTTTGTTTTTTGTTTTTTTTCTCTCTCTTACCTTTTATAGTTGAAGCAGTTTTACCTTGTAATAATTATAAAAAAACTTCTCATGTTTTTGAAATTGAGATATTTATACTTCTGCTTAAAACTCATTTTTATAAATTATTTCATTAAATGATGAAATAAAATAAAGGTAAAATATTAAATAGTATTGTCAAACATTATTATTTTCTTTTTTCTAGGGTGTTTGTGCTATTCCTAGAAAAACAGCTCGTATCAAAACTGAGTTGATAGATGTTGATCTTGTGCAAGGTATATTTGATACTTGTATTAAGAGTATTGTGTTTTAGAATTGTTTTGCTGTTTGTTCAAACATATTATCATGATTTTTATGTACATTTTTAGGATCTGCATTTGCTAAAGCAAAGCCCCAGCATAGCTGGGTGGTTACTACAATATCTGGTATCAAAAGAATTCTTCTGCTCCCATTTTATTTTTCATGGTAAGTTTTAGGAATTATAGTGACAATATTTTGCTTAAATTAGTATTTTGTGAAACCTCTCAATAGTGGACATCTTGGGACTGTGGAATTCGTCTGCTTTTCAGAGGTATGCATAAGTAGAAATTTTCAATCAATGTTACCTGTAGGTGGAAAGTTTTAGTATTTTTGAGTTATGGAATATTTGTTTTACTCTCAGCATGTCCATTACATATTACACCGATAGACTGAAATTTTCTTAAAATACACCTGGAAAAGTCGGGAAATTTCATTCTTCTATGTGACTAGCAACCCTGTTTCAAGGAAATAACAACGGAAAAGAGGAAAATATAGCCGGGAAAAACTAACAAAATAGATGAGCTCCATCTGTGCTGGTGAACTGAAACTAAATCAAAATACAAAAAACAAAAATACACAGCGTTGAACATCATGTCCTCCCTAACAAATTCAACCAAGGTTTCAGTATATTAAATGACAGCATGTCATTGCATACATCTTTTTTCCAGTTGGTTATCGCTACTAATTCCATAATTATGGCCTTGAAAAAGGGGAAGATTACCCTTGCATTTCTGAAATCGATCTTTATATCATTCGTTGAGTGTAAATGAGCTAACACTGTGGTTAAACTCCATATTTGATGTTCATCATATTCTAGACTGAAAGAGCATATGGCGGACATCAAATATGGACTGAGTCGACTACCTTTATAGACCTTTATAGAGGACCAATTTTCTCAATTCTAGGTGAGGGAGGGGCATACCTTAGGTGTGTTCCACTGTACTTAATGACAAAAGTATAAATACTATAAAAACTCTTGGTATTGTACCTTCATCCATCAAGGTGCTGATACCTTGCAATCATTCTCAAATACTTAATTGCTGATGTTCTTGGGTTGATAGGAACTGCTCCTAGAGACAAAAAGAAGACTAGATCATTCCTAGACATCTTTAACGGGCTATAAAAAATTACTAAGAGTGAAAAATTACTTTCTGGTATTACAGTTGTTCATAGGGATGTTTAGTCTAACATCCAAGTTGCTTTGCTGTCCAGGAAGACAGAAAAGAAGGCTTAATTTGCCTGAACTCTCAGTAAAAAGCAGGGCTGTGGAGTCGGAGTCAGGCCTATTTTGGGGCAAAAGAGTCGGAGTCAGAGTCACTAAAAAACAGGCCAACTCCGACTCCAGCTTGTTTTTTAGACAGTGAAATTAAACCAATTTTATGTAATTTTAAATTTATAAACTGAATTATTATTTTTATATTTGGACTATATATGCAAGGAAACCCAAGTTAAACAGTCCCAATATACTGTCCAGTGTACAGCATATATGAAAACTGCTTTTAATTGAAATCTCTGGTTTATATTCTATATTTAGTATATAGTTCGTTACAAGATGTTATTTTTCACAAAAATATAATAAATTTCACAAAATAGCCTTTACTTTTTACAAAATGAGCCCTAAGAAATAAAACCTGTATCGACCCCTGGGTTGATATGCACATCATATGCTTCAAGGTGAAACAGGAATGTAACAGCAGGTTCCAGTGTTGCCAGTTGAGGTTTTTTTTTTAAAATTCTGATTGCTTGATTGCTGCTACTTTTTCTGGAAATAATAATATTTCCTTTATTTAATGACAAATTTAATAAAGCGACTATTACTATTTCAAAATAAATGACAGCAATGAAGCAATCTGAATAATAGGAATCAACAGGCAATACTAGTACTTTAGCCTTCCCTGAGTCGGAGTCTGTCATTTTTCCCACCGACTCTGCAGCCCTGGTAAAAAGTCCCTCTGGCAGGCCATACAAATATTACTTTTCAGATTGCCTGTTTTCATTAACTTAAAGACCCTTTACAATGCCTTATAAATGTGTTATTTTCTGACAGAAATGCTCTTGATTTTCACAGATGAATAAGAGAACCTTGTAAATGAATTCATTACTGTTCTTGGCATTTACCAAATCAGAAAAAAAAAAGTCAAAAGCCTTACGCAGCAATGTAAATATCATGCCTATCATTTTAATTTCCTTGTTTATTTTTGTTTAGGTGGCACCTTCAAACCAATGCTAGTCTCAGCTGTTTATTTATAGCACTGTACTTACTGCAAATTGCTGCATTTCATTTGTATTACTATGGAGAAGACAAAGAACTTTCTGTAAGTATTTCCACCTTGTTTAATTTTCATTTATTGCCTAATAAGTAAAGGTGTCAGTGCTCTGATCAAGGCTACTGGGGGAGGTCTGCAGGCCCAGTAATGATTCTAATGTCATCCCTTAAATATGGTATTGGGGGAGGGGGAAATTGAAGTTGAAAAAAAAAAGTAATACATGCTTAAAATTTAAACTATTAAAAAATTTTATAAACAAATATATATATATATATATTAATTTCAATGTTCAAAAACCCAGTGATGACATACCCATTTTTAACTGCTATTGGGCTATCTGAAACTTAGGGTTTCTTGGCATTTTGCTAGATTAGTGACTCTTAATTGCACCATGATTTATGAGTTGATGCAAACTTTTATTTTAATTGCTTTTTAGCAGAGCCGAGAAAGAATGGTAACTTGCACATCTTATATGACTTAAACTCTGATTTGTTGATTTGTTTACTTGTCTGTTATTTTAATATAACAATTTTATGTAAAATAAGAGTCCTTTTTTTAATCTATCGGTTATTTTAACTTAGAAATTTTTATGATGCTCAAGTCTTCCTGTCTGCTTTTTTGCTATTTCATTTTTTTTAAAAGAAAAGGAAATGACAAGCTGAGCCATAATCATACTGGCTTTGCCCCTCTCTCCAGCCCTGACTATAATCAAATAAGTATAAATTATTCGATATTTACTGGTTACTGCCAATCTTTTTTTTTTTTCTTCTTGTAACTTCTCTGAAGAAAGCAGAAAGTATTGACAAAGTGTTATTCTTGTTAAAGTGTAATAGGGTCATTCTGCAGAAAACATTATCTTCTGATCATAAAACTTTAAACCCAAAAATTTAATATTACTATTCATAGTTCATCTTTCACCTCTTTTAAGAATTATATAGGCGGTCATATAGTCTTCTCATTATTTGATACTTAGTTTATTTTCTATAAATTTAAAGGGTAATTTCCTTAATAATATTATAACAGAGAATACAAATACATGATGTTTTTTTTTTTTTTTTTATAATACCATGCTTATTACTGGTAGGATATGAAACTCGAAGTAAACATCTCAATAAAAGTTTTATGTATGTGAATTAAAAACTTTTTTTTTTACTAAATAAATGATGCTTACTTTTAAAAATCAAGAGCAAAGGATACATAAAGTTCACGAGCATTTCTAGTTCAGTAAGAATATTTCAAAATTATTGACAAATGGCAATATGCAGACATCCACGGATAACACCTGAAATTAAAAAGTAATGTCTCCTGCCTCTGAATATTTTTATTACATGACAAATGTAAATATTTGGGAAATTAGCACAAAATTTTATTGTAATGAAGGATACATGAAAGGCTTGCAACAGTAATTCAAACATAGTTTTGCAAAAAATAAAATTTAAGTTACATATAAAGGAACTGTCAGAGAAATAATGAATTAATTGAATAATATATTTATCATATTCACAAAATAATTGAAGATGTTAATAGAGAAAATTAGGCATAGCATGGTAACAGAGATACGCATGTATACCTTCGTTCATAAAAAAATATATAAATAAAGTCACAAGTCATCAATTTACATCAAATATATATTTAAAAATATATTCTGTCAAAATTTAACTACCATGTACCGAAAAAAAAAAAAAAAAAATTTTTTTAAATAGATTTACCCATTCATTAGCAATTGTTATTTTGGCAAATGTGCATTCTACAAAGCTTGTTTCAAAGTGTATTACAAAACTGGTTGTATGATTGGATTATGATTTTATGTACATAGTCTGAAAGTAAAATTTATGTTTACTAGTATGATTTACTGTTGTATTTATTTAAAGTCTTAAAAATGTCTTCATTGCTAGAATTTTAGATTTTCAACATTTTATGGATTTTCAATTATCATGTTTAGAAGAAGCATGACATCAAACTCTTTTTGTCTTTATTTATTGATTTTAATGTGATAGTATATTTTATAAGTTTCTGTTTGAACATAAATTAATTTTAGTTCTTTAAACATTTCAATGTGATGCAAAAATAAAAAGGATAGTAATTATGTTGCTTTGTGATGTCGTATACCTTGAAAAGTGTCTTTCATCTTCAATTATTATTGATAATGTTTATTGTTATATATTATGTCAATGGTGATGCGCATAAAGGTGAAAATAAGGAATTTCGTTTAGTAGCCACTGGCCGGTAGGTTGATTTTTTTTTTTTTTTTTTTTAGTAGCCAGTTACTGGCTAGTGAGAATAATTTCTTTAGTAACCAGTAAGTACATTTATGTCACTGAATATTTAATTAAAATATATATATATGACTTCTCAGTAAATAAGTAATATATGTACTAAATAAAAATATTTTAATTTATATAGTTTTGAATAAACTTGAGATATTAATTTCCAATCAATTTTAAATAAGTTAACAGCAAAGTTATACATAACATGCTTTTGTATCTAACTTCATAAGTCACATTAAGCTTAGGTACTTGTGTAGTACATAAGTACTTTTTTAGGTAGTAAGGTAGCTACATAAGTACTTTTTAAAAAATATTTGTCTGTAATTAAGATCTGACAATAATAAAATAAGATATGTTTATGCACTAAATAATAACCCACAACATGATATGCATTACACATGCACAACCTGTGGCCAATGTGCCAAAAGTGGCCAAAATCTTCAGAAATTCAAGAAATGTGTGTATTTTGCCAATTAGTTTTAAAAAAAATTGCAAATTTCGTCATTTGGGAGCTTAAAAATCATGAATTTCGTCGATCGGGAGCATAAAAATCATGAATTTCATCAATCACTTGCATAAAAGTAATAAATTTCGTCGATCGCGCACACAAAAATCATGAATTTCGTCCATCGGGCGTGTGAAAATCATGAATTTTGTCGAACGAGCGCGTAAAAATCATGAATTTCGTCGATCGAGGCATAAAAATTATGAATTTCGTCGAACAGGCACAAAAAAATCATCGAGCGTGTAAAAATCGTTAATTTCATCAAACCGGCGCATAAAAATCATGAATTTCGTAGATTGAGCGCTGGAAAATAATGAATTTTGTCGATCAGGATAGTAAAAATCATGAATTTTGTTGATCGGGTGCGTAAAAATCATGAATATCGTCAAAATCATGAATTTCGTCGAACGGACGCAGGAAAATCGTGAATTTTAGGGAAAAAAAGGCAATTGGAAAATCCTGCATTTGGCCGGTTCTTTCCATATTTTTAGTCGCCAATTTTTCAAGTTTAATCGACGAGTGGCGACTGGCGAGTGCTTATTTTCACCTTTAGATGCACATATAGTCAAAACTAAGATTTCTTCAGCATATGTATTTATCTATAGAGCAGTAGGAAATATATATTTTTTTCTACTTGAGTATATTAATAAATCTATAATATTGAAAATTAAAATTCATGGTAACTATGCTAATAATTCAACATCTCGTATTGTAAAGTTTAATCAAAATTCTTATACAGAATATGGGAACAGTGTCTCCCTTAACCTGAATATGCTGTTTATAATGTCTGTTATTTTCATATTAGAATCTACTGAGTCAGAGAAAATAGAAGAATATGCAAATGCTGTTCTCAGAAAATTTTAGAGAAATAAATAAAATAATTCTTATTTTGTTTTAATTTTTTCATTTACAGTCATGAACTCTGAAAGTATTGCAAAGTAATCATACAATCAATATTTTTGACTGCATTTTTGTTCAAGAGTGCATTTATTAAGGATTTTTGCTAATTTTAAATGAATTGACAAGCTAGTAGATGAAATTTAATTTCTTCTGTCAATGGATTTATTGTAGTTTTTTTTTTTTTTTTTTCAATAATTCTTTAATCCTTTACAATGATCCATTTTCTAAGTTTATAAAATATATTCATTTGTGTTTTGAGATGTTTGTGTACGTGTTTCAGCAGATGTTTGCAGAAAATGTTTGTGTAAATAATGTATGTTTGCAAACAATTTTTTTATTTTATGTAATCTGAGAATCAAAGAGCTCAACAAACATAAAAAGGTTTCAAATTAGCTTTAAAAAATTTTTTTCCATAGATTCCAGTTATTTTTTTATTTATTGTTTTATTTAACTTTGTTTCCTTTTCTAACACTTTCCAACACAGTTTAACAGCGCTTATGAATTCAGTTTGTATATCTGTCCGTGTTCCAACTCTAATAAATATACTCGGATTGCTATGAAATTTTTATATGTTATCGAGATTTACTATGGAATGTTGAGCACTGAAAATGAAGTGTGTAACGTTTATAGTTCATTTAGAACAGCCATACTCAACCTTTTTTCCACACGGGCCGCAAACATAAGTTTGCTTCGTTAGGCGGGCCACATCACACAATACTTATGTAATAATGTAAAAAAATGTAGTTAAAATAGAAGCATAACAAAGTAGCATAACAAAGCAGTGTAACAAAATATAATTAGCTTACTATACTATATACTTATTATATACCTTCAGCTATATAATAAGTATAAAACGAGATACTAAAATACTGCAAAATTTCTAAATTCTAAAAAACACACACACACCCAAAAAAAAAAAAAAAAAATCAGATTTTATTTAGTAAATTTGATTTTGCTCAATACAAAAGCTCCATATCTTTTTAAAATGTGAAAATATATAGTAGTTGAAATTTAATTAATTTCAAATAATATTTGATTAGTGGTGAAGATTAAAAAATATATACATCTCTGTCATGCAAATAGGACTATGTAAGAATGCTTTCACTAAGCAAATGATGTACTTTTAAAATATAAATGACTGGGAAGATTTTGTCTTTCCATTAAAATATATAAAACAAAGATGAAGATCTTAAATATTTTAAAGTTGCTTATTTAGATATTTAATTTCATGCTAGGAAAAAATGAAATCTCTTAGTAATATCCTGTTAGTTTTGGAAAAATTTCCTAATGTATGTATGATGCATAATGTTTCATTTTTGTTTTATTAATTATTTTATTTTATTTTGTGTTTCAGGATGTTCCTGTTTTTGAAGTTTTTACGCCAGTTGTGATGATGCTTATTCTAGGAATTGTACATTCTCAAATTGTGGCTACATTTACAAGTCAAAAATCTCGCAGGAAGCATATTGCTCGAACTAAGAGGTTTTTAGTTTACATTGTTTATTTTTAGTGATAATTATTTCTGCGATTATTTTTAGGTGGCAATTTTTGTTTAGAGTTTATTTATTTATAATGTACATTACTAAACATTTATCTATAGTTTATGTAAATGCAATAAATCCATTCGTGAATTCAGGGCATGGTCTGTGGGGCTTTCACCCTCGAAACCTTGAAATGTCAAGATTTGAGATTTCATGGTTAATGAAAGTTCTCTTTCTTCCGCCCCCTTGCCCCCTGTTGAAGAAAAATGTGTAAATTCAACACTGGGTAGAGTTTACATTTAACAAAAAGCTGAAAACCAGCAAAAATGTGTTTCAAATACAATCACATGCTAAATTTGATTTTAAATTTAAAAAGTTAAATTTCTGGAATTAAATGCATATAGAAACATATGTATAATAATATTATTTAGCATACTTATTATTATTAATAAATAATACTGAAAGGAGTTAAGATTTTACATGTATTAGCAGTGTATGCATACTCAAAGTGTTTAGTTTAAATCAAGATTTTGTGTTTGGGAAGGGGATTAAATCTTTCCTTATTGTAGTTAAAATAAGTAAATAGAAATAAAATTGTATTATAATAGCTTAAGCTGCATGACTACCTTAAACAGATACAGGGCTGACCGCTTCACATGCCAGCCAACTGTTTTTTTTTTTTTTTTTTTCAAATAAACCTGCATAGAAGTTACATTTTTATAAATTAATATTATTGCACATTATATAAATTATTACATTTTAACTGCATAAAAGTCACATTATATAAGGTTATTATATAATGTAGAAGAAGCTTAAATTTTTTTTTCAAGTATATCCCAATATTAGACCGTGTTTATTTTGCAAATTGAGATGTCATATTGCTCTTTATTAGACTGTTCAGTAAAGTTTTACATAACTTAATGTACATTTATATTATTTTTACTTTGCTGAATTAAAGTAGCATTTGATATCCTCCTCTCCCTCTATTTTCCGTGAGTAAGAGAGGAGAAGGTATCTTTCTAATGCTTCTTTTTCTCTATCTGTTTTTCATTTCTAGTTCTTCTCTTCCTTTTTTCTTTCTTTCTTTTTTAATGATTTTTGAAAATATATTTCTTGTTCATATATTTTATTTTCTGATTTTATTTCATAACACCATTTCACATTGATATAAACTTGCTGTATTCAATTGCTACAAATATGTAATTTTGAATATAAAATTAATTAAATAAATCCAATGTTATGCTGAGGAAAATTCTAATCCAATTGTTATATAAACTATAATTGTTACTGAAGTATGTTAAATCTACATTTAATATATATATATAAAAAATCTGAATAAAGTAATGATTATTACTAGGAATGGCAAACCTTTTCACATGTGCGTGCCAAATTTTTTTGAAAATATATTTTATGTTATCTTGACATGCCAACAACTAAAGATTTAGTGAATCAAAAAATAATTAATCAAAAGTATTAAAATTTTGTTTTTAGGATTAAAAAAAGTATGGATATTTTTTGCTATACTTTAGAAATTAATATAAAAAATATTATATTATATCTGAATAAAAAAATTGTAAATTATCACTTTACTACACAGCGTACAACCAATAGAGTGAAAAAATGTCTAGACTGAGGTTCGAACCCAGAACCCTTGGTATTATGTACCAATGCTGTACCATTTTGAGCTATCCAGACCATATCCAGTCTAGCACTCTCTCACTCTTATATGGCAAGGCTACAACATTGCAGCACAAGATGAAACATCAAACATGAGCACACAACTTCAGTGGCATGCGTGAGATAAATTAAACCCAGTACCGGTGAATATTTATGTACAGTGGACTCTCTCTATTCTGAACACTCATGGGACCGACCAAAAAGGTTCAAATTATGGGGTGTTCATTATAGAGGGAGATTGGGAAATGCATTACTACTACTACTATGTATTGAGTTTATAGACTGTTTAGAATACTTAGCCTGGTTAACCATTCAAGTTATGAAAATGGAGGTGCTAAATTTAGAAACTATTAAAAAAGTTAATTAAAATGTTATATTAAAAATTTTTACAAAATATACAATTATATACTTAAAATACATTACTTGAATACATAATCGGTAAATTAATTAAAAAAGTGAGTAATTTTAGTCTGTTTTTGCATTGTGTATGCTCGTGCAGTGTACATGTTATCTAGTTGTTTAAGAAGTGGAAAGGCTTCCGGGTGATGTTCAGCCGCATAGTTCAACAGGTCTTGAATCCCTTGGCCATATTGCTTGAAGGTTGTATTTCTTGTTTCATCGGTCTCTTCTGGTTCTGCTTCGTCTTCACTACCCTATTTCTCTTCAACGATGTTGTCGCAAACAGGAAGACTTCCGTCGGCTTCGAGATAAGCTCCAGGTTCAATTTCAGTATGAAGCTCCTGAAGGTGAAGAATTGACCCCAAGTCACTCACAGCTGTTGCTTCTTGGTCCTCTGACCTTGATTGCTCATTCTCACACGGGAATCCAGCTTTGTAGAAGCATTTTTGTATGGTGTAGGGGGTTACTTCATTCCAAGCCATTGATATCCAATAGACAGAATCCATGACATTGACCTCCTTCGTTAGTTCAGTTGCCAAATTTGGCTCCTCCATCATCACGGACATTTTCTTCAAAAATGAATTCAGCAGTGAACTTTAAAGGTCTTGATTACTCCTTGATCCAGTGACTGGATTATAGAAGTACAGTTCGGTGGCAGGAACTTCAAGCTCACGTTGCTCAGCTGCACATTTGTATGTGATCTGGCATTATCCACAAAAAGAAGAATTTTTCTTCTTTCTCTCTTAATCATCTCGTTAATGTCCTCCAACCAATGTGAGAAATTGTGAATGTCATCCAGGCTTTTCGATTTGATTTATAGTGCACAGGCAATGATGCTATCTTCACATTTTTGAAGCATCGTGGTTTTTCACTTTTTCCGATCACAGGTGGTTTGAACTTTTCACTCGTAAAACTGGCACAGAGCATGACGGTAAGTATTTCTGTTGACATTTTTACGCTCACGCATTTTTTGCTTCTTTCTGCTAGGGTTTTATTTGGAAGAGTTCTAAAAAACAGCCCGGTTTCATCTGCATTGAAAATGTCAGCGACATCGAAATCCTTCGTTATATCCGGAAGCTTCCTTTTCCATTCCTCCACAGTGTCAATATTTATGTCTGCAGCTTCAGCATTGATTATTTTGAATTCGATGTTATGCCAACTTTTGAAGCGAATCAGTCATCCTTCTGATGCCGTGAATTCCGTTTTCTCATTTTCTGCAAAATCTAGAGCAATCTGCTTTAGCAGGGGTCCAGTGACAGGAAGATTCTTCATTCTCATTTGGCATAAAAACTTCCAGACGTGATTGTTTAACATGATTGTAAAACAAAAATATTCTTTCATTTTTTTTTTTTTTTTTTTTTTGTTATAATAAAGGTTTTTTTTTTTGTTAACTGAAGATTTTATCTGAATTATTCAAACAAATTTCAGCATCGGGTAGATCTTAAAATATAGAAATGATTGTGTTTCTTTATTTTTAAATTGAGTTCATTGAGCCTTTTTATTCTTCTGCAACAATTTTTCCGAATTTCCATGATGCGGGAATTCTCCGCATTCCAACTGCAAACACACGTTCAGATTACAGAGAGGCGGGTTAGAATGGGGATCAAAAGTAACGTTCATAATAGTGGGGTGTTCAGATTAAAGGGTGTTCGGAATACAGAGAGTTCGTCTTTTGTTAAGTCTATGGAGTTTCGCCGGGACCATCAGAAAGTATTCATAATACCGGGGTGTTCATATTAGAGAGTGTTCAGATAGAGAGAGTCCACTGTATCTAATTAAATTTTCACCAGAGCTGAAATTACACTGAAAATTAATGAATACAAAGGATGTGAATTATCACTTTACTACACAGTGTACAACCAATAGAGAGGAAAAACGTGTCCAGACCGAGTATTGAACCTGTAACCCTTGGTATTACACACCAATGCTCTATCATTTTGAACTATCCACAGACATTCAATATAGCACTCTCTCACTCTTATATGGCAAGGCTACAATGTTGCAGCACAAGATAATTACATATATAAATATTTCTTCTGTTGTTGCATCTTAGATGTCAAATAATTTGTACCACCTTCGTTATTAGTCATTTTTAAGAAAATGCAAGAAAAATTGGATTCATCTGATAAGAGGTTTTTATTTGAATTTTTCCTGTTATTCATTTCTGAAAAGAATGATTCACAGAAAAAACTGTCAAAATAGCTAGTGCCAGGTTTTTTTATACAGTTTATCATCGGCATTTTCGCTTGTAATGCTTCATAATCTTTCCTTTCTGATAATCTCCTAATCCTTTCTTAATCTGAACTAATTTTAGCCAGTATTGAACTAGATTGATATTATTTAAGTTGTCTTTCAGTTTTTCAATCTGCATGCTGATGACAACTAATCAAACTGATCGAATTCAGACAATCTCATCTAGTCTAAATTAATGCATTTTGTGCAATTTTACAAAATTTAGATTTAGAAACTGAATCTATGCCATGCCAAAAATAATATGTCACGTGCCATCTGTTCACCCCCCTGTTCTATACAATTGTCGTGCTTTTACTTGACTTTCATTTAAACAGAAATTTATCTCTATAGTATTTTATATACTATTACTATTTTTGTTTTTACCTTTAAATATTTATTGAATTGTGTGAGTTTTTAAATATTTTCACATGAACATTTATGAATTTTATGTTATACAATTTAATGTGTTGTCTCATCATTATTCTTTTGCTTGTTGTGTTATTAGGAGGAGGGTCAAAAGCAGAGCTGTGAGAAAAATATTTGATCATGACAAATCTTCTCCTGAATCTGCATCAGATTACAAATCTTTGAATGTGGATAGTGCATCTAGTCAACTTCTTGAGGCTCATCCAGATCCTTGTTTATGTACTAAATTTAACTCTGCCAATGAAGGCAGAGAGTCTTGCTGCTGTCGAAAAGCCTACAAATCTGGTATTTATTTCAGTTTCAATTTTTGCATATTTAACAACTTTGCAGATTTAAATTTATTTATTTTAATTTACTTTCTGAGATGCCTGAAGTTTGGGACAATCTCCCAAAAAAATATAAAACTGTACAATTTTCTAATTTATTCTTGTTAATGTAAACTTTATTTTTTAATTCTAAATTTTTGACATGTATATTTTTAATTGTTATATTATTTTATAATATTAACAGGGTGCAGTGATGCCGGGGATGCATTATAGTGCATCATTTAAGCAAAAAAAATGTAGAAGGGATGCATAAATTGCGAGGAGTCCTTCAGGATGCATAATTTTTTTTCTTGAAAGAACACAAAAGAGGGATATTTTGTGTTAAATACATTGAATCTGTCTTATTTCTAAAACTAGGACCTAGTTTTTTGGAAGTGTCTGGTTCCAGCAGACGCATGATTTTAAAAAACTAGCAACATCATTGAGGGTGAAAGCCCATAAATTATGACAAATGTCAAAAAATAAATAAATAATAATAATTAAAAGATTTTTTAAAAATTATATTTACTGAAAAAGGTATAAAAAATAAAATAATCTAATAAACATATAAAAAAAATATATAAAACTGTCCTGAACTTTCAAATTTATTTCTTATTGTTGTAAACCTAAGAAGATTAATAATAAGAAATAAATTCGGAAATTTTTGGTGAGTTTATTATAGAAGATTAAAAAAATAATAATATCTTTATTTTTTGACATGCATATCTTAAATTGTTATTTATTTTTATTTTTTCATTTAAAAAAAACTTATTTTTTTCATATTTTTTGGAAAAAGAATATAAAACATAAAACTGTCCAGAATTTTATAATTTATTTATTGTTATTGTAAACCCTTAAAAAAAAAAAAAAAAAAAAAAGAAAAGAAATAATTTTTTTTTTTTTTAATATTTATTAAGAAGATGCGTACAAAATATATCTAATAAAAATATTGAAAAAACAATGAAATATTTACTAATACATATATATATATAATAAGAAAAAAGTTTGCTTTAATAAATTTTAAATAATTGTTAATCTCTAGATTTCATGCTAAAAATTTCAAATGATGTCCATTATTTTTACAAGCAAAGCAGTTGTAACAAAATTTTATTCATCCTGCGATTCCAGAGTGCAAAGTCAGGAACTACAGCATTGTTTTATGTATTGAATCCTGTTTTAAATGCATTCTTTGTTAAATGTTACACCTGTTTGTATATAATAAAAAATATTATACATTCACATCACATTTAACTTGAAAATTACTGTAAAATTTTTTGATATATGCATAAAAAGCATGAAATGTAAATATTTTTCAATATACTCTTTTCCTTGCTATAGATTTAAAAAACTGTTTTCAAAAAATACATCCATAGTTCTTTTCCTAAATATGCATAGATTAAAAAAAAATAATAATAATAGTAATAAAGTTCCAAATTTGTATGCTACATTGGCCAAAAACTTGTGGCAGTCAGAGGATTAACCCACTATTTTTCTGTTTTGTTTAGGCTATTAGATTAATCTGGAAGGTCTAAAATAATCTGCAGTACATGTTTCTGTGTGGCATTGTTTCTATTAGGCTTATTACAATGTAAAACAGAAAGTGACATCATTCATCAAGTTAACTGCTTAACTTAGTCAGCTATGGAGTGCTCATTGTATAAGGGACGTTCAAATGAAAATGAGACTATGGTTATATTTAAAGCATATTTAATTTCAGAATAATTTAATTACAGAATATTGTAATTACAGTTCATGTGTAACATTCCAACTAAATATAATTGCCAGTGACATAGATGCATTGATCCTAGCACATAAGAAGGTAGTGGATGGCTTCAGTGTAGAAACTCTGGGGTAGCTGATGGATCTAGTTTTCCACGATGTCTTAGACTTCCTTATCACATGTGAACCATTGACCTGTGAGCGACTTTTTTAAGGGGCCGAAAATGTGGTAGTCATATGGGGAGATATCGAAGCTGTATGGAGGATGTTTCAAGACCTCCCACCGAAATTTTGCCAGCAGGTCAAAAGTTTTAATGGCCACATGTGGCCTAGCATTATCCTGCAGTTACAGCATTTCTTTAGTGAGCTTGCCTCTGTGCTTATTTTTGATAACCTGTTTAAGCCTCAGCAATGTGTTGCGCTAATCTGCAGGAATCCATCATTCATCCAATCACACAAAGTAACTTTTCAAGAATGAATAAACTGAGGCAAAATCATTCACTACAGATGCACAACTGGGAAAAAGGCCACGCCATCTATTGGCAAACACATTAACCCACTGTGATTTGAAACAATGGCACTACAGCAAAAGTTTTCTTTTCATTTGAATGCCCCTTATATTTAATTTTGTGTTTGTATTTTTCTTATTTATTTAAGTTGGTATGTGTACAACTATTTTTTTTTCTTTTCTAGGACACCAAATACGTTTTTCTGGTTTGAGTAATTTACAACATAAGGAAGGAAATGAATTAAATGCCATCAGCTCAATTCAGAAATCTCAAGAATGTGATATTTCAGAGAATAAAAATTTAACTGATATAGAAGTAGACTCTAAAACACGTAAATTCAGTGATGAGAGTTATAACAGCCAACATTCTAAAGATTCAGCTTACATGGAATATAACTGTGCTAATGCAGAATATTCTTCCAACACATCATCATCTTTCTACACTGACACTGTACCTGAGTCAGCAAAAACTTTTCATCAAATCTCTAAAGATTCAGTTTTTCAATCATCTCTTGATAAAGACAGTGAGAATTTAAGCTCAGGGGAAGACTATTTTGTAGCCAAAAAACCATCTTATACTACTGAACAATGGAAGAACTATATGATAGATATAAAAAACAGTTATAATATACCTAAAAAAAGCTGCTCTAAAATGCATTATTTGAAAACGTCAGCAAATTTAGCTTCCAGAAGGTATTCTGATGTTGGGCCAGTTCTTAAAAAGTCAAAACAAGCTATGTTAGCTCTCCAAGAACATAGGCATTCAGCTGATAATATTCATGCCCAGAAAAAAACTTCCCATAAAATTTCATCATCAGTGGAATCATTTGAAGATTTGAAGAACCAATCATTTGTGTCAGAAGAAAATCAGAAAAAAAGAACTAGTTTAAGAAATATAAGACCCTTATTGCAATTACCAATAAATATAAAGCATTTTTCAAGCTCTTGTGAATCTGGTGAAAATTCAACTTCTCCAAATACGCCTTCAAAGGTAACACATTTAACAGTTCATTATACTTTTAGTTTGCAGTTATATCTACTGCTATTTTTGTGTGTTTATTTTATTATCTTGTCCTTAAGTGAACAAATGCATTAGAAATCCTCCAATGTATATCTTAAAATTAAAGAAATGGTTCACTACCTGTGACTTTTAAGAACTTTTTCTGGCTCCTAAGATTTTGTAACTTTTCTCTGTCTCTGATTATTATATATCACCACTCAAATTACTGAACCATGATTTTGTCTTCATTAAATTTATTTGGAATTTTTCTAATACTCTTGACAATTGTAAGGTTGTTATTATTATTATTTCATGTCATTTTATTAAAAATATGTAATATATACATTTTCTTTTTTAAAAGATCCATACATCTGACTTAGAATGGCCAATTATTACCAACACTGACTGCAATAGTGATAGTACAGCTTGTTCATCAGATTGTTCAAAAGAGCTAAGTGACGTTTCTCCAGCAGAAAATCCTTTTGCGTGGGAAATTCTAGAAGTGAGTAATGTTTTAAAATCTCAATAACATTTATTGAATAATTATAGTAGAGTAGTATTTAAAACACCAGTTTTAACCCAGTTTTTTAACTTGTAACATTTAAACCTTTTGAGTGCTATGTCAATTGTGTTTGAATGTCCTAAATTTTCTGCAAGCCATTATTCATGTACATCTGACAAATACATTCAGTTAGTATATTTTTTAATTTGTAGAACCCACTTATTTGTATGTTTTTCTGTCAGGCCTTATATCATTGTGTTTTTGTAAAATTGACATTGCTTGAATGATATTTCTTTTCCACTTTCAAAATAAGTTTAGTTTACAGTGATGCAAGGCCATATTATTGCATGGGCAAAACTGGGCATTTCCCCAGTGCACTTGGATTACAAGGGACTCCAAGTTTAACATCTTAAATTTGTAATTGAATGTAACTTCGGCTGCAAACAGACACAAATATACAACAAAAGTCATGGTACTTTTAGATTATAGTAGCCCCCACAATTAAGATTATACCAAGATTGCAATTATGATTTCACGAAGATCATCACAAATCATATATACACAATGTACATCTTAGACACATGTCATATATATATATGTCATATGTGTGTTATATCAAACATATTTTGATCCAGATATTTTACTTAATAAATAAAATATCTATTATATATAAATAGCCCCTATTATCTGCACAAGGGATATAGGCTGAAAAGGAGGGGGGGGGGGGATTTTCTCCGTGAGGGATCTTTCTAAGCCCCTAAGAACCTAACTCGTATGACTATAACTGGGCCATATGTGTCACGAAGCATTATATACATCATATATTATTATAATGTCATATATACTTTGTACTTTGGTGATAAATCTTGGTTGCTTGGCGATAATCCTTGAAGCGCTGCTATAACGCAAAAGTACTATTTTTGGGGGTATTTTCTTTTTCAAAGTCTCTGTAGTCAGCTGTAACATTTTTTATTGCTCTTCAAAAATTTCAAAGCAAAGCATATAGAATATTATTAAAAAAGAAATTATTTTCTAGGGATATGGTAAACATATGGTGGCATCATCAAAGTTGCTGATTATTTCATTCCTTGTTACAATTTGTATGTCTGTATTTTTGTGATGGGAGAAGGGACTTCAAAATCTCATTTTGCCCTGGGGACCTAAGTTGTCATAATTGGGTTTTGTGAGCATCTTCTTAACAAACTTGCTTCTGTTAATCTTGATTTGCATGAGATTTTATCTAATCTCAAGCTAGGATGTTTGCTTTGTTGATACTTGAATAAGCTGTGATTGGATAAAATCTCATGTATTCCAAGATTTTTAGATAAGTTAGGTTACACTGGTGAGCTCAAACAAGTTTTAAAAACTTACTTTCCCTGATTGATCATATGTATGTTTTACTGAGTATTGCATTCAGATATTTTTCTCATGGGAAGGGGAGTGTAGAATTATTTTTACATTGTCTCTCTCCTCTTCCATTGGGAGAGAATTTTTCTCTCCGAGGCCATTAATATACAAAATATACAAAATCTTCATACAGAGCTAGTTGGGAGAGGTATGTAATTCCTTCATGCTACCCTTCTAAATTTCCCAGCTGGTTTGACTTATGAAAGACATCTACTATATATATAAAACACAAACGGAAATTTCGTTCCGTTCCTTTATAACTCAAGTTTCGCTGAATGGATTTTGATGGAATTTGCACTGTTCGATAGATATTTTTTCAGGGAAGGTTTTAGTATATAACACAACGTTCTACGTAGATTAGTTATAGAATTATGATGGAAAGTTCTGCTATTTTGGACGATAAGGTTACCATAGGTAATTTTTTTTGGCGACCGTTATCGTTGGCGAAAGAATTGAAACGGCAATATCAGAAAATAATTCAAACACATAGAAAACTAAAAGAAAAATTCTCTTATTAATTTTATTTAAAATACCCCCCCCCCGGCAAAAAAAGAAAAAGAAAAAACACTGTTTTAATGAGGGATAATATTATAAAGCAAAAATATTTAATTTAAACCCGAAGGAATGTTTGTAATGATTAAAAATATTCAATATTTGGCGATTTATCGTTTGCATCAGGTTAACAAAATCTGATCGTTTGATTAGATATTATATGAGTGACAATTTTTTTTTTGTTTTTCATTTTTTTGTCTTTCTGTTAATTTTTTTTATATATATAACTCCCTATCATGTGACTTACAGGAGGAACTAGCAGCAGATGTAATTGTAAAAATGACTGCATTTATGAGTTACATGTTATTTGTTTATTTATGATTTTGTTTTTACCTTTGGCGCCAAACAATGTGATTTTAAGCCAAAAATGCATAAGCATGACATCAGCTTGAGCTTTATTAGCAATAATAGTGTTTTTTCAGGTATACAAGATCCTTTTTGGAGTAAATTTTTATATTCAAATGCAAATTTTATAAATAGCAGTTATTGTTATAAATATGCGATCAAATATTTAAATTTTAGTGAATATCTGCCACCCAAACACATATTGTAAAATAGTTAAATTTTAGACATTTAAAAATTTACTATGGAAACATGCTGGTTTGTTTTCACCAAACATATGATTTTTATAGCCTCGAATTCAGATCAGCGAATATTGCCTATTCTTTAATTTTTTTTAATATACCGCCAATTTCACTTATAGAAATATTCACTACGTCAAAAGTTAGGAACTGAAGAATATTCTTAAGGAGATGTGTCCAATTATGCGCTATTACTATCACAAAAAGCAACATTTTGTAATAAAAATTGCGTGCTGAGATAAATTTTCGATGGTCTTTTTGATTCGTCATTGTTTTTAAGTTATTGGACTAATCGTCCGTATTTCGGTCACCTGCCAGTTGGCATTTTTACTATATTGTTGGAAGTTTCGTTTATGTTTCAAAGTTACTCTGGACGACGCGACGATTCAGATTACAGAAGATTAGACGACTTTTGAAATTAGCGATTGCTAAATTTATCTGGGTTTTTAAATTATGAAGCAAAGTTTTACCAAAAAAGCAATGCTTCCAATCAATGTACAGAAAAACTTTGTGATGTCAATGGTGGCGAATGGAATAAATAATATTTGTCAATTTATCATTTCAGCCTGGATAAGAAAAACGAGTAGCTGAAATTCTGATTAGATAATTTTTCGATCATTATAAAGCATTTTCGACTTACACACATCCCTCCCTAGCAGCTAAACATAGTGGCAAATGAATTTTTTTCTGTGTGTTATTATGCTCTTAAGTGAAATGCAAAGAAAATATTCGTTTTAAGTATTCACCAAAAAGATTATTACTAAACATTTTGCATAACTAACTTTATCATTCTCAGTTTTGTATAAGGTATGGAATTTTGCTAATGAAAGATCTATAACTGAATTAACAGTAATTTGACATTATTTAATGGAATATAGTTTGGCGTGTTAATAACTTCGTTTTATAAGTAAATCTGGTACATTAGTAACCATATCGTTTCAAGCACTTCTAATGTTTGACGTCAAACTTGGATATCGACGAGATTATGGAAGATTAGGAAGATTTTATTGGATGCAAACTAGAGGTTTATTCTTCTACCGGATTTAATCATCGGGTTTTTTTTTCAGGTTAACGGTTACACGAATGCAACTGGTCTAAAAAATGGAAAGACAGTGAAAATGGCGTCATTTTAATTTTATTCAAACTATTCAACTTTAAAAATGCACTTTTTTATATTTCACCAGTTTTTTTAAATAGGAAAGTTAAACACTGTTCTTTATGTGCAAGCAATTCATTACGTATTTGACTGTATTTACTCTGCTAGAATCGAAAAATGAAAAATTGTAGTAGACTTGCCTGAAGAGGACGTATATTACGAAATATAACGTAACATAGAGTGAGATTATACTTATTTTACCAGAACCTCACATAGAGACCAGAAAGAGGAACGGAGTTCAAGAACTTACAGACGAAAATGAATCACCCGAACATTATTTAAGTTCAATGGTCAATCTATGCAATCATTGTAATGCTCTCTTTTTAGTAGTATGTTGACTAGAGAACATTTTAGTTCCTGTTGCCATAATGGTCTTATGGTTATAATGGCCTCATTTCCAAACCAAACTCCAAATGATCAACTAAATGAGTTAATTCTCAGTAGCCCAAATTTTGTCCAATGTATGATATAATATAACGCAATGTCGTTCACATCGTTTACAGCAATATTGAAGGAAAAACCAGGTGAACGTCCCTATTGCTTTAAAATACATGCTCAAATCCATTGATATAATTAGTTTGAAAATTTTGACTAGGGTAGCATCCATAGGTGAAGATCCATATTCCTTTAAAATAAAAAGGCATTTCGTATGATTTAAGGTACATTTAGAAAAATGGCCCAGCGCAGCAGGCGTAGCATGCTAGTTTAATATAAATCGCTTAAAGATAATAAGACTGGATAATAAACTTAATTAACATTGGATTGGTATATAGGACCAGTTTATATATATATATATATATATATATATATATATATATATATATACACTGGTGTGCAAAACTTAAGCAACAAACACAAAATGGTAATTTCTGAACACGTGAGTTCTCAAAAGGGAATTCTATAAAGAGCAAGTGTAGAATACAGGTACTACCCTAACAGCACGGCCAGTCGATGTGAAGTCCCCTTGACGTCACACATGGTTAGAAGTGTCACAATCGCTACGGTGAATCAAAATATGGGATACTTCACTGTCTCATTATTACTCTCAAATGATTGTTAACACTGAAAAGTCACTGTGACTGTCGCATTGTGATGGGTCACCAGGTGACATTACAATGAAGTCACCTTGTGATTCTCAAGTCACTGTCAGTTGAAGACTGAACTTTGAAGTCATTGTGAGCATCGCATTGTGATGAGTCGTCAAATAATGTCACAATGAAGTCGCATGGTGACTTTCCGGTGATCGACATTCTATTGTGAAGTCATCATTGCACTCCTTTGTGAAAAGTCACCAGATGATTTCATTTTCTGTCACTTAGGAACTCGTCACAGAACAGCTATCATGATGACTTTACAATGGAGTGTCAAAATGACAGTTACATGAGAGTCATAAGATGACTTCATTTTAAAGTCACCTGGTGACTCGTCAAAAAGCAGCAGTCATGGTGACTGTTCAGTGGAGTGACCAAATGAGAGTAAAATTGAGACGAATGAAAGATATCACTGTGGTGCGACTAATTGATGATTGTGCTGTTATTAATTTTATTTTCATATGTCGAATAGTGGAAAAAGAGTACATTGCTGTTGGTAGGGAACAATAACCCCAATCATCAAGATCTGGTTCTTTTTGGTCAACGTTAAAGATAAATGATAAAATTTAATAAAATGATTCATCTTACTTTAAAAGGAGACACACAGCCATTGTAAAGAAAACGAAGTCATTCTTGCTTTTTAGAATCCACTTTCTTTATTAAAGATCTTTGTAGCACATAGCAGGAAGGCTTTATTTAAATAAATCCAGTTGGCCACTGTACCATGAGAACCGAAAGTCTTTAACCTTAGAATGACGAAATATTAATTTTACTGACGGCATTTAACAAGATGTATCCCAAACTTCTTGAGAATATGAAGAAGAGATTTTTTGGCAAGCTCGTTTTAATAAATTATTAACAATTTAAATCATTTAATTTTAAAATCACTGCATCAATTTTAGAAAGCTTAAAATTTAACTACTAAAAACTTTAATGAACTTAAAGAACAATCTTGGCATCGAAAATGCGAAACTCCGTTACCGGAGATCGCGCCGATAAAATAAAATTTCTGCGATCTTACATGATCGAATTTTCGAATACTTCTGGTGAAAAATGCTGTTGCACCGATATAAATATGACCACCACGGGACTCACACAGGTAAAATAAAGAAAGAATTAAATTGATTTGATAATTAATTATTGCCAAATAAAAATAAGAAAACTTTATATCCCGTAGATACGGCAACTTGAAAGCTGCATCGCACATTCTATCGGCAGAAAACAGAACCAAAACAAAATATGGTAATCATATGGTGCAGTAGGCTGCGCGCATGCGCAAAAGAGATCGCCGGGCACTTGGCAAAGCGTGGGAGAGAGGGGGAAATGTTGGTTTAAGGTTTATTAAATGCATTTATAAGTTATGTTAAATTAAAGTAAAATAAAGTTATAAAATGTTTCAATAGTTTTCCCATTTAGTTTTCCCAGTGTCTCTGCTCGACCATTAACACTAAGTATCATAATAGCAAGTATAGTTAACTTGTTTATATTTTTCTAAGTGTTTAAATTGTTATGGGTATTTAAATAGTTAATGTATATGTTTAAAAATTTAAATTACTTACTTAATATGCAACAAGGAAATTTAATTTTATAAAGTGCTGAGTTTTGTGCTTGCATGAACAACTTTACACCTCACATATGACTGTGTTTACATTGTGAAAGTGGTTGGTTGGTTCTCATGGTTGGATTGACATGTTGCAGGAAAAATCATTTCATGTCAGTCATTTTTCCAGTTAATTGTTTTCACTGCCTTACAGTATTAAATATTTGCATAATTATTTTTAACTGCATATTTGACCTTGCTTTCAGCAGTATTTAAGCTCTTGTGTCTTTGACTTCTCACACAGTTGGCAGGTGCATAGTAATGTGAGCACAGGTAATCTCAAGTTAAAAAGTGTTGTGCAATATTATGAGCCTGGCTGGTCCAGCTCTTGATGGCATCTAGTATATTGAATTTGAATCTATGTAATACTCCAGTCGATATGAAACCAGCCATCCACTTAAGTATTTTTCTTCATGTTCTGCAGAAGCTATGTTGAGTGAGTTTGCAACCTGTGATAGTAATATGACCTTTATTGTTTTACTAACTTTTGATCAAGAAGTCTTTACTAACTTATGTTTTTTTTAATAAACTGTTGTTGAACTACTTGGCATCCTTTAATGAAACTTCCACACATTTTCAGCAACTAGTATAAATTTTTAACAAGTATTCTAACCACGGCCCCAACAGGAAACTCTTCCAAGTGACTCCCCGCTAGCCGCAATGCAAAAAGCCTCGCCGGAGAGGGAGAAGAATGACAACAGCATACTTAGTAAAATAAAAAATTACAGAACGGTGAATAAAAATTATGAAATTGGGATATTTCATATCACAATCACATTTCTGTTTATTGTAGTGACTGTGACAATTGTGACCATTTGTGATGTCAAGAAGACTTCACATCGACTGTCTGAGCTGTTAGGGTAGTACCTATTTTCTACACTTGCTGTTTATAGAATTTCCTTGCGAGTACTCACATGTTCAGAAATTAGCATTTTGTGTTTGTTGCTCAAGTTTTGTACACCAGTGTATATTAATTTATATGTAATACTATACTTATCAGTATTCATCATTTACATAACCTGCATTGAATGCCCTCTGCAATAACGAGGCAGGTGGAGTTGCCTTGATTCTCAATTTTCAGATTTATGTAATGTATTATTCAGCATATAAGGAAATATAAATTTTATGATCACAAGCAAAGAAAAGATGCTGGAAAACTCTTCTTAATACGAATATATGCAAAGAAGTTATATTCTAAATTAAAATGTTGAAAGTAAATTTTAAAGCTTTGTAGCTGTAAACTCCATTTTCACTTGCTTTGTTATTGCAGAGGGTCCTTCAAATATTAATAAGCATATTTTAATTAAAGTACTATTATATTTTTTTCCTCTCCTATTATATGATCTTTCACTTGTTAATCTCCAAAAAATTTATTATTAAATTTGAAACAATTTCACAACATTTAATATTATCTCTTAAAATTTTACCGATATAACATATAGATTCTTAAGTATTTTAGTTAGCTAATAAGTCATTTCAATAATCTTTCTGGCATACAGAATTGCTGGTGATTCTTGAAAATTGGTTGTGCACTCAGTCTTTTACATCTACTTTTCTTGTTTATAATTAAAGAAACTGGCAAGCTTAGCTCTCTGTCCCAGTCAAAAGGATTTATCATTAGTGTAATGTTAGCATAAATGAATATTTCTTATAAATATTAAGATACAGTAAAGTGCTGCAGATCCAAAAACCTGTAATTCACCAACACCTGTAAATCTGCACTGTATACATGAATTTAATTAAAAATAATAATAATAATGCTTAAAAAATAATTTACCAATGGCAATTTTTCTTCATTTTTTTCTCCAACTTTATTTCTGTTTATGTATTATCACATATCATTTAATACACAGAATTTATTTTCTTGTGTTCTATGTGCCTGATTTCAACGAGAATTGGTTCATTGATCTTAACATGAACTAATTAAGATATATATATTGTGCCCCCTGGTGGTAGAAAGTGGAACTAACAGATTTTCAATGTGTACAATACTATATGAGGGGGGGGGTGCTATATGGGGACACGTGCCAGAGTTTCTTTCAGAAAGAGGTTTGTTTAGAACAAAGTGCTCCCTGGTGGTGGAAAGTGAAACTAAAAAATTTTGTATTTAATATTGGTCCTATTCAAACGAAATCTTTTCTAACATTCTTTCCAGGTCTCCCATGTACTAAATAAACTTTGGTATAATTTTTTCAACTCTTGGTTACTGCCTTTTATGGATATTAATCTCCAAGTGGGAAGATTTATTTTCTCGGGTTCTATGGGCTCGATTTTAACAAGAATTGGTTCATTCAACTTAACATGAACTAATTAAGATATAGATAACTAATTAAGATATAGATTTGGCACCCCATGGCAGGGGAAATTTGACAGACAAAAGGGTTACCAGGAGTGGTTTCATGCATAGATTTTTAAGTTGTTTTCGCGTTTTGTACTATTTTTTGACGGGACCGGGCAACGCCCGGCGGATCAGCTAGTTTTTTAAATAACTCTTTTTATATGTTTATGTGTGTATTTTTTTTTAAGTATTAACAATTTAAATTTGTCCATAATAGATTTTTTTTTTTAATGTAAACTAATATTAACTAGACATGACCTGTAATCCACAAAAAGTCTCAAATCCAGAAAATGCTTATAACCAAGCTGCATGGATTAGTGGTCTTCTGTTGTGGTTGATATATCACACAATATAAAATGCATTAATTTTTGCTTTTTGTTTTGTTACAGCGTTCAAAGAAACTTGCAAATAAAGATTCTGTTGGATCTGGAAAAAGTAAGTTCAATTTCACATCCATGAGCTCAACATTTGAACTGAAATGCTGAATAATAGCACAGAGTATTTTGCATTTTTTGCAGAAAAAATAACATTTAAATATATTTTAAATCATTCTAAAGATATGATAAAGAACTGAAAATGCTTATGATGTAGGGGTTCTTTTTTTCTCCTTAATTCTTAAAGTATTTAAATTACTATTATTTTTAATACTTAAGCTGAAAGAAGGCTAGGTATTACATAAATCAAAATGAATCTGTATGTTTTATTAGAATAAATCCTTTATTTTAAATATAAGGGATATGTAATGTAAAGTTGGTTCAGGAGATAAAGTAAACAGAGATTCTTAAAATGCCTAAAATTAAGACCGAAAAATAGAATATATGTTTACTCTAAACCCCGCTCCAACTCTTCAATACAGGACGAAAACATAAAGTGGTTAGCATGATTGCGTTGTAGAACTAAGCACTAAAAAAAAAAAATCAATAGTTGAGAATGAATTCAAAGTTTAAATTTACTACAAATTCTTTAGTTTAAGTATAATTTAAAGTTTACGTTGAGTTGATTATTTATATATCTATACTGAAATGAATGCACGAGAATGTATTTATCTGAAATAAAAATAAGAAAAGCATGACTCACCCAGAAATGAAGATGACAAACAGATATATATTAGAACAGCAGAATTTTTTTTCAACACAATATATTCCTTATATAGATATCATAGGCCATTAAAAGATGTTAGATTATTACGTAAATATAGATCACCAATACTCGTTCTTAGAAGATTCAGTTCAATTCTAAAGTTTATATGAAGATTTTACTTAAATTAAGTTGTTTTTATATTAATAACATATTTATATATTCCTTATACTTATTATTCCTTATTCTATGGATGAGAAGCGTTCTGAAGGAATAGTTCTATAAAATCTTTTCACTATGATGATCCACTTAGTAATTACTGGAGGGAAATAAATAGTTCTGAAGAAAGAATTCTATAAAATAAATCTAAAATGATGATTATTCAGCAGGCAGTAGAAGAAACATTGACGAAGAAGAATCAAAGAATTCTATAAAATTAATTTGAAATGATGATTATTTAGCAGGTAGTTGAAGAAACATTGACGAAGAAGAAACCGTGACATAGTAATATAATGCTGTGCAGATTGACTCCAAGACTATCAGATGAATCTCGATACACATCGAAAACTCTGGAACTCTGGAACTTACACTATAGTATGTTGAGGAATGGCTTCAGTACGATGAATCTGCCATTTAAATTATTAGGAATTATGATGTAAAATCATTAGCAAAATCTATTCAGGAATGAAGATTCAACAACTAGTTGATATGTTGTTATTAGAAATTTTACGAAATCTAGATTAACTCCTAAGCAGCCGGTGAACTTTTTGAATTTCATCTGAAATCCTCGTAAATAAATACAGGTGAATCAAATGATAAAACTCATTCGAAAAACATCAGAGCATCGATTCTATTCTACCAGAAATTTAGAAAACGTGTGTTTGGCCTTTTGGCCAAACACGGCTTTTTATACTCTCCTGCACCTACATCGAAAAGCAACGGAGAGCAGCAACTGACTAAAAAAAAAATTTTAAATTCAAACTCTACCAAGTTTAACTGAAACACCAGCCAAATTATCCAATCAGAAAAGGCGAAAATTCCTCTTCTTCGTTTCGTACCGCTTAACTCTCAACCGCTGACTCGCAAAAGTATGTTATCGACAACTCAACTCTACACGCAACTGATATGAACGAACTAAAAACAACTCCACCCTAGCAACAAGCGGCGGAAATTAAGATCGCTCGTTCGCGAAGGTTCTAGAAAGAATTTGAATTCCCCTTTTTTCCCACTGAAAATGCACCCCTTAACCTTGGAGGCGTACTTGAATGAACCCCAAACAAAAATGGGTGACGATCGTACTCTAAGTTGTTGTTTTTTGAACGCACGAAGATGCAATCCAAAATGGCCAGGCATCACTCCGAAAACAATCGAAGTAAACATTGAGATTAGAGAAAATGTTTAAACAATCATATCTGCCAAGATTTACGTTGAATCTTGCTAGAATTTTGGCAGACTGCATAAATAATTATGTTTAATCTTTTGAATCAATTTTAAAACAAAAATAATTAATATTTAAAAAGTAGAAATTATATATTTTAACTTAGAAGAAAAATTGCGGTACTTCACCGAAATCGATGTCAACAAACGGAAATCTTTAATTCTCTATCCAGAGATTTAAATGCATGATTATAATTTAATTTACAAGTGATTATTGATTTTTAAAAAGTGATTTAATTATAGAAGTTGATTTTAATTAATAATAATATCTTAGCAGAAAAGTTAAAAAGATTAATTTTAAAAAGATAGAAAATATTGACTGTTTAAATAATAACGATTAAATAATTAATTTAAATGTTAATTAATATGAAAACTTTTAATTAATGATTAATAAGGATTCAATATTTAATTTAAATAAAATAATTAATGAAAACTATTGAATTTAAAAGTAGAAATGGAATGTATCATAACAGGATAGTGAAGAAAAGTTCATTTAAATCATGTCTAATGCTATTAGTTAAATTTTTAAGTCTGTTTCTTTTCACTGACCATGCTTGTTAATATTTGCTATAGACTTTTGCTGATCTTTTCTTTCCCTTCAAGTCCCTAATATGCTGTATTCATTCATTAAAATATTGTGTATTTATAGATTTACTCATCATATGGATAGCCATTTCTCTTGTTACTCTTAAGTTTTTCCTGTGAGATAAACAAAGGAATAATATTATTTATTAATCTAATACTTTAAAAAGGGTGTTTTTTGCTGATTGCTTTTGGCATTGAAAGAATGGCAAAAAATATGCAAGTAAATGCAAAACTGTTGACAGATTTTATTTTCAGAAAGGGACGAACCTTATAGGTTTTAAGCTACAAAGCTTTTCTTTTAAGGCGGTTCTCAAATTTCCTGCTTAACAATGTAAAACTTTCTGAAACATTTTTGGGTTAATTTTTAAACATAGACATAAATTTGGTTATTGAAGCAATTTGAGATCGAATGGCATTTTCCATTTTTTGATAGATAACTTACTTATCGTGTTATAAGTGATTTTTCTCACATGACGATCAGTTTTATTCCTTTCCTGCGGTGTTGCAACTAGAAATTCGGTTCAAAATGCCAACTTTGACAGTACTTTCTGAAATATCTTCTGCATTTACCAAAAAATGAAAAACATCATTCAATTACAAGTTTCTGAATAAGAACA
This sequence comes from Maratus michaelseni, assembly GCA_963931845.1. NCBI lineage: Eukaryota > Metazoa > Arthropoda > Arachnida > Araneae > Salticidae > Maratus > Maratus michaelseni. The sequence goes on along the minus strand of OZ007593.1, from coordinate 144,743,846 downwards.
CCTGCCAATTTCATGTGTTTCTGAATAAATATGAATTTAGAAATGTGTCAGAATGTAGCTCCGTTGGATTTGAGAAAATATATGCATAGACCCTTTTCAGCTTATTTTTGGTGTAGACTAGAGATGAGTTCGGGCTCTCTTTTCGGAGCCCGGGCCCGTCTGAGCCCGATGATTTTAAATCCGAGCCCGTCTGAACCCAATACAAAAAAAAATTGCATAATATTTAAAAATTATTTTAAAAGTAATATCTCATTTTTTAAAAACTCTGTACTTTAAAATAACTGTTAATCCCATGGACATAATTAATTTTATGGAAATTTACATTCAATCTTATCGAAAGAGAAGTTTGCTATCAAATAAAAATATACTTCCTTTAAAGGATGTTCATATTTTTCTCTCTGAACAAGCAAATCTGATGGATATATTAACGAAGTGCATTTTTATGAGTAAATACAGGGAATTTTGCAGAAATTACTATTTCTATGCCGAAGAATCGAACAACATTTTCTATTTCCTATAAAAGGTTTTTTTCGTAAATTATAATTGATCCCTTAATTAAAGCAATATTTCGTGTTCCTGAAAAGTAGCTTAAATTAAAAATTTGACACCGTTATCTGAAAGATCCTATGCTTTTATAGGAAAAGTGAAAACACTGTTTGATTGCTTTCTACCGGAATAACAGTACATTACAATTATATCTACTTATGAATGAAAGTGACTTTGTAAATGTGCAGAGCAGAGCTTTAGCATGGGCAGAGTTCATAATTAAAAATAGAAACACTAATGTTATCTTCATATGAAGAGTGATTATGACTCGCACACAATAGAAGACTAAAAATTTGCAAATCTAAGCTATTGCTCGTTGACTAAAAACAAACTAAAAAATATTCATTTCACGTTAGATCTTTAAAAAAAGAGTAATGAAATAAACGTTCCAATTAAAAAATATCCTACTATCCCAATGGTGCCATATCACCCAGTCGTCAATCACGTCACAAATATTGTAAATTTTCTTTTTAAAGTAGCATTCTAATACTAGAAAAGTAAAAAAAAAATGTTTGTTTCCTCTTTTATTCATTCTGATCAAAGTAACATTAAAACGACTTGAAATGGAATATGTAATTTTCTTAGGGTAAAAAAAGTTATTTTTATATTTTCTATATGAGAATAAATAAAATTGTCAGTTTCCCAAAGATTGAACCCGGGCCCAAAGGCTGGTATAAAAATCGAGCCCATGTCGAGGCTGGGGTCGGGCTGAGCCCGTCTCATCTCTAGTGTTGACCACCTCTGGGATGTTGAGTAAACACAGTAACATCTCAGTTGCTTTTATAATGTTTGTGCAGAATGTATTAATATCATTATTTATTTATTGTTCTATGTGTTTGATTTTGCAATATTTTCTTCATATGTTGCAGCATTTTGCATACTTTGACATTCCTTGAATATGAAGGTTCAGTTTATGCCAATAGAATAATTATTTATTTTCTTTCCATGACAGCTGTTTTTAATGATGCACTGTGAATATAACTTTATTCAGTGAAATTATCTTATTCTTTGGATATTATATTAGAATGATGTTTTTCTGTAATGCCAGGTGTGTGATGTTCTTCTGCAATGTCAGTAATTAGAGTGATGTTTAAATTTCTTTTGGTGTATGTTTAATACTGAATAAATTGTTAAACCTTTAAAATTAGTGTTTATTGTTTTTATCTATCAAAAACACTGCAGTATAGTGAAGGCGGTGGCTGCACAAACCATCACCTCATCAAGTTCATGGCTGAGATTCCAGAATTAGTCAGAACTCTATTATAACATATTAAAATTGAAGTGGTCTGCCAAGTCTTATCTTGGTGAAAACCACCTGTAGACCCCATTTTAGTGGTTGATTGGTAGGTTTCCTATTGTGTTTTCCTGCACCTAGTCTTCTATTATTCTATACCTTTATGACCCCACTGCTTGCAGGAAAACACAATGAGAAACCTACCAATCAACCACTAAAATTGGGTCTGCAGGTAGTTTCCACCAATATATGACTTAACAGACCAGTGCCATTTTAATATAGCTAATTGATACGAGTAGTAATTTTCCAACTGGACGAAAAATGTCCGGGCCAGGATTCGAACCTGGGATCGCTTGGCTGAAGCCGCCACGCTCTACCACTGAGCTATCCCGGTCGAATCTGGAGGGCATAATTCATCCAGTTAACCATATTGATCAGAGAATCTGGTCTGATATTTTAATCAGCTCAACAGAAAAGATCGCAGGTAAAGGAACTCCAGTAAACGCTGGATACGTGATTACACTAGATTGTGTTAAAAATTAATCTAGTATGCTAATTGAGTTCTAACTAAACCTGAAATTTCAGCCATGAACTCGATGAGTTGATGGTTTGTGCAGCCGGTGCACAGTCTAGTATAGATACATCATAAAAATTTGTTTATTATAGTCAGTTGTACCATCTGGGAAGGCAATGAATGCCAGAAAGTTGATCTGAGTGGATTGGATATCTGTTCAGCCATAATTCGGAAAGTTGACTCGACACATCATAGCACTGAATATCTGTATATTGGGGTCTTCTTTGCTATCATTCTTCCATTTCTGCCTCTGATGTTTCGATTGAAGAATGGGGCTTTCAGTTATGATATTCCTGATGTCACAGCAGACGTCTTCACATTGACTGTGCCAAGCTCTGAAGAAGTTGTTAAGATCACAGATGGACTGATAGATCTAATGTGGGGAAAAGGACTGAGGTGAATTTTTAACGTAGGCTTTATTTAACTTTTTCATTAGCTATATTATTGATACTATAATGTTCAACCTAAAAATTCCTTTTTTTTAAATGAAAAAACAGGCATGAAAATCTTCCTTCAGTTTGGGCTTTTTTGAACTTCAGTATATATATTTTTTCTTTTCTGAAAATTTTTTGCTGCTCATCCCCCCTTCTTCTCTTTCTCTTATCTTAGAGTTTTCTGACAACTTTCATCACTGAAATGAGATGTCAACTCTCTTGATTTTAGTGGCAAATTCATATCCATTCCCTATTCAATGTATTTATTCATTTTTTTCCCTTTTCTTTTGGTTATTCTTTTAAAAAATTTAATCTTGGCAAACAATTTACAATCAAATACTGTACCATGGCTTGCTGGGATTCAACCCGTTTCCATAAATAACATGAATATCAATTGTCATGTTTAGTTACCTCATTAAAATCTTAGTGCCAAATTATAAATAAAGCAGTTAAATATTTCAAATATATCTGTTTAATTTTATAATTTTATGGCAACTGTAAACTTTCATTACAAATGGATGGTAAAATTCATGACATAACTCGTTGGATTTGCTCAGATTTATCAGAACATCTTATTCATATCAGATTATTCATCATCTTAGAAATACCTGTAGTAGGACTTCCCATCACAGCATTGATTGTCCATAGACTGACAAAACTCTTCCTTTTATTACTATTACTAGAGGATTAAACTGGGGCTTCCCAGATGGCGCTGTGTGCTCTTTTTACCGGCCTGATTCTAAGGCGATTCACATACATGACGTCAAAAACAACATCTTAGCTATTAAAAGTTTTCCACAAACTTGTTTTTTCATAGATATTGTTTACAAAGGTGTTGTGATATTATCTATGGTTTTATTTTATAATTAATAATATTATATTATAATATGTATTTAGATTATAACTCTATAAATAACTATAGCTTATAACTATTAATGTAAGTGTAGATTATATATATAAAAAAAATGGCCCGGAAATGTCTTCCTGGTTGCAAATCTATCTACGATACTGAAAAGCAGTATACTACAATCTTCAAGTTTCTGACTGATAATGGAAAGAAAAAGTTATGGTTACGAAATTACATCATGATAATCTTACTTCTAGTGCAACTCCTGCATTAAAAATTTCAAGGAAAATTTTATAATTCGTCAAGATAGATTTAAACGAGATGATGGTACTGAACTTCTCATGCCAAGAAAGAAAATAACTCATATGACGAATGCCTATCCTACTGTTAATGAAAATATTCTGGCAAATTTGAATGAACGTTTGCCTCCAAAATGAAAGCCCCACCAATGGCTGAGAGGTTTTTCTCTCAAAGGTGGTAGACGGGAGGTGCTGGGTTCAAACCCCTGTTGCGCTTGTCGACCTAACCATTCGGAGTTTTCCGTGGTTTTCTTCGAACTTTGCTGTAAATACGGATTAGGATCCCTTAGAAAAACTCCCACGTAGGGCACTCCCCCCCTAGGACCTGTATCCCTCGTATAGATAATCGGCCGTCATAAAATCAACCAACCTCCATAACGAAAAGAACGAAATGATTGTTGGAGAAAATGAAAGAAGCAGATGATACCTAAACATTTTTAAAAATGGTGCAACAATGACATTATAACATCTTTTGAAGATTTTACAGATAAATATGTAAATTCATTCTCTGGTGTTGAAAAATTTATTTTATTTTTCATGCTGCATGCATTTTAATTCATAACAGTGCAGTTTTTACATTAACTTCTCCCTCTTATTTAAGAAAATTAACTAATTTAGTACAAGAAGCTCATGTGAAAGTATAAAATCCTACCTATCAAATAAAGTTTTAAGTTTGAATGATCATGAAAAAGAATGTAGAAAAAGGCCTTGGCAAGAAAAGGAAACTTTGTAACATATTTTCTGCTACCTATTCACTATTTCATAATAACAAGCAATTTTTTCAATATTTGTTCAATTAATTTAATATAAAGAGGCCATTTACTATTTTTATCTACAAACAGAAGTAGTGAATTGTATATAATAACAACAGTAATATGTATATAAACAAATATGAAAGTTCATTAGGTTTGTTTTCATAGCTGTTTATATAATTTGGCAACAAATTTTACTTTCTGAAGCTCGAATTGTGCCAAGTTTAAGAAAAAAAAAATGCCAAGACCCCTATAAAGGAAAAGGTTTCTGTATTTAAATTGATATTTATTGTGTTTTAGTTAAATTAAAAGGGGGGGGGGGGTATGGAATTAAATTTGTAAAGTTTTTGTCAGATTTATTATACTTTTGGTTTGTATAATTATTGTAAAATAATGTTTTTAGGAAAATGTAGGTCAATGTGTTCAATTCAATCTATTAATCTTAAGCATTTTTTATTTTAAACTTTTATTTTTTTTTATAAAACAAGTTTATTAATTCATTTTTTTTTCACGATTATGAAATTTGCTATTATTATTTAAGAAATCATAAATTATAAGAGCAGTAATTCAAAACATCCTTCTTTATCAAAACAGTCTGCATGGATGCATTCACTGGAGATCTCTTTTGGGACGTCCCTAATACTAGAATTAGGTCCAGTAAAAAGAGCACACAGTGGCATCTCTGAGGCCTCAATTCAACCCGGGTTTCACAGGTTACAGAATATAGGTGAAAAACTTTTTTTTTAAATTGAAACTCTAATAAATTTTTTTGCATTTAATATATATTTTTTTATTGTCCACTAACAACATCAAAAAGATTTTTATATGAAAAATATCAATTATGCATTCAAATAAAGTTTTCAGATGTATTAAAAATGATACTTTTGTATTAGCCTCATGCCATAAGTTAATACTGAAAAAATTGCCAAAGATTTTGCTATTTTCAGCAGCTTTTTTGTTCTGATTATTTCAGTGTTTAAGCACATAGATGGGTTACATATCTGTTAAATTTGTGTTGAATTTATATTATTTTAGTTATTTGTTTATTTATTGATGAAGTTTTAATTTTTTTATGGAATATTAGCAACAATTTTGATTGAACTATTTATATTGTTTTAGGCGCAAACAGGTTAATCTTTCATAATCAGGCTACACGTGATAGAGATTTTAAAAACAGTCATGATTGAAAATTATTTTTAAACCCATAAAAATCAGTAAATTGAGATACAATTTCAATCAAATTGCATTCAAAAGAACATTTTTTTTTCTCCTATTCGACTGTAAAAATTGAAATTTTGCATTGTTTAGAAGTTAATAAAAATTGAAGTTAAAGTTAAATTTATTGATCAGGTGTTGATACCGTCAATATGACGTCAGCATTACTCACGGATATGTTTTTATTTTATGATATAGGTTCTGTAAAATGTATATCAGTTGCTGAGTTTTCTTTATTCTGTTTCAGACTGAAAGCAATTGTTTCGATTATAATGTTGGAAAGATTTGCTCTAAGCTTTGCCTTCTTTTTCTTACTATCTGTGGCAGAGAAGACATTTAAACAGGTGATTTTAAGATAATCAAATCTTGCTTCTTTTAAGACGTGTATTTCATGAAAATTTTATTGTAAGTTGATCTCTTTCATGTGATGTTAATATTTTTTCTATTAATTTAAGCGTTTCCTGTATGCAAAACACTTTTGCTACTTAACATCATCCAGAGGGGCAAAGAGATCAGATTTGCCTCACTTTCGTTTGAACAAAGTAAAGAACATCAAAACATGGCTTTCTATTCGTTCCTATATGAAGGTATCTTTTAAAAAAAAACTTCATTCTGTTTTAAGCTTTGATTGTTTATTTCTAGTTTTGTTTTTGAATGTAGCTCATTTTTTAAAACTAGCTGTTTAAAAAAAAATGAATGGTTCTAAGTTTCTATTGAAATAGCACAGCAAAAATTTATGTCAGAACATATAATAAATATATTCTTTAATGATAAAATTCTTTTTAATTTATCATTTGTTAATTTTGTCATTTCTTCTGTCCTATTTCTTATATTATAGTAGCAATAAATAAATCTAAAATTTATCTCTATATCCTGAAAATACAACTTCCTCCCCCAGCACATAATCATTAGAGTTTAAAGAGTTAAACTATTTTCAAAATTATTAAATATAAAACCTTTAAAAAAAGATTCAAATTTATAATTTATTTAACCACTTCAATGGCACAAGGCATGCCGGGGGTAACAAGATGGTTTCCGTATCTCTGTGGCCATTGAAGTTATAAAATTAATATTCAATTTAAAATAATTATAAAAAAATATTGTTTAATTTAAAAATATTTTTAAAAATATTGTTTAATTTAAAATTAAAAAATATATTAAATTTAAAATAAATTTATTACGAATATTTTTAAAAAGTTCTGCCCTACTTGTTACTTTATAGTAAGTAATCAGTCATTTAAATGATCTTTTCTCTGAAATTTTCACTTCTTTCTTTGTCAACTGCCAATTAAAGGGGAGATTTCTGGATGGGTGGTGGTGCATGTGTGTGTGTAGGGGGGGGGGGGGGCTCAGAGAGCAACATTTTCCCTCATTTCCAGTTTAGATGTTCTAATATCTGTTTAAAGATATTAAACTTGAATAACTGAGATAAACTTGAAAATTGTATTTTTCTCGCTAAACCATTTCAGCTTTAAATGCCTCTGTGAAAAGTTTTAACCACCATCTATAAAAAATAATTACTTTTAGAACTGGGTTTCTTTATTAAATTCATTTCTTATAAATAGGTGATAATAAAATCTTTATTTAAAAGCAAGGAGTTCAAATGTGTTTTTGTTTTAACCCCTTTGGGTAAAAATAAAACTGAAAAGAGCTGCAATTGAATTTTTGTTTTTTACGTCAATGGAATTTAAGTGAATGTTCAAGATGACAGACGATTTTTGGCTTTCTAAAATAAACCTGAAGATCCAATATGCGAAAATAAGTATTTTTTTCTTCAAATTTTCTTGAAAACCTTAATTCAATCACAATATTGTTATCACTACCTAATCAAATAAAAGATAATTTCAATTTCAAAATAACGACAATAATAATAATAAAAAAAAATCTAATAATCCCTAATTGTTTTCCTCTTTTTCTCTTTTATCCACAAAAATGGAGTAATTTAGTTGCCATCATTACAGAAATGTCATTAAAAGTTAGAAAAAAAATTTATATCTCGAAAACTAATTAAAATTTTAAAATTCTAATACCAATTTTGAGATCCTCTGATTAATGTGGATAACAGGCATTAATTTGATCGTCCAATGTTCTATATTCTAGGAGGAATTGCCGTGAAATATAATCAGTCGTTTCATACAATCGTTTCATTAGGATTTTATATATATAGGGTAGATATATACTATATATCTATACTAATATTATAAAGAAGTAACGATTGTTTTTTTGTTTGTTTGTAGGGGTAGTCTCTGGAACTACCAAATCAATTTCAAAAGTGATGGTGGCAAATTGATGGTGACAATCCCTGCTCCAACATAGACTATATTTTATGTCGGTGCCACTACCACCAGGGGGTTGCAGGAGCAAAAAACTTTCTAAAATTGTGATTTTTGTGATAATGAAGGAGCTAGAAACATGAAATTTGGCATGGTAGTTATTTATAAGATTTAAATGCTCTCTTAGAACAAATTCTAAAATATTCGAAATTTAAAAGAGTGAGATGAGCGAAAAACCTAAAAAACATTCTAAATTACAATTTCTATGGAATCTCTAGAACTACAGAACCGTTTTCAAAAGTGAGGGTGGCAAATTGATGGTAACAGTCTTTGATGTAACATAGGCTATAATATTTTATGTCGGTACCACTACTTCCAAGGGGGTGCAAGAGTGAAAAACGTTCTAAAATTTCACTTTATAATGAAAGAGCTAGAAACTAAAATTTGGCATGGTAGTTATTTATAAGATGTAAATGCTCTCTAAGAACAAATTCTAAAATACTCGAAATTTAAAAGAGTGAGAAGAGCAAAAAGCATTCTAAAAATATTCTAAATTACAATTTCTATGGAATCTCAGGAACTTCAGATGGCACATTGATGGTAACAGTCCCTGCTGTAACATAGACTATATTTTATATCGGTGCCACTACCACAAGGGGGGTGCTAAAGCGAAAAAAGTTCTAAAATTTCAATTTTTTTTATACTGAAGGAACTAAGAACTTGAAATTTGGCATGGCAGTTACTTATAAGATGTAAATGCTCTCTAAGAACCGTTTCTAAAAAGTTCAAAATTTAAAAGGGTGAAATGAGCTAAATGTGTTCTAAAAACATTCTAAATTACAATTTCTATGGAATCTTTGAAACTACCGAACCGATTTTAAACGTAATTCTTGCAAATTTATGGTGATAGTCTGTGCTCTTACACAGGCTATATTTTATATCAGTGCCACTACCCTAAAATGCACCATAAAATATAACGCTGTTCTGGAATATGCAAATTTTAAATGACTAAAATTAATTTAGAAGATGGAAATATTTAAATTAATGATGAAGTTAAATCTGAGAAAGGGCTTAAAATTTGCCAATCCAAAACAACGGTCACGGCACGCGATTGTATAGTGGAATTTAATCCAATAATCAACATGATAACGGCAAAGACACTATAAAATATTAAATGATATGGCCGGAAAAACAATTAAAATGTTAATATAAATTTCATGAAAGCAATTTGGAAAAGAAAGGTTAAATAAACTATCGATTATTAGATTAAAAGATAAAAGAAGAAAAAGTACTCACTCACCCAAGTCTTGAAATGATGACATAGAAAATTTGAACACACATATTTTTATTCATTAACATCTTATTTCAATACAACTACTGAAGCGGTTGGCCAACCAAATACTCACAATTATGCAATAATATAATTAAACTTATATGAGACAGGGATTCATTTATTATTGTGGCTGAAGATTCTAAATATCGTCAAGTCTATGAATCAGTTCGTAATAGTGATCATTATATTAAAGTTTTTATAAAATAAATGGAGAAGTTAGGATTTAGATGATATTCGTCTTTGCTGGAATTATGTTAGAAAACGATAAAGTTTATGTTGGAATACTATTGTTCGAAAATGGTGTACTACTGTGAAAATTAGGCCAAGCTTGAAGATGCATGAAATACTATCTAATATTAGGCTGAATTCGTGGGACAGTTAGGCAATGTTTACTAATAAAGAACGGCGTTGAACTTCCATAGGAATGTACGGTGGCGTAACATACTGAAGGGATTAGAAACTTGAAATTGACGATATACATGCTCTCTAAGGACAGTTTCTAAAAAATTAGAAATTTAAAAGAAAAACTGCTCTAAAACATTCTAAATTACGATTTCTATGGAATTGTTAAGGACAGAAACCTGAAATTTGACATGGCTGATACTTTTTAAGACACAAGTGCACACACAGAAAAGTTTTTTTAAATAAATCGAAATTTAAAAGGGTGAAAGAGAAAAAAAAATTCTAAATTAAGATTTTTTTTTTTTTTTTTACTAACAGGATTAGAAACTTCAAATTTGGCAAGGTGGTTACTTTTAAGATACAAATGCTCGCTAACAATGGTTTGTAAAGAAATTCAAAATTTCAGAGGGTGAAATGAGCAGAATGCGTTTAAAAAGGTATCCTAAATTGCAATTACCATGGAATTGATAGGGATAGAAATTTAAAATTTGACATGACTGTTGCTTTTAAATCATAAATTGTCGGACAGAACAATAAAAAAAAATTTAATTTAAAAGAGTGAAATGTGCAAGAAGCGTTCTAAAAACGTTCTAAATTATGATTTATTTGGAACTATTAAGGCTAGAAACTTAAAATTTCACCTGGTTGTTACTCACATAAATGATCCCCCAGAACAGTTTACTAAAAATGCGAAATGTAAAAGGACAGGAGCAAAAAATAAACTTACTAAAATTGTAATTTATGGGATACTGCTGGTAAAGAAGCTTCGTATTTGGCATGGTGGTTACTCTTAAAATGCAAATGCTCGCTAAGACCGGTTTCTAAAAAAATCGAAATTTAACATGAGCGGAAAATGGTCTAAAAATGTTCTACATTATGATTTAATTGGATTTATTCGGGTTAGATACTAGCATAGTTGTAACTTTTAAGATGCAGATGCTCGGTATAGACAGTCTATTAAAAATTCGAAGTTTAAGGGTGTAAACTGAGCAGAAAACATTATAAATTATGTTTTTTTTTTTCTTTTCTAGCAATTGAAACTTAGAATTTAACATGCCTGTTATTTTTTATATGTAAATGCTTCCACAGAACAGTTTTTACAAAATTCGAAATTTTAAAAAGGTGCAGAAGCAAAAAATATTCCAAAATTGCAATTTTAGTGATGCTGCTGGCATAGGAAGTTGAAATTTGGCATGATTGTTTTTTTTTAAGATTTCAGTGCTCGCTAAAAATGGTTTCTAAAAAAAAATCACAATTTAAAAAAGTGAAATAAGTTGGAAAAGTTCTAAAAACCTTCTAAACAATGGTTTATCTGAAATTGTTAGGGATAGAAACTTGAAATTTTACATGGCTGTTACGTTAGAAACGCACATGCATCCACAGAACAGTTTTTAGAAAAATTTAAATTTTAATATGAGCAGTAACAGAAAAGTTTTAAAATTGCAATTTCTGTGATATAGTTATTACAGAAATTTTCTTAATTAGTGTGGCTTAATTAGTAATTTCTGAATTATCTGTGGCAGTAAAATTTCCTCTAATGAAAATAGGTCAACGAATACCACTTGGCATATTTCAAGAATTACGCAAGCAAAGCCGCGGGTTTTTCTAGTATTATATATAAAAAAAATAGAATTGTTAGAACAAATAGATATAAAACGACGAGTCATTGCTTTCTATGTTTTGTGTTTAAATTTTTGCTACAATATTATTTGTCTTTCAAAAATAGTAAATGCTGCAAAAATACTTTATATTAGTATTGCGATATATCACCAAATATCAATATTAACTTGTTGATATGTTGCCATATTAAATTTCAAATATCGTCCAGCCCTACTGGACACAAAAGTAGGGGAAACACCAAAAAACAATGCACAAGACAAATATCAACAAAATACATTTTCATGATATATTTTATTGAATTATTATTTAAGACAATGAAAATACCTTTTTCATGTTTTCAATTTTATCTAGCATTGTAAATTAATATAACAATCCTTCATTATTTTTTATTATTAGAAAACTATTTATTAGAAAATAGTATGTGTTGGAGAAATTTGTATGCCATATTTAGATTTACAAATGTCAGATCTAGTTCACATATTTGGTTTTGCAGGGAGGCAAAATTCAAATTTTTTTGACGATCAGTGTAACTATTATTGTTTACAGCATATTAAAATTATATTGCTTATAATTATGCTATAAAATCTATTATTATTGGCTTACATCAATAGAAAAATTTATATTGGTACTTATTGGTATAAATTAAAGATTTTCATGAAGTTTGATTTTCAATTTTTAGAAACTTGGACCTCAGAGATCTGTTGATGTAATAGTGTCTTTCACATTTATTCTGGAAGTTTGTGTTGTATCTTATTTATGCATTCAGGTATGTATTTTAATATTTGATTATATTTTCCAAGTAAATAATTTAATAATATAAACAATAATAAAACTAACTTTAAAAATTAACTTATGAAACTTTTTTAATTTTAATTAGACTTGTTTTTTTAATAATTTCCAGTAAAGCACCAATTGTATGTCTTTCAGGGGACCATTCTAAAACAACATATAACTGAGTAAGGCGATTACAATCAAAATTGTAATTGCATAAGGTGTCAAATCTTTGACTGTAAAAATATAATTCTGCAATCATACAAATTTAATTTTGCTACCATTTTTGGTTGTTGAACATGAACTATATTTCGAAATTTTTTAAAAACATTGAAAAAATATTACATAATCATTTCTAAAATCGAAAAATAAAAGTGAGAATAATCAAACCTTATATCTGTTGCACACCTTCAATTACACACTTTTTTTATTATTCCCCCTATCGAACATATAAACAGATTTTAATTTAAAAAATCTTTAATTGTTATCTGACGTTCGTCTGACAGATTTTTGTTTAATTTCAATTTTTTCTTTTAATGAAAGTGTCATTTTTGGACATTTCAGGAGCACATTAAGTGTTCAAAAGAGACTGAAAGAAATATTAGAAATCGCGTTCAAACGTCGTCTAAATTGTAACGAAATCAGGAAATGAAGCAACATTTACTAATCCCAAATTTGTCTCGTGAGCAAACCACCCTCTGTCCATTTTTTTCGTCCTAACCTCTCAGCAGGTTCCACAAACTTGAAATAACCCCTGTAGCAGTCACACGTTCTTTTTCTTTGATCTTACCCCAAATGTTGCTAGCAGAAAAGGGGAAAAAATGATGCTGGGAGAAAAATGTCTGAGAAAATCAGTTACGGCATGAAAGGAACGGCATATAACTAAAACATTACAACATTAAAATACATAGGGTGGATCGGGATTACACTGAAATGACATATAAATATAAAAGATGTATAAATGGTGCTTTACTGTATTGTAAATTATAAAATGTATAACCATTACTGCTGTAATCTATATAGTCTGTATTCCTGTATCTTTTAACATTATTTTAATTTCAAATTTTGTAATCTATTTGTAAAATGATGCAGTTCAATTTTTTTTTTTTTTTTTTTTTTTTGTGAGAAATTAACATGTGTGAAACCCAAACATAATTCCCCATCTCTCTAAAAAGCATGTTTAAATATATTTAAGAATGTGAGATTAAAGTGGTTTTTATTATTGTTTACATCTGATGTTGCTCATCCTTACTGTCTGCAAATCATTAGGTAATTGGTTATAATGTGACTCATATAGAAATAAATAAATCCTGGATATAAAAGTTTAAAACTTTTTATCATCTTTAAATAAAACAATTTGTTTTAAAAATATTTTTCTGATTTTCTGAAAAAAATATAATTTTTTGAGTTCTGTCACTTTGCAAGTATGCTAATTGATGAATTGATTTTCTTATTGTGCTGAGTATTGTTTTTTAATTTCTTAAATTATTTAATGTAATATTTTCATTTGCTATGTTTGGATGATTTTCTTGAAGCTTTTAAAATCATAATATTATAACTAAAAAGTTATTATATTATAAAATACCTTTGTTTCCATTTTATTTATAGTTGCTCAAAGAAACTGGCCAATTTGCTGATCAGCTACACTGCTGGGAATTGACATACTGGACTGTAGCGCTTGGTGTTTACTTACTTAGATTTATGATTATTGGAAGCAAAATTAATAAGAAGTATAGAAATTTATCAGTCCTTATAACTGAGCAGGTGAGAATAGTTTAAATTTTTTGTTAATTTTGTTATGTATCTATTATCTGAATATCATTAATGTTCTATAAGTTTGCCATTCACATTTACAAAATATTTTGAGCATCATATATTTAAGGTTCGTATTTAATGTGTTATGTTGATAATTTGGGTTTTGCTAAATAAGTAATTAAATAAGTAAAAAAAAAAAATTAATTAAATTAATAAATAAAAGGAATTATGGTATCTTTAGGCTGTTTAATTAACATAGTTACTTTTTCTAACTTTAGGATATCTCTAATTTCTGTCAGGCAATAATTGCAAATTGCTCCATATTATATTATATTTTGTAGTGTTCAATAACGTTTTGAGGAGATTTTTTGTGTATTGGCTCGGCGCCCACCGATGTAAAAACTTTTTCCTTAGATATTTATGAATACTATGTATGGAAAATTCAAGTTAATAATATTTCAAAATGTATAAAAAAAATAGCTAAAGTTATTGTTGGTTCGTAATTTAACTTTGAAAATATGTAAATAAATGTAAAAATATTATTATTTTAAAAGTTTTTAGAGATGTTCTGTTAAAAAATATATAAGTCTAATTTATTATTTCATATTTTACTAAGTGGTTCCGATGTAACGATGTGTATTCTGCCGCGGCAATCAGACCACATTGTATATGTGTTTTTACTCCATTTTTAAATCAGAAATTACTTTACAAAATATAAACTGTGCATCGGTAATCAATTTTTAAAATGTTTTTAAATTGAACAACATGTTGGAACATCGTCGTTTTCAGCACGCCATCAACCTATTTGCCGAGGCGTGAAACGAAGGTGCACAAAGGCAGGAGGATATAAGGCCGGCCATTCAGAAGAAGAGAGGGTTTTTTTTTACGTCTGGAGCTAGGAAGGAAGGTTGAAGAGAATGAGAGAGGAGAAGAAGGATTTCGACGGCGATGAACTCGGAGGTTTAGCAGTGATGTTTTGGAGAGAAAAGTGAATCTGCTGTATGAGAATGCCGTTGGAAGATATGAGAAGTGCTTCACGGAATTTAATAATGTTCGACCATGATATATTTTTGTAAACCTAATATAAAAGGTATTTCTTTAATTTTTCTTACTCCGGAGTGTTAAATTTTCTAATGAATCGATTCATTAATTAAACTAAACATACTTAAAATAACCTGTTATAATAATCATCCATGAAATGTTTTGCATGTAATTTAAATTAATTTTTATTAACTTTTTAATAAACTAAGTTTTTCAAGTAACAAGGAAAATCTCTATCTTCATTTAACTATTTTTCCTACAGCAGCAAATAATGTTTCACCCTCTTTTATTTAGGCTTTTGAGAGAGTAATGTCTAAATTCTATACGATCATTGCTTTTTATATTCACCATTAATTTCAAGTATAAACGAAATTTAATAGTTTGGTAGATTGTTTTTTTATCTACCACGTGTTTGTGTCTGTCTAGGGAAGTTCTAGGTATGACACAACAACTCCATTTGATGTGTAAATCCCACAAAATTTGTGAAACATGACTTGCATATTTTACAAAAGTGAATCAATGATTGATTTACAAGTAGACGACATGCTTCATCCCTTCCCATCCCTTGATAAAAAATATTAAATAAACTCTTGGAAATATCTCAGTTATTGTCCAGCTGTTCCAAAGGCCATTCTTGTTACCTCCCTGTTTTTTTTTTTTTTTTTTTTTTTTTTCAAGTTATAAAAGCAAAAAAAAAGGTAGATTATTATAGTTGCTGGGTTAAAAGAGATAGTCTTCCAAAAACCCAATTGTAACCTGTATTACTTTGTTTCAATTTTCATATTTTCAAAACTTAACCCTACCTTCCACGGCTTATTGGAAAGGTCTTTCAGTGTCGATACCTTTGAGTATGTGTGAGTAAACTGTGACCAGTTTTCTGTATCTAAAAGTCTTAAGGGTTTTGAGGGAATAAAAAAAAGAATAAAATACTATATCACTTTAAATTATAATAAATTTATTTTTGATAGCTACTAATAAAAGCACCCATTGATATGTGTGCAAGTGTGTCAATGTTCTAGTAAATATGCAGATTTTTCTTTTACTGGTTTGTTAACCCGTATGCACACGCGCCTGTTTTTGTAACTTTAGCACATGGTAAATCTCACCCCATTTTGTATCCCATTATATTTTTGATTAAATCCGTTTTAAAAACAAATCTACTGATGTATATTGAAATTGCATCATTTCTGTTTCTATTTAAGGAAATAATCATGCTTTTTATATTTATTTACAGATTTTATAGCAGTTTCTCTACTAATTGCATTTTTTGTTAGAAAATATGGTATATATTTGCAAATGATTTATTTTAAACCTTAAAACATGAACTATTTCACAAAATTGATATTAATTATATCTATTACCCTTTTATCAATACAGTAGAGTCTCGATAATTCGAGGTGGACGGGACCGGGCCTACCTCGAACTATCGAAAACTCGAATTATCGAAATCATAAAATTTAATTAATAAATAAATGAAGATAAAGCAATTTTTAAATTTCAGTGTATACTTAAATGAAAAATGTACTTACAAATTATTATGTTACTGCTGATAGCAACAGTTTAATTATATCTTAAAATAATTGTCAATTGTTTTTTGTTTTTTGTTTTGACACATTGCCCCGTTGCCGTGCAGCAATATCAGGCCATCGTCGAAGCGGCATATTGTCGGCTGGAGTCGACTCAGGCTATTGCTCCACCGATCACATGGTGGATTCTAGCACAGCAGGCAGCCCCTCGCTGTGACTCATTAGCGGTGTGGAATCTGTCGGATTCTGGCAGAATTCGTAAATTCTAGTTGTTCATGACTATTTATTCATTCCTCTATAACTTCTGGCACAAAATCGTAAAAAAAAAAAAGTTTTTAAATATTTCTTGAGTCATCCGAGCACTTTTTGGTTCCTATACGTAATCGGCAGTGAAGATATCGAGACATGCTTAAATGCTCTTGGCTTTGCAACTTCTCTGAAAACAACAAGTTTAATCTTGTAATTTCCTGAAGCATTTGATGCAACAAGAAGTGTTAACCTCTCTATGCTTTTATGTGACCTGGAGTACTTTTCTCTTAGCTTGACGCGATTGTTTTAGATGGTAGCCTTTTTGAAATTAAGGCCAGATTCATTGCAATTATAAAGCTGGTCGTTCGTAAGGTTTTCATTTGTCACGACTTCCTGCAATTTCTTGCAAAATTGCATGGCGACGGCCTCAGAATCTTTAGATAGCTTCTCTCGACAGACCTCTAGTTGCCGGATACGATATATTTTTTTCAACTTGTCAAACCAGCCTACATTAGCAGTGAAGTTTTCATCACTTTCCTCAAATTCTTTTCGAAACAGCAAAGCTTTTTCTTAAAGAATCAGACCTGAAAGAGGGCATCATTGTTTTCTTTGCTGTGTAAACCACATATGAAGTGCCTCACCAGTTTTTTCATACTCACACTTTTTATGGATTTTCTGTCCAAGTATAAATCAGAGCAGTTGTTTGTAGAAAACGCTTCTAATGCTTTAGTTTACTTCTGTTCCGATACGATCGTAGTAGACAAAAGGAGTGAGTGAAACGGGAGCTCGTTGAACAACTATTCTCTGATTCTCTCCAGTTTCACATGGCGTGATCCCCTGCACGTATAGGAAGAATACACCCGTTTTCTTTAAGAGGGGGAGGGGGGGGGTTCTGTAGGTTGCTTCGAGGTGCACAGTTGTTATATGACCCGTCGAACAACAATAAAATCCAGATACTTGAATTTTGTGGTATGAAGTAATTCTTTCACGTGTTGCGTATATGTTGGTCATTATTTGGAAGCTAAACTGATTTTTTTCACTAACTCGGATTTATGGGTAACTCGAACAATCGAGACTTGAATTATCGAGACTCTACTGCATATAAGAGCAGTGTATATGCCACTCTTTCATTAAAATTATTTGAGTAAATTTTAAATTACATTTTTTTTTTCAATTTTAGCCCATTATTACTTAGCATCTTCAGAATAATTAATGCAAAATCTCTCTCACCTTGTCTTAAAATGTATATTTAGTAATTAATCCAACCACATTCTGTACATTTCATTATTACATGATTTTTACATAATAGGCATCTATCATGTCTACCATATCTAACATGTAGAATATGATAACAAAATTTTTCTACCTTCTTTTTGTGGGCAAATGACACGTCGCCCATGTGTCCATTTGCAAAATTTCCTGTTTTTCTCATCTTCTTAAATGCCAGATTATCTTTTAATTCCATTACGAAGTTCTTTAGAAAGTGACGGAATATTCGATCGACCAGTAAGGTGCTCATTCGACAGTTCTCTTTCAGAAAATTTCATCGGTTGAGCCTTTTTCTCCACTGCATTGTTTCAACAGTATGCAGTGTATACATTTATACCAGCTATGTTCATCATTCCAAAAAAATTTTCAAAGGTCGACATTTATGTTTCTGTGAAACTGAGTAAATGTTCAGTGACTGTATCAACTCCACCTTTAGTTGAATTATAGAAGATGATGTTTCTGTCTATCTGATATTGGATCAATTTTAGAGTCACAATGCATGGAAGATATAAGAAGTACAGATTTTGTTGTCTTGAAAACATATCTGTCAAAGTCTCTGTCAAAAGGTCAAAGTCTCTGTTGTTTTCTTTTGAAAGTGGACGTTATCTCTATCCGTGCTGTCTTATCGAAATGAAACATTCGTACAGATGCAGGATTTTTTACTCGCGAGGGGTATTTTTCTCTCCTCCTATCGAACAAAGAAATGACATTACTTCATCCACTGCTTCTTGACCTTCACCATGAAAGATACAAGACAGATCAGAAATGCCCTCAAAAAATTTCTCCTTTTTTTCAAATTAAAAATGTAACTGTGGTGAAATCTACACTGGAGTGTGTGCTTACAGGTTAAAAACTAACTCATGACTTCTTCTCAATTGACTCACATTTTCTTGTTGAATGACTCACAATTTTATGATTAGCTAATTAGATTGACTCATAAAATTTCAAGTGAAATATAAATCCTTTTAACTTTTTTTTTCATTCACTTGCATCAAACCTGTACTTTTAATGTTATGCAAATGAAGTTCCCTTGAATTGGTTTTAATTTATAATATTTATTCCTAAATTTGGTAATGAATTGTATGCAGTTGATAGCGTCACTTATTTTAATATGTTCTCCCATAACATACATATTTGAGAGTCATGCATTATGAACATATGGATTAAAAGCAAGTGATACAGTCAAAACTCTATCCTTCAATTACTGATAACATTTAATTCATCCTTTATGGATAACACAAAGATTCTTAGAAATAGAGAAAGAACAGAGAGAGCTAGAAAAGAGAGGAGGTGTCAGCCATGTTACTCTGCTGCCATGAAAATAACCATCATTTGTAATACTCCATGCCTACACTTTATTAAGACATATGACCGCTCCCCCTATAAATCAAGAATTGAATATGCTATGGTCAACATTGAAATATATTGAAAATGTTGAATGAATATTTTGATGTGTACATTTCAACATAGATAAACTGACTATTTCCAAGATCAATAGACTTATTTTTATCTTTGTGTTTGCCTACTCATACTACTACATGTTGTAGCCAGATGAGTGGACCTAGCCCCTCCCTCCCCATTCCTTCCAAAAAATGCTATAAAGGGTTTATTCACATACTTTCATTTAAAAGAAAATCATTATATTTTAAAATGAGGTTATCATACTTCAAAAATTCTTGCTACAACCTTGTGCTACTGGCATATCTATACTCTGCTTCACTTGATTAAAGGAAGCCACAAATTAATTGCTCTCAAACCTGAAATTATATTACATAGTATTTTTACACAGTTTGAAACTTTTAATCCTCTGTTTATTTACATTCTGCATTTTGAAGAATTCAAAATATTTTGCATTTAAGTTATATTAATTACATTTCTATCCAACATAACAATCAAATGAAATTCATACTTCATTATCAATTTTTATAGATACACTTAAATATCTTTATAGGAAATGATAATTAAAACAGAGTATGAAAAACAAACTTAACATAAAAGTACTGAAATATATTAGATTATTGGGATGAAAACATTTATCTTTTTAATGAAACAATATCAATGAGAGATAATTTCTTGCATTGTAATTTTCTGTATACAATATCAAAAAATAAAATAAGAGGTAGATTCTAACAATCTCTTGCTCTAGTTGGAACTTTATGAAAAAACAAAACAAACACACCGGCACATACAAAAAAAAAAAAAAAAAAAAAAATCATCTAAAATTTATTGTTATACTTTTTGAAAGTATATATATTTATAGCAGATTCGAGCAAATCAGTTTTTAAATAAAAAAGTTTTATAGTTACAGTCAATCATTAAAATATTATTACATTTAAAAATTTTTAAAAACTGTTTCCTTTACTTAAGCATTAAATTGATTTAATAAAAAAAAATACTATAGAACATTTAGGAGGTTGTGATTTGACTCCCCCCCCCCCTCCCTTCAACCTGCTTATGGGTGCCTTTGGATATTAATAGCAGCTCATCAACTCAGCCTCACACTTGGAAAGAAGCATCAAGTCAACAGTAAAAAACTACTGAGACATCCAAACAATCATGAAAATCAATTAAAACACCTTGGTATCAACAAATACTAATTTCAATGCATCATCTGGGTTTTTTTAGTCACCTCTCCCCCTTTCTCATTAAGTAGACTCAACAGTGAACCTTACCCCTGTAATAAAAGCCAAAATTCAGTACCTGTGACTAGTGTAGGGGGTAGTAGTAGGGGTAACAGCTCTTGTGTTTGATAAAGTAAAATTTTCTTATTGACATAATAAATAGCTATAGAATTTTAGAAGCTCTCCAATTTATTAACATTTTTAGTGAATGATTTTGAAATTGTACTTGTCTGCTGAATAAAATTTTCTTATCATTTTGAAATTTGTTCAATACATGTTTGTGATTTTAGAAAATTATTTTTTTTTTCTTTCAAGATAAACTTATATCTTCATATGGAGCAAAAGCCGCATAAGAAAGAAGAACTTATTTTAGCAAATAATGTCCTAAAGCTTGCTGCTGATCTACTTAAAGTAAGTTTTGAATGAAAAAAATATATTAATTTAATAATAACAAATTCAAATGCTGTATGATAATTTAAAAAATAATCAGTGTATTTGCTGAATACCATCGCACAGGTATATTGTTAGTATGTCTATTTATATAATCACTTTAGAAGGCATTTTGTAATGTAGAAAGATCGCGTTAATTTGAAAGGCATTATTATCAACTGCTTAATTTGTTGAAGGGTGGTGGTTATATTATTTATACCACTTAATTTTAATCCAAATTTGTACCAGAATTTTTGAATGAAATTTTGCTTTCACCATTGATGTGAAATAAATGTTCAAAATTGCATTTATTTTTTTTCAAATGAAATTTTTCAAAAATTCTGATATGAATTTAACATTACAGAATACAATTACTTGCTTGAAAAAGAGGTAAGGAAATAACTGAGCTTTGAATTTTTAATTTTATGTTAAATGAAAGCAATTTCGCTTCTGTATATTTTAATAGAAAATTTCTTTTTTAATAAAATTAAACTTCTTTCAAATGATCTGTAGATCATTCACATGCAATGTTTGATTCAAATGGCTACAGTGAAATAGAAAGTAATATAGCCATGTGAAAATGAGTCCATTTTTTTTAAATCGCTCTGTATACAATATGAGTTTTCATTAACTTATGTTTTTGAGTCATTGCAGGTAGTATTATAAACTTTTTTTTTCTTGAAAATAGCATGGAAAAGGAATTTAATGGATAAATTCTTGCTGTATCAATCACTTCCTTTGTTCTAACAGTTACCTTTGTGCCAGCTTGGACATAACAAATTTTTTTCTTAATATAAGATAAGAAATTATTTTAATTGGTATACACCTTATTTGTATTTCATTACACATATTCTATATTTAATTAATGGTGTTGGAAAAATCAGCTGCATTAATAAGAAAAATAATTATAGTATACATTTTAAGACAGGTAAAATATACATACTACTATTTGCTATCAGAAGTATGCTGCTTATCTTTTGCTGCTATATGTGTAGCCATCACGTTCAATGTTTAAGTAAGTTTGGTTCGACATTCCGTCAATTTCTACAGTTGTTCTTCATGTGTACGAGGTTGGAGAAAGTCTAATAACACAAATATGTGTTGCAAATCAGAAGAAGTTCTTCAATGGCTTGAAAGCAATTTTCATGGAACCATCGCGTGATAATTATGCATCTTGTCCTTCTTCCATATCAAGATTTTTATTTCACTAATTTCTTGGATAAATTAATTCCCTCATCCACTCATTTTCTGACTTTGAGGGAGAAAATAAAGTCTGAAAGATTTTTTCATGTGCTTCAAGTGTATAAAATTCTTTTTCGATAATATCAGGCGGAATTGTATCGCCAGGCATTTGTAAAAAATCGAATAATGTTGGGAATTATTCAAATATTACTTTCAAGTTGATTTGCCTACAAATCCTGTTTTTGTTGATTTTACTTTGTTCTGGACTTTGAAAATATGTACCAAAGTTCCCTGTAAGCTTAAATTCAGTTCATTCAAAAAATTAAAAATAATTGTCAAATACGCCACCTTGAAAAGCCATGAGAAATCATTGAAACAGTCATTCAAATGGAATTTTGAGTCCATTAAAAGCAGTCTTACTTCATCATGTGAGTGCAAAAATTAAAATTTAACCCTCGTCACAGCCACCTAATTTCTGCATGCAAAAATACCTGTTTGCATAGATTCCAATTTCTTCGCACATTATTTTAAAAATCATGAATTCAATAGACGAACCTGGATATAATTTACTACTGAAACAATATTGACTGTAGTCTTCAAATCTCCAGGCATTTTTTGATAACCAGCGGCTCATGGTGAATACAACAGTGTGTCCAAACAAGATATGATGCTTTAGCTTTAACCAAGCTGATCAAACCATTAACAGTTTCACTCATAACTAGAGCCTCAACTATACTTATTCCGACACATCTTGAAGAGTTTAATTATTTTTCTTGTATGAAACTGTTTAAACGTGTGGATAGTGCTACACTTGTTGTGTGAGTTGCAAGGGATTTGCAAAACACAAAATTGTCACATATCTTACCAAATTCATAATGAACAAAAACTACTAAACTTACAGTATTGGATATGTCTAAACTTTCATCTAGCTGAAATGCAAAAAAAAAGGACTGGTTATTTACATGGTCAATCAATCAGTTCTTAATATTTTCTCACAGATTCTGCCTCCGGAGCATTGAAATGACTTCACCGACGGATGATGTTTTATGCTTATTAATGATCTATACTAGAAATTCTAGTCTCCCAAATCTTTCCCGGGGCTACAGAAATTCCTTCCTAAGAAAAAGTCTAAATTGAACATTGGGCTTGAGGACCCCCGGCTGTAAGCTGACGGACCCCCAGGGGTCCACGCACCACAGTTTAAGAAACTCTGTTCTAGAAGACTTGGGTCGATTTTTGAATGTGGAAGACCACGTTTAAATAGTATTGCATTTTCACTACACAAATACCAAATTTTAACATAACAATAAAAATACAATCTTCAGTTGAATATGATGGTTTGGAAGAGATTTTGAAAAAAAGTGGTAGAGATGTTAAACAATTTTCTTTTATGCCTTCTCTCATTGCATGCATTCCTAGAAAAATCTAATGAGACTTTGAGAAACTATTTCAGTTCAAAGAGGTTAATTGTTGTAGGTTGTCAACTAGGACCTGCTGGCCATAGCCAAAACATATAAATGAAATTTAGTTCAATTCTATGCATAACTTCATTCACTTTTTGATAATACAAGGAGAGCACACACATGGACAGACAGACATTTTGTAAAAACATGTTTTTCTGAATCTCTGACCCTAAAACGTGTAAATACGTCGAAAACCAGGTATCGAAAAATATTTTGATTACAAACTTTCTCTTGTTATAGATAGAAAAAAGTAAAAAACATGCTACTGAATATATATCTACCCGCAGTGGATCAAAAAATAGTAATTTTGGATGTTATTGATGGCTGAAAAGAAAATTGGAATTCTTATTACAACACCTTCCTTTAATATTTGTAACAATTTTTTTTATCTGTTGTTATACTTGGTGGGCTTTCACCTTGTGAAGTAAAGTTAAATTAATTAAAACAAGAAAGAAAAATCATGCATCAAGCATCGATTATGAAACACTTTGCAACACATTCAGAATACTGTAACAAAACTTCACTGTTTAATAAGGTGAAAGATGAATTTTAAGTAAATAAGTTGGAAAACGCATACACAACAACTATATATTTGAAAACTTTTATTTCAGCAATTACCATCTACAGTAGGAAAAGTATCTGAATTCTTTTGTGCATAGGTCTGTGTATGATCTATAGATTTGTATACATACTACACAGTCTGCAAAAATTTAGTTCAGTTAGAAAATGCATAACACAATTCCCATTCAGCAATTTCTGTCAGTAAGCGGAAATGTACTCAAATTCTATTGTGCAGCCTTGTAAATGTATACCACAATTGAAAATGTTCTTCCAGCAATTATTGCTCATAGACAGTACTGTAACAGAATTCTTTTGTCTGTCCTTGCAAATGAATTATAAATTATATGCACATCATATTCTACAGTATGCTCCTCAGTGATGTATATCAATTTCAATATGTTTGAAATTGTGTAACATCTTTAAAATACACCGCAAATGATTTTTTCCCACAGACCATAATGTAACGGAATTCTTTTCAGTCCTTTTGTAAATGAACTTAAATTTTAATACTGAACATGCCATGGTAAACATCATTAACATAAATCAATTACATGACAATCAGAGTACATTTTCATGAGTTAGAGTGCGGCCAGACAGACAAACAAACCGAATTCATAAGCATTTTTCAACTATGTTGGAAAGTGTTAAAAATGACTCAATATCAATTTTAATACATGTTTATTTAAATCATACTTTATTTTTCTTTTAACTAATCTGAGTCTGATTTCTATTTTTTAGTACAATTGTATAAAATTCCCAATTATCATCTAAAATGTTTACGTATGTATTACTTCTTTCAGGAGCTCGAAAGTCCATTCAAGATCTCTGGCATTTATGCTAATTCCTATTTGTACAACATAACAAAAGTCATTGTATTATCTGCATTTTCTGCAATGCTGACGGACATCTTAGGATTTAAATTAAAGTTGCATAAGATAAAAATCAAATGAGTAGTCTGATATTTTAGGAAGTTTTATTTTTAAATATATGTTTTTTGTCTTAAGATTGATTTTTAGTGATTTAGAGTAATTGATGTTGTAGTTTATTTAGGATTAATGTTGGAAAATGTAGTTATGTGGTTTATTATTTATTTAATTGATTAATGATGCAATTAGTTTTATTTTTACTGGCACATATTTAATGTAGCCTTTTTTTTTCTTACTTTCGTAAATCAATATTGTTATACAGTAGAATTCTGAAAATCTGGATAGAATATTTGAAATGATGAAAGATTTTTATTTTATTTTTCAAGCTATTTTTAATAGAATTTAGAGGGAGAAAGCTATAGGCCAGAAATAAATTTTAAAATGTCAATGAAATTCAGTATTAAGTTGGTCTTAAAAATATATTTACATAATTTTTATTTCTTTCAGATAATTTTTAAAAACTAAAATGTGACACAATTTGTAGCCCGTTTCTTTCTTTCTTTTTTTCTTTTCCAAATATAACAGTGAGAGTTTTGGGTTGATTAGTCTTAAACATTAAATTAATTATTTTAATTTTGATAAAAATATGCATTTATATTTAAAACAATACATGTATACATATAAAAATTGAACTAGATTTTTATTATTATTATTTTTAATACCACCTTTAATTTTATAATTAAGAATTGCAATTTATTGCATTTCCAGATAACTAATGATTGTTTTGCTTAGATTTTTTTTTCTGAGTATTTAACTCACTCGGTAACAGCTTTTACTTCCTTACAGTTGTAAGCAAGAAAAATGTTTGTTGTTTACTTGTCGATTTTTTACTTTCATCTAAAGAATCTTTGTGAATCTTTTAGAATGAAGTTACATACTTGTAAAGTGTAAATTTTTTTGCATTTTGCAGGGAAATTTTGTGGGACCTTTATTTATTAAATTTATGGATTTCTTTTTGTGTCTTTAATGTAAAATGTACTTCCCTGTAGAGTCCTACATGACCTGACCCAAAGCCAATAGAAAAAATTTCATTGACCTGAAACCCGACTTGAACCTGACACACTTCAACCTAAAATGAAAAGAAATTAATCAATATTTTAATGCAGTTGTGAAAAAATAATCTAGGATTCTCTCTCTAATATAAATTTTACTTTTTATGTAGAAAAATGAATACATGTATATTCATCTGAAAAAAATAGTCTTCTCTTTCCTTTGAAAAATCAGTTAAACCTAAACCTAACCTGCAAGAATCAAAACACAATTCAAAACAATAATCATCTTGACCCGAACTACAGGTTTGTTTATGTAAAATTCGGTTATGCAACACAGTGCAGGACTCT
This sequence comes from Maratus michaelseni, assembly GCA_963931845.1. Lineage (NCBI taxonomy): Eukaryota > Metazoa > Arthropoda > Arachnida > Araneae > Salticidae > Maratus > Maratus michaelseni. The sequence continues at coordinate 144,717,184 of OZ007593.1, read as the reverse complement.
ACTTCATTGTCATCCTTAAAACCAAAGAGTATCATGTAGCAAATATCGTACTGTAAATGCATCAATCATGTCAGATACACCAAATTACTTCATCAGTCTCTTCATCCAGTAATATTTTCTTTTCTTTTTTTTTTTTTTTTTTTTTGCATTTTTTACTTTAAAAGTTTCCTCACCTGGACACTTAACAGGTGCTTTAAAAGCTTTCATCATATCCTGTATCACACAAGAGTCATTTGTTGTATTGTAGGAATGCCATGTGATATGAGAATTTTGTGTGATTCTCAAATTTTGTAAAAATAAAAGCTTTTGATTCAGAAATGTCAAAGAATTTTCTATAATTCATGTGATATGTTAAAAGGAAACCATAAATAGGAATGCTGCAAAATGTTATATCAGTAGTTACCTATATATATTTTACAGTTTGATCATTATACAGAGTAAACCAAAAAGTCCCATTGCACCTGTATTTTGCAATGATAAAAGTTTTTGTATGAAGGATGTGACAGACTCGTTAAGTAGAAATTAAAAGTTTTTTAAGTAGTACCTACAACTCCTTAAATAAACAAAATACTTAAAAACTCCTTAAATTATTGAGGCTTCATTGATTTAACTGAAGTATACAAGAGTAGAAAAATGGAAACTTGTATCTTACATGACGAAAGTATCTAAAAAGATTCATCTTCAATAGAAGTAAAATAAAAATCTTCTCATGCTTACAAAAGATAGAGTTCAAGTGATTACTGACATTCTTTTAAAAATAATTACGTTAGTGTATTTTTTCATACATGATGTGTGGTTATTGCCCCCTTCAAAACTTATTTATGTATGATCATTAGTCACTAGATAAAATTCTTGACCGGCAATTTTGTATTCCAATTTATGAAACCAGTAAGAAATACATTGCGAATACTGTGCACTTTTAAGTGCTATTATATTTTAATAGAATAAAATCTGTTTGAGATGTTTTTCTCCCCAATTGAGATATTAACAAAAAAGAAAAATCATGCGCCAAGCATAGATTATGAAACACTTTCCAACACTAACAGAATACTTTAACAAACCATCGCTGTTTGATAAGGTATCTAAGTAACATTTTAGAAAGCACAAAACACATTTGAAAACCATATTTCAGCAATTATCCTCCACTGCCAGAAAAGTACTCCAATTCTTTTCTGCAGCCCTGTATATTATTTATATATACTCTATAGTATGCTACAATTTAGTTTAGTAAAAAAAACACATAACACAGTTGGAAATTCATCTTCAGCAATTTCTACCAATAGACGGAAACATACTTGAATTATAAAAATATATAGAAAAATCTATATAATACGAACGTCAAATTCACCCAATAAAATATTTACAAAGCACAATGTAAACACATTGATAAGTTACGTTACTATCGAGGTGCAATAAATCAAAATACAGCTTCAAAACATTAAAACTGTAAGATGTTAAAATTTCATGAGCTTTCGGCTAAACATTAGCCTTCCTCAGATGAACAACAAGCAGTCGAGGAGACGCTGCTCCGAAATGGCCCGTTTTGGACAGGCTGAGAATGGGCGAAACCAAACAGACATGAAATAAAGGGGGTGACTGAAGTCCGGATGATACCATTACCAGCTGGGGTGGGTCAGGAGAAACCGAAAACCCCAGTGATACCTAATATATTGTACCATAAACGAGGGATCTGATAAGATAATACATCATTACATGCATTATCACCTCTTTTCAAAATCTCTAGGGACTCTCTGATTATGCAACTATTATACTGTGAACCTCGTGAAATTATTTTAGCTTTACTGAAAAATACATCAATTCAGATTAAATCAGACCAGATTAAATCAGGCCAAAGATATTGATGTATTTTTCAGTAAAGCTAAAATAATTTCACGAGGTTCACAGTATAATAGTTGCATAATCAGAGAGTCCCTAGAGATTTTGAAAAGAGGTGATAATGCATGTAATGATGTATTATCTTATCAGATCCCTCGTTTATGGTACAATATATTAGGTATCACTGGGGTTTTCGGTTTCTCCTGACCCACCCCAGCTGGTAATGGTATCATCCGGACTTCAGTCACCCCCTTTATTTCATGTCTGTTTGGTTTCGCCCATTCTCAGCCTGTCCAAAACGGGCCATTTCGGAGCAGCGTCTCTTCGACTGCTTGTTGTTCATCTGAGGAAGGCTAATGTTTAGCTGAAAGCTCATGAAATTTTAACATCTTACAGTTTTAATGTTTTGAAGCTGTATTTTGATTTATTGCACCTCGATAGTAACGTAACTTATCAATGTGTTTACATTGTGCTTTGTAAATACTTGAATTATATTGTACAGCGCTGTATATTATCTTAAGCTTTTTATACACTCCACATATTAAAGTATAGTTTAATTCAGGTAAATACACGCTGAAATCACGAAATTCTTCAAATTCAGTTCTTTGCGTGACCCTGTATATGATTTTAGTTATATTCTGCAAACCTTTCTTGGTATACTAAATATATTTCATGTTCAAAGTGCATAATTCGATTAAAAACCCATTTTAATCAATTTATGCTGATGCACCGTAATGCTTATGAATTATTTTGTATAGCCCTGTATATGATCTGTATCATTTATATATACTTCATAGCATTAAAAAATTTAGTTAAACGCACAACTTACTAAAATCCCACTTCCAATTATAATAAACTGGACATAGTACTGTACACAAAAATTTTGTGTGTCCCTGTAAATGAATGATAAATGCTATGCACATAACATGTATCTTGTAGTAAATCTCAATAATGTATATCAATTTCATTATATTTGAAATGGCATAACATAATTAAAATACGCTTCAAACAGTTTTTCCCCCGTAGACCATTATGTAAAAGAATACTTTTGTGTGGCACTGTAAATGAAAGAGAAAAGCTTTACACTCCATATTCTACAGAAAGCATGTTTTAGTGCATCTCAGAAATTGGTATCAATTTCATTTATGCTTGTACTAGTGTAACATGATTAAAATGCACCACAAATAATTTTCCACATTAAACCATAATGTAATGGAATTCTTTTCAGTTTCCCTGTAAACTAATTACAAGTGCTAGACGTACCATGTTCGATAGTAAGCTTCTTGTAGTGTATTTCAGTGATGTATATCAATTTCAATATATTTGAAACAGTGCCACATCATTAAAATGCACTGCAAAGGATTTTCCCCCATAGACCGTAATGCAATGGAATTCTTTTCAGTGCCCCTGTAAAAAAAGTATAAGTGCTACACACTTCATTTTCAATACCGAACATGCTATAGTAAACTTCAATAACATATATCAATTGCATGACTATCCGGATATATTTACGCAAGTTAGAGCACGGACAGACAGACAGACAAACCGAATTCATAAACACTTTTCAACTATGTTGGAAAGTGTTAAAAAGGGGTGCATATGTCACATGTGCGATATACAATAAAAAATACAGTAAGTACTAATTGAAATTTTAAGTTGCTAAATCCGATGTGAAAACTAACTGAGTGAAAAAGTGTCCAAGCCTGGATTTGGACCAGGGTCATTGGCATTGCCATTTCTACAAATTATATACTATTACTGTATTTTCGGGTGTATGAGCCACGGCGCATACAAGTTTAAAAGTATAAAATATTCTAAGTGTAGCTCGTACGGCGATTTTTTTTCCCTCATAGGGATGTCTTAAGACATCTGTTTTTTTTTTTTCGTACCAATATCTTATGATGGCATTTTTTCTCCTTTGATCAACTGTCACATGCTCTCAAATTGGTACCAAAACATTAGAAAATGTCTCCCAACCTCAGATGTCCATAAAATGTTATTTGTTTATTTTTCAGCAATCAGTGTTGTGAAAAATGTTGGTCTCACTGGCTCTCAAGATAAAAGTGATTGTTTTCCGCACACCCATCAATAAGCAATGTACTCTCGGAATATTGGAATGAATGTAGAGCTATCGCAACTTTTTTCGCTAAAAAAAACCCTTCCCCTCGTAACGTAAAGGCATAAAATTGAAAAACCTGACCTTATTAAAGCAATTTGGAATTGAATGGTGTTTTTCATTCTTTGATAAATAAATTACTTTTCGAGTTATAAGCGATTTTTGTCACATGATGACAGGTTTTTCTCCTTTCCCGAGCGTTGCGTCTGGAAATTCATTTCAAAATACAACTTTGAAAATATTTTCTGAAAGATCTTTTGTTTTTACTAAAAAATGGAAAATGCTATTTGATTACATAGTTTCTAAATAAGAACACCTGCCAATTTCATGCATTTCCAAACAAAAATTAATCAAGAAATGTGTCAGAAAGTAGCTTCTTTAGATTTGAAAACAGCCTTAAAATTCTTTTCTCCTTTTCAGCAAGAGAGTAACAATTCAAATTCTATTTTGTTACATATAAAAAGGACTTCGTGAATGTGTTACAAATTTTGCCTTGTTTGAGTGTCAGAAATAGAGGTCTGCACAGGCCAAAATTTTTAAGCCCTGAAAGAACCGTACAATTTTTTTTTGTTGGCCTGACCCGGTATAAAAGTTAAAAGTTTGGCCCGAATCCGACCCGTAAAAAAATTTTATTGGCCCAGCATAAAAGTAAAAAATTTGGCCCTAGCCCCATACAAAAAATTTTTTGTCCTGGCCCGGTATAAAAGATAAAAGTTAGGCCCGAGCCTGACTGAATTTCTACAAAACATGCCAATATTTCTGAAGCAACGTTATCCTAAAATTAAAATTATTCAAAAAGCACACTTACTTATGCATACATTTTATTTTCAGATTATATTCAAAATGCATGAAGTGCAAAATATCAACAACTATAATGACCATGTACATAAACGTACATAAACACTGATTAAATGAATTGACCCGGACAATTTCATTCAAATGAATATTCAGTAAGAGAAGAAAAAAACTGCTGTAGACAGGTCCCATTCTTATCAGGTACATCGTCTGTTGTATATGTATTATATTCTTTTTGCATGAATCAAACCATTTTTCCATTTAAGACAGGTTTCAGTCATACACAGGTTCTATTTTACACGTTTCTGTACTTTATTTTTTTTGCCTAGAAATGTATGTACTATTCTTTAAAGAGAGTTTTAATTGTAGACTAATGGCCATTTAAAAATCTTTGCATTTTTCGCAAAAATTGATGTACTGGGTCTAATTTTACTGATTTTTTTTGCACGGGCCTGAAAATTTTGGCCCATGCAGACCTCTAGGAAGAATTAAGTCCAGGCCCAGCTTTGCCTGAAAAAAAAGTCTGGCCCTGTTCCAGTCTGTAAAAAGAAAGGCCCGGGCCTGGCCCAGAAAGAGTGATGGCTAGACCCAGTCCGGCCCAAGTCTTGTGGATGAAAATTGGTCTGGGCCCGTGTAGACCACTAGCAGGAAAAATAAATTATTGAGCTGCAAGCAAACAAAAAGAAAAAGAATGAAAACAAAACCCGTTTTTTCCTTACTATTAAAAATAATTATTGATATCTCTGTTGTTAATTGACGGAATTCGTTGAAATTTTCAGCAAGTTGCAATAATAGTAAATTATGCTGTGTAACAAATTTTTATTAAAAAATAATCAGTTATTAGAAAATTAGAGCATCCCCACAAAAAAGCAACTGCAAAGAAAAAGGAGGGAATTATCTTTGGTTTGTTTTATTCATTCAACTCTCTGAAGTCGTTGAACGTTAACAGAATTAGATATCAGATTTTGATGGATAAGTTTAAAACTATATTTTTCTCTGTTTGGTTATTGCTCCAATGACGAAAAGCTGCTTTTAGTAGTAGTCTGAGGAGTTAACATAAAACTACGTATTTTAAAAATGTTTTCATATAAACTCTATGCTTTATTACATCACATTTTTCAGCAATATTTCACTTGTTTACATTTTTTCGGCATTTGCATACATTAAATCTAACGTGTCTTTCATCAAATGGGATATCCCCCCTCCCTTTTAAAAAAAGAAAGAAAAACAGGAATGCCGCTAGTTATACTAAAGTGGTTTTGGCAATGTCTGTATATGATATTCTTTTATATAGATTATGGCACTTAAGTGAAAATATTTAAATGTACAGTCGAACCTCGTTAAGATGAAAACGCTTAACACAAAATTTCGCTTAAAAGACAAAGGAAAATTGTTTCCCCCATCACGTTATCTTGGAAAACAATAATAATTGAATTGTTTAATATGAACATGAACACAAATGTCTGTTACAGACAAAGTAAATATTGAACCTAATAAAAAAATTTCCTTTTTGCAACCTTTGCGGCGATCTACCACCTTGAAACAAGTTTATTGCTTTTCCTGAACTGAACGAGGGAGGATATGTGTTTGTTCTTGGAACTCAGGTGGGTGTAGTGGTGACTGTGGTTGAAGAGTAAGGAGTTGCATTCTTTCTCTGCTGATGTTGAAATTCTTTTGGGAGCGATTCATTTTGTTGCTAGCACATGGTTGATTACTTGATGTGAATGAAGTCTTTTGCTAGAAATATTTTATTGATTGAATTCTAATTGTATTGGAGCTCTAGTTGTGGAAATGAGTGGGAAATAAAGGCTTAGTTTGGAAACTAGGCAGACGATCTTATTTGATGTTAGTGATGGCATTTTAAAAAAATCAGAGATTACAGCTAAATACGGAATACCTTCTAGTACTCTTTCGACAGTTAATAAGAATCAAGAACACATTGAAATGGCTTGTGCTATCAATCAGTTCGAGCCTGCAAGAAAATGAATGAGAAATGTTAAGAAGGAAGAAATTGAAGTTGCTTTATTACTATGGGTAAGAGAAGCTAGGAACCAGAATATCATTTTAACTGGTGCTGGTACAAGAAAAAGCAAAGTTTTTTTCAGAAGCTCAACAAGAAAATGCCAATTGTGCTTTGGGTAATTTTGAGGATAACAAATTTTTTTTAAACTTTATAAACAAATGTAGAATGCAAAAATTGAAACAAAAGTCAATAAAAGATTTTTTTAAAGTCTAACTTAAAGAGGTAAATATAATTTTACATTTTATTTCACGTTACCCATTTATTTTTTTATAAGAATATTACAGTACATGTAGTACTACTATCGTCATGTGTGTCTCTATGTGAGTATAGGTTTTGTGTTTGTACGGTGATGTTAGAAATATACCTTTTTGCACAAAAATACGGCTTGCTTAACCTAAAATTAATATTTCTCTGCAGATATCATTTACATTCTTTGATATCTTTGTTTTAGTGATTTATTTTTTAAATCATCCTATAAATCCCTTTTGCTGTTTTCTCGGTTAATACGAATTTCGGTTAATGTGAAAAGATTTTTGCTGCCCTTCAACTTTGTCTTAATGAGGTTCGACTGTATATATTAATAATATTATGATATTTCTTTATATTTAATTACTAGTTTAATTTTTTTTTGCAGCATTTAACTGAAAATATTTATAAATAAATTTGAATTCCTTGGGAGTGGCGCTTACGAGGATATTTAAAAATAAATTTTCATAGGTACAATGCTTACGATGGGTGTGGTGGGTATTCCCAAAAATACAGTATATATTCATCGGTGCTGGATTAATTGCAATTTGTCTCATGCTTGCCACAAGAGTTGTGGTTCATGAAGGCATTCCATCTTGTGCTTATCTTGTCAACTTAGAATGAAGAATGCCAGGCTGGATACCGTCCAGGTAGCTCAGTGGTAGAGCATTGGCATGCAATGTGAATGACCCTGATTCAAATCCAGGATTGGACACTTTTTTACTCCGTTGGTTATCACACCTGATTTAGCAACTTAAAATTTCAATTAGTATTCCTACAGGCATATAACATTTCTAGAAATTATATATTATACCGTAAGCACTTTAAGACTCCAAAGATATTTCCCCTAGACTCCTTCGATTTTTTTTTCTTCTTAAGTCTGTTAGAACCCTGTTTATATATTTTTACACATTTTTGACACATGTTGCTATTATAATTAGCTATATTTTGATCATCTTCTTTTCTGGAAAATTAGTTGCTAATTAGTAACATTAATTTAAAAAAAAAAAAAAACTAGATTTTTTTGTTTAGGAAATTGCACATCTTACATATTTTATTTTTATCTTTTGTAAAATGATCAAATTATAGATTCATTAAGACAATTCTTTAAAACATATTGAAATTGTTTCAGTAGTTTTTCAGAAAAAGAACCAAAAAAAAAAGGGAGAGTGGAATGTAAGTTTACAGGAGAAGGCATAAAAGATACTGAGTCATAGCTTCTAACATTGCTGTTTGACCAAAACTAGTCGTTGGGGGCCACCGTAATACTTACCCATCATGGATATGCATAATGTAAAATATTAAAATAAAAATGTGTAAACTACTTATAAAATGCATTGCAATTCAAATAAAATCGTGGCTTGATGACGTCATAAACTTTAAAGGCTCGGTTACTGAATTGCTTGAAAGAGGTTTTTCCTTATAACTCCAAAAATAATAATCCTATTAACTAGCGGTTTATTGCATCTGATTAAGCGTCAAATTTCCAATTAAAATATATCTTTAAAGTGAAATTTGGATGAAATACAGGGTCATGAAAAATCGGAGAGTGTGGAAATAGGATTCCAAATATCTCGGCAACTAATTATCCGATCGACTTCATGCTTTATGTAAAATTTGTTTTTTTATTGTCTTTTATATTCATTTCTTAAACTAAACAATTTCGAAAATTTTTATATATCTTTTATCAGAACGAATATTTCGAGAGTCCGAAAAAAATAGTTCCGGTTAATCCAGGTTATTGAAATGAAATAGGCTTCTTCCCGTTATTACATACTAAGTACATACCAAATTCCAAGTCTCTATCTCAATTTGTTCGGGAGATAGAGCGTTTACACACAGACGGACGGCAAAAAGATTTTTCTAAAAATATGTTTTTCGGAATCTCCAGTGTCTGAAACGTGTAAATCCATCAAAATTTTTTTTTAGATTTTCAAAACGATTACAAGACTTACCCTATACTACGTATGATGGGTAAGTAAAATCAATTTATTTTTTAATCAACTTGGAAAAACCCAGTTGCATTGCACAATATTTGACTTCTATTAACTTTGTCACTTTCAACTTCAGCCGCTCTCGTAAATTTATTAATTGTAACACGTTTTGGCGATTTTTTGTTTGATATACCTAGGGGGATACTTTGGAAGTAATGGGACTTTTAGCCACTCTGTAGAATGAGGAGGAAATAATTCTAAATGTTTTTTGTTCCCACATTCAGGTTTTCAGAATTTTACTCTAGTTAGTTAGAAAATTTCTGAACTGCTGTGTGATAAACTTGATAGTTAATTTAGAAATTAGTTTACTTCTGTGTCTTTCATAATGTCTTTAGGAAAAAGAAAATGGCTGGAAATATTTAAAAGCAAAATGACAGATCATTTTATCAGTTGTATGATTCCATGTTTAAAAAATTATTGTGAACATAAAAGAACTATTTTTGTATGCTAAACTTTTAAAGCTGTGTTATTCTATTATTTTTATATTCCTATTTAAAAACACATTATATCTTTGAATATAATTAATTCTATGTTGATATATAGTAAGTTATAAAGCACACTTGTTACTATTATACATTTTGTTTACTTTTCTAAAATTATTACCATAATTTCTTGTAAATAAGTTGGTTTGATACATTTTCAACATTAAGGAACCAATCTAATGGAACAGCTTTTTCACTCGCAGGTTTTGTTAATCTACTGAGAAATTTTACTCATTATATAATGTTTTTAAAAAAGTATTTTTTAAAAAAGCAATAAATTTTTGAAAATGTAATACATAAATTTTTTGATGGGGAGAAGCTAAATTTTGAAGATTTGATTTATATAGTGGGTAGAACAGGACTTGACAAACTACTTCTAAATCTAGGAGCCACCTTTAAATTTAGGTTCACCTCAATTAGATTAAAAATTACAAATTGAAAGCTTTGTAAATATTTTAAAACTGTAGTTAAATTATAATGAAAGTTTAGTTTGTGTTTAAATGAATGATTCTAGCCTCATTGCTTATGAAGAGTCAGTGTGACGTTTGCAATCTTTCTGTTTATTGATCTCATTCAGTTATGAAGAGTTAGTGCAGTATTTACAATTTTTGTGTTTAGTGATCTCATTATTGCGACTGCAGCATTTATTATATTTTTCTTGCTTATTAAGCTCATAATCATGAGTACAGTGTTTATTCTATAAATTGCAGTATCGTAAAATTTCGAAAATAACCCCCCCTCCAAGTAAGTCCCCTCTCCAATTTTTAACAAATTTCACTTTTCAAAAAAATACCATTTGTAAGCCCCCCTATCAAAAATCTTTGGTTGGAATGTGCTTTCACCTACCCCTTGATGATGAAATTTTTGACAGTGTCGATAAGTGTGGCAAGGTTAGTTTCTTTATTTTCATACTCCCTAGTGTTCTTGTTTTGTCATATCATGCACATTTATTAAAGTTTAAAGTTAAAATAGATCTTAATTTAGTTTTATTTACAATGACATACCTTGTGGTTTTACCATCCCCAAGTTTACAGTAAAGTACATCAAAGCGCCATTTCATGCCGGCTTTCTGGTAAACATGTGATTCATTCACCCTAGCATTGTGATTTCTGAATCACTGTTAGTCACTGTTCATGGTGGTCGCCTGTAAACTTTGATGTCATCACCCGTGAACCAATGACGTTTTGCATACGATTTTTGCTTTTAGGAATGGCAGTATGTGATATGTGGATTCATGGAACGGACTTGTATAAATGATGGAATAAGTTGACTTTGACAGTATTTTCTGAAAGATCTGCCTTTACCAAAAAATGGAAAAGGACTTTCGATTACAAAGTTTCTGAATAAGGACACATACCAATTTCATACATTTCTAAACAAAAATGAATTAAAAAGTATGTCCTAAAATAGCTAGTTTGGATTTAAGAACAGCCTTATTAGACATTAATGATAAGATTTAGTATTGAGGAAATTTTCAAGCAAATTCTGTTAAGCCTCCCTCTTCACTTTTGCCACTATTTCATGTTGTCAAAGAAGAAGCTTATTTTTGGAATTTTATGGTACGTATCACTAAAATTTCTAGTCTCCATAACCATTATTTTAAGTGCCATGGTGACCCGGTGGCTGATAGTTGTTGAGCTCAGCCTTTCAATAATGTGGGATTTTATAATCTGTAAGCAATAAACCTGACCACTGTTAATGTAGTTCCTCAATAATCTTTGATGGTCTTGTTCCAGTTTGTAGCAAACTCCTATTTTATGCAAGATTGATTTTTCCTCATTGTATCTAAAATCGCCTAAGTATAATTTTGTAGTTCAATTGTAACTTGCGACTGATTCTACATGAAAGTTAACATTTCAAGGATTGCTCATTGAAATCTGTTAAATATATATTGCTCCCTTAACAGAAAGATGTCCCAAATCAAAATTTTACAATTTCCAACTGCAAGATTTTGTTGCTTTGCCTGTTCATTTTACCCAACTAATGCAATAATTGTAAATATTTTGTACATTTTATGACACAATAAAAGCTACAATTAATTGCTAAGCATGACATTTTTTATTTTCCCTCTTTACTTATTGATAGCAACAGTCTTGCTGTTATGTTTTTTTCAAGTGATGTTACTGTTATAGTATTTATTTTTAACACATTCTGTATCAAGATATTCTTTCATGCAATTCGGACAAAGCAACAAGCATGCTTGCAAATTACTTAAACTGTTTTTCTTCCCTTTAGAGTGGTATCAGCGTATGGTAATGATTAAAACAATATGTATGCTATCTAACAGTTGTATCCTTTAAAAATGCAACCCCCCCCTCCCCCCAAATAATGACCTTCTGGTAAAAGAGCAATTTGTCTTCCTGATTTTATTTTTCTTTTAAAAAGTGGTAAACATTTCCTTTACAATTTTGGTTTGTTTGAACATTTTTTTTTAAAAATTAATAACTGAATCATTTATTATATGCAGGCACGTCATTGTAAGATATCTTTTGATAGGAATATGAATATTTATTTTTATAATTTATTACAAATATTGAATATTTCTACTTAGCTTCAAAGAAAAAAAGAATCAGCTTAATGTATTTTTTTATTATTGAATTGCATCTGAACAATTGCATCTATTTTCAATTATCAGAATACACTTTTGTAAATTTCAATTTGTTAAAATATTTGAAAAATGGCTCATAGCAGTTATATTTACAGAAATGAATGATTTTGTTATTTAAAAATATGTATGCAGTGTTGCCAAGTTATCAAAAATTTCTGGAGCATTATTTGACCTAGGTCAAATAAAAATGTTTTAAACTGGAAATTTTGTGTAAAAAATTAAACTAAATAAAAACGATCAAGAAACAAGATATTTTTTATTATAAATAATTTTGCTGGCTCAAAACTTGTTTCTTTGCTATTGAAAATATCGGTACTATGCTCTGGAAATTTTCTGTCAACTCTGTGTGGAATAAGCAAAAATCTCACTGCAATAAATGTAATAGCTATTAAAGGGGAAAAAATCATTAATGTGTTTTAATCATTAAAATCATTTAAAATCATTAATGTGTTTCACATGAACTATATTAATTTAAAATCTCAGGATATCATCACTAATTTAAATTTATTAAATTAGTGCTTGTTGTAACTATATTTATAAAAATGAATGATTTAAAGTCTTTTGCAATGTATGCATGTTTGTAGCTGTGTTTATATGATTTTTCTGGAATTAGGTATTATTAGCTCTTTAATATTGGGCATATGAATATCATAATATTGATATAATTATTTTTATTTGTTTGTTAAATGATGTTGTAGATATAACCAACCTCAGTTCATACCAGATATTTTGTTATTAGAATTTCTTGTTATTTACACATTCTTTTGAATTATATATATATATATATATATGTTTGATTTCTAAAAATTCGGCTGTAATTATTTTTCATCATAGAAAGTATAAATTTAAATGTTAATACATCTTAAATGTTTATTTTAAATAATGAATATTTTGCTTGTGATAATAATCTGAAGACTATATTTACATGTGCTCATTATCACGTGCATTGTAGTTTTGAGGCAGCTTTGTTAAATTTATATACAGTGTGTATTCTTTATTTTTTTAACTTTAGTCATTTAAGTTAGTATACAACTTAACTGTGAAGTTTTTGCTCAAATAAGATGGCATTTTATGCAGTCTTTTGTGTTACTCTATGCACTATCACAAGTCATATCATTTTTGACATGAAAAAATTTATTTTAGTTCAGTTTTATCATTTAATTTTAGAAAGTATATGTAATCCCTTTTTGTAATAAAAAAATATTCTGAAAATGATTCCTTTTTTTTTTCCATTGCTTTTATTTTTTGAAACAGTGAAGTGAAGTAAGAGTGTAGTTCACATGAAAATCATAGCACAGTTGTGCATAAAAAGCATAGTAAGATTGTATGATCAGGCCTTTTTTGTCACACCGTGACTCTGTTCTAGACCAAGTAAAAATTGGAGTCTCTTTTAGAGGTCTGCACAGGCCGAAATTTCCAGGCAAGGTGTAAAAACTAAAAGTTTGATCTGACCTGTTTATATTTTCTTGGTTTGTTGCCTGGCTCGTGTAAAAAACAATGAAATCAGGCAGAGCGGCCCATGCAAAAAATGAAAGAAATCAGACCCAACCCAAGGCAATTTCTACACCCGAGGCCCCGCTGCCTTCGGCACCGGATAATCCCTTAATTTGCACATTGAATAGTGCAAACCTCTAACCGAACGAACCTCCGACCCTGGTCCCCGCTGCCTTCGGCACCGTATACTGGTCATGATACGAACGCACCAGATAATCCCTTAAATTGCACATCAAATAGTATAAACCTCAAACTGAACGAACCTCCGACTCGGGTCCCTGCTGCACCATATAGCAGTCGTGCTGCGCATGCGCTGCAGTATACGTTAGTTCCAGCTTCTGCCACCAGGTGGTGCAATCTGTTTATATGATCATAACTGAAATCGTTAAGGCTTTCGATGTCGAGTCGAATGAGCCATACCCAGTCGTTTTCATGCCCGTAGAACCGGAGATAGGAAAGCGCCCCCTGGTGGTGAAAAAATGAATTAAAATCGGTAAGCTCTATCGATGTCGAGTCGAATGAGCCATACCCCACCGTGATCCTTCCCATAGAAAGAGATAGGAAAGCGCCCCCTGGTGGTGAGAGTCTGAGCAAAAATCGATAAGCTGTAGTATCCTCTATCGACGTTGAGTCGAATGAGCCATACCCCGTCGTGATCCGGGCCATAGAAACAGAGATAAGTAAACGCCCCCTGGTGGTGAAAAACGAACTAAAACCGATAAGCTCTAGTACCCTCTATCGATGTCGAGTCGATTGAGCCAAACCGCATCGTGATTTGACCCATAGAACCCGAGTTGGCTGAAAAATCCTTTAATTATACCTTCCACCGCCAGGGGGCGCAATGTGTTCTATACGAACATGACCGAAATCTGTAAAGCTATCAATGTCCAGTCGAAAGAGCCAAACCCCATCGTAATCGGGCCCATAGAACCCGATTTCCGGAAGCGTTCTCTGGTGGTGAAACTTGGAACTAAAATATGTAAGCGCTATCGAGTCGAATGAGCCAAACCGCGTTGCGATGGGACTCGTAGAACTCGAGATATTGTGAAATCAAAATATAAAATCTGATATTATTATTCCAAAAGAGTGGTATAAACTCAGAAACTTTAAAAAATATTATAGAGGGTCCTTATTACTTCAATTATGATGTTTGGAATCAGTTTGGATGGAAATCCGTAACATAGTTTCTTAGTTATAGAAATGGACCATAGTTAAGAGAAAAAAACTTGAAAGAGGGGGGGGGGGGGGTGAGGGAGGGACGATGACACTGCTTTTCCTCAAACAACTGATTTAGAATACCGGAGTTCTTGTTCAAAAAACAGGGACCTGTAGAAAAACTGAAAAAAAAAAAAAAAAACCGAAATTTACTAATTGAAAATAGTTGTAATTTTTCTATACATATAAACAATCAAACGTTTAAAAATGTTAAATTTGTTGAAATGGAATTGGTCCTGTCCAATATGTAGAAATGTGTCTTAATTACATCAACAGTCCCGATTCGATAACGGGCGAAGCCCGCTTTTCCCTATCGTAATATCTGGTTGCCACTCTAAAAGAAAAACTTAAAATACTCGTAATGCAGTTTTTAGACGCGGCCTACTTCTTAAAATCATAATATCTAGCTGGCACTGTAATAGAAATCTTTCTTTTGCTTTAATTATACAAATAATGATTAATTATACAATTAAATAATATATCGGCTCGTAATGAAGATATGAGAATAATTTTTAGATATTCTGAAAACAGAATCTATTTTGCGTCGCTCTGTGAAAGTTTGGAATTACTGCGCCCCTTAGATTCGGAGATGGGTCCCCCTCTGTAAAATCCCAGTTGAAAGTCACGTGACCTCTGTAAAATAAATTGCGCCTTGCCTCTCGGCTCTGACCTCGAGCGGAGAGGAAATGATTTCGCAGCTGTGTCTGCAAAGAATTAAAAAATTTTTTTTTATTGATCGATTTTTAAAGGATATTTTTCAGTTCTAATTGTCGTACGGAAATGATTTTTCGAATTTATGAAACCGAACGCTGTCCTGCTTCCGTCCGTACCACTTTCGAATTTCTGGGCCATAGACTTCCGGAGATACGAGTCGGTTTAAAAGTGCGTAGTACAGTTTTAGGCTTAACAGCCCTGGCGTCCCTGCCTTTTTCCAGATTCGTCTCGACTGGCAACCCGCTGAGGAGAAATTTTGTGGTTTTCAAATTCTTTTGCAAGTGAGGTTTCGATTGGATCAATTAAAACAGTTTCGTTAATCAATAACTCCCTGGGTCCGGATCGGACTCCCGACCCGGCCGAACTTGAGCTCCACGCCATTTTTACGAATTTTTCGGTACTCGAGCACTCTCCGTGCGTCGCCTAGTCCCAAAGCCTTTGCGTGTACAGACCGGGAATGCACAGACACACACACAGACGTTTACGGACATTAATAATTATCTGATTATCAATCCTAAAACATATATTCTAGTTCTCAAAAAAATATTTTACCCCACTCAACAGTGCAAAATTTCCTGACTCATTTTAAATGCAAAAGAAGGAGTTTTACAGGCATGGTTAATGAAGTGATTTGCAATGGAACAGTCTTTTATTATCTCACAATATCTGCTTTTTTACTTTAACACGCTGTTGTCTGGAAATTCTGTTCAAAATGTCAATTTTTATACCATTTTCTGAAAGATCTTCTACTATTACCAAACAAATGGAAAAAACAGTTCAATTATAAATTTTCTGAATAAGAACACCTGCCAGTTTCATGTGTTTGTAAACAAAATGAATTAAACATGATAGAAGATAGCCAGGTTTGATTTGAGAACAGACTAAAGTAGAAATTCTAGATATCTAGAGGAATTCAAACCAACAAGTATTATGTTAAAGACATTTAATATCTAAAATAAATAACAGCTCATTTTATATGAAATATTTTATTTACAGTGATATACATATAAATCAGAGATTTATAAGAATAAAAAAAAAATAAATATGCACTTTATGATTCAATTTCACCCAGATAAATCTGCTTATCACTCGAACATGACATAACTGAAAAAAATAAAAAAGACATAAGTCAAAATGTATTAAAAAAAGATTCAAACAAAACTAAAAATATTAACAAGCTAAGATAATTTGTATTTTAATGAACTTTTCTTTCAATTATGCTAAGATTGTAAAACAGCTTATTTGCTGTCATTGATTCCAATATTATATACAGTGACCTCTCTCTTATACGACTTTTTTGGGACCGTAGAAAAAAGTCGTATAAGTGAGAGACCGTCTTATTATATAAGTTTCAAACTTTATATGCATTAATTATTTTACCTATGTTAAAAACAATAAGTTTTGAGTATACTAAGAACATATTTTAACGAAATATATAAAATATATTAAAAAATAAAACGTAAAATATATTTTTAAAAAATCCCTGACGGCTAGGCCTACAGGCACAGGTAGATTTCGAAGACGCAGACCGTGGGGCGCCTGTTTGTCCGGAATTGCGGAAGAAATGACCTTTTTTACGATGATGCGGCAGTTTGAACCGCCTACTTCGAAACCTAACTTGTTTGCAGGCGGATCCGGCAGGGATTTTTTTGTTTTTAATTTTTTTTTTTGGTATAACGGTTGGTCCTATAAAAAACTTGTCAATATAAAAGTTTTAGATAATATTAAGAGGATTTATAATAAATTTAAGCGGATTTGAAATCTTGGGAATTGACGAAGTTATGCATTTTTTTCTTCAACAAAGATTCAAACAAAACTAAAAATATTAACAAGCTAAGATAATTTGTATTTTAATGAACTTTTCTTTCAATTATGCTAAGATTGTAAAACAGCTTATTTGCTGTCATTGATTCCAATATTATATACAGTGACCTCTCTCTTATACGACTTTTTTGGGACCGTAGAAAAAAGTCGTATAAGTGAGAGACCGTCTTATTATATAAGTTTCAAACTTTATATGCATTAATTATTTTACCTATGTTAAAAACAATAAGTTTTGAGTATACTAAGAACATATTTTAACGAAATATATAAAATATATTAAAAAATAAAACGTAAAATATATTTTTAAAAAATCCCTGACGGCTAGGCCTACAGGCACAGGTAGATTTCGAAGACGCAGACCGTGGGGCGCCTGTTTGTCCGGAATTGCGGAAGAAATGACCTTTTTTACGATGATGCGGCAGTTTGAACCGCCTACTTCGAAACCTAACTTGTTTGCAGGCGGATCCGGCAGGGATTTTTTTGTTTTTAATTTTTTTTTTTGGTATAACGGTTGGTCCTATAAAAAACTTGTCAATATAAAAGTTTTAGATAATATTAAGAGGATTTATAATAAATTTAAGCGGATTTGAAATCTTGGGAATTGACGAAGTTATGCATTTTTTTCTTCAACCCCCCCCCCCCCCCTCCCCTCTTAAGGCAATTTTTAATTATATCAAAAATCTGTCATACACAAATTTTCGGCCCTTCTCCTAGAAGTAATAATAACTTCAAACGGATTCGATACGTATCATAACTAAGACATTATGGGTTTTTTTCTTTTTTCACAAAAAGGCCCCCCCCCCCCCCCCCTGGTTCGATTTTGCCCATTAACGAACTTGACCGAGATTTTATGCCTCTTGATTTTATGTATCAGTTTCGAACAGATGCGGGAGTTGGAACCGCTTACTTCGAAAAATAACTTGTTTGCAGGCGGAGCCGGCAGGGATTTTTTTTTTGTTTTAAATTTTTTTTTTTGCTATAACGGTTGGTCCTATAAAAAACTTGTCAATATAAAAGTTTTAGATAATATTAAGAGGACTAATAATAAATTTACGCAGATTTGATATCTTGTGAATTGACGAAGCTATGATTTTTTTTCTTCTAAAACCCCCCTTTTTTCCCCCCCTTGGAGCCATTTTTAATTATATCAAAACTCTGTCATACATAAATTTTCGGCCCTTCTCCTAGAAGTATTAATAACTTTAAATGGATTCGATACGTATAATAATTAAAAAATTATGGGGTTTTTTCTGTTTTCACAAAAAGCCCTCCCACCCTCCCCCCCTTGGTTCGATTTTGCCCATTAACGAACTTGACCGAGATTTTATGCCCCTTGATTTTATGTATCAGTTTGTAAAAGATTAATGCAGAATTTTTCCAGTTATCGTGGTCAGAAAAAAGTGACATAGATAGATAGATATATATAAACTTTTGAACTGGGGGTGGTTTTGGGTTCTGGGAGTCATGATCGGCGTAGATCTGCAAAAATTTTTCAAAATTTCCAACTTAGGTGAGAATGTAATAGGTAGTATTTCTTATGAAATCTACCTAAAAGTTCACAATATAGTTCACTTACCACTATGTTTATTTTAAAGATTTACAAATCATATTTTCTCAAAAAATGAAGTCATATCAGTTTGTGCAGTGTTGAATTCAGGGGGTGGCCCGGGGGAGACATTCCCCCCCCCCCTCCCCGGAAGATTTGAGATTTTATGCTTTTAATGGTTAAAAAGTGCAATTTTCCACCCGGAACTCTACAATGTCTCCCCCCGGAGCCACAGAAATCCCTCCCAGAGAAAAATCTCACAATTCAACACTGAGTTTGTCTCTGGCGTTGACGAAAAGAGAAAATGTATTTTTTAAGTCTAATAAAGCTTTTAAGCTATTTTGTGAATAATCATTTTGATCAGCATAATTCTTTAATGTATTTAAAGTGGCACTTGTTTCTGAAAAATTTACACCAGCAGTAACATTGCTCTCATCTTTGTCATCCTCCTCGCACGAGTCTTCCTTATTGATATCCTCAAAGATTTCTTTGGCAGTTCTCAGTTCTCACAGAAGTTGTTTTCATCACATTCTACATAATATTTGAAATTAATATCTTCGTCCATAAATATTTCATCCCAGTCTTCGTCATTAAAGGATTCCCACATGTTTTCAAAATCGGGTTCATTAGTTGAACTAGCAGTTTTTGGTTTTGTGAAACACAATGTTTCCTAAAACATTTCTTAATGTCTGCGATTTCACATTATTCCAGATGGTCATTTGGCTTTTGTTAAATGACAAGCACAAGGGAATTTCATACAACTACCCTCCCACCATAGATTTCATCATTACTGACACATGAAGGTAGAGAAGAAATGTTATTCATTATTGATAAACTAACAATAGTGAAAGGATAAAGCTAAGAAAACGTGAATGATTTGTACTTTAAAGATTATAAAAATGAATTCTTGAGTGAGAAATGTAAAACCGCCTAAACCGTTTAAAGCGTCGTATAAGTGAGAGAAGCAGTTGCATAACTGAGAGAAGCTTAGCATTATTTCCCATAAAGCGTGGACGGTACCAAGAGAATGCGGCGTATAACCGAGAGAGTCGTATAAGTGAGAGGTCACTGTATAATGTATTGGACTGTATTAGAAAGTATATTTTTTAATTTCTTTCGTAGGATTTTGAATCACATTCATAGAAATTTTATGCATGAATACGGTGTCCACATCCTGCAGGCTTAAATAATTAAAGTATTGCCATAAAAAAAAACCTTTACATGTATTGATGAATTACAACACCGTATATAAAGATAAAAATTAATATTCATCATTCAACCATATATAGCAATATAATCAGACATGTTACAACTCTCCAAGAAAAAAAAGCTGATGGTATAAAAACATGAAATATATATACTTAATAAGCTGTGGCTATTTTCATAAATATATGTAATTTTGCTACAAAACGTATGATTTCATTTGAGTTTAATTATACATTATAATATATATTCTTCATATACTTTTTAATATAGCCATGCCAATTTAATTTAATACAATATGTTGCATCATTCCAAGCAAATGTTTAAATTGAGTTTAATCACTAGTGTAACTCATGAAGATCTTTGCTTTTTTATATAAATAAAAGCTGGAGAAAGAGACTGCATAGCTAGATAAATTAAAAACTTAGCAGCACAAATTTAAATGAGTTCTGTGATGAATCTAATCATTCCTTTTGTATGACTAATTAGATGCAAGAAATATAGTGCAGTTTTAATCCTTTTTAGGCTTTAGATTTTAATAAAGTAAGTTTAACATAAATACTGACATTCATATTGTTGATGGAGAAGGATAGAACCACTAAAAGCTTTAGTGTAACATTTGATCAAACTGCCAAAAATTGCGATTTTTGCTTTATAAATTTGCACTTTTTCTTCGCAACATATAAAAAAAATACAATCTTTTTCTTCCATAACCAATCGATAAAAATCACAATTTTTTATGACTGATCAACAAAGGTGTGATTTTTTTCATGACTGATTGATAAAAATCATCATTTTTAATGAATGATTGAAGAAAATCGTGCCTTTTGTGATCATTATGCATCTATAAAAAAGTACGGTTACTGTACACCTACCCCCCTTCACCACAAATGCATGAATATGAATTAATACAAATTTGCACTGATCTCAGAAATGGTCAAAATGAAACAGATGCCTGTAAAATGTGATAAGTGACAAATGAAAAAAAATTCACAAGTTGCAACTTTGCTAAGCATTTTTTTTCCTCCCAGTTTTGAATATTATTTAGGAAAACATTGCTTGGAAAATATAAATTTTAGCTTTATGTGCTACAATCACAGATTTTGCTGCATGAAATATCGAGGTCTAAACTGTAAAATTTTACAATAAAAGTATGTTTCATTTAAAATGGATTGTAATCTTGTATTACATTGTTAATAGTTATAAGAATAGTATATCAAAAATATTTTACAGATTTCATAATTTTACTTTCAATCTAAAATTTCATATGGAGTTAGAAATCATATACAGTCGAACCTCGTTAACACGAAATTGAAGGGACTGGGAATTTTTTTCGTGTTAACCGTCATAATAGTGGCGCCACCTATGTTAGATATAAAAACTAAATAAATTAACCTACAAATATATCCCTGCTCAAAAAATCAAATTAATAAGAAATAGTAAATTTCATTAACAAATTAATTATTTTTTTCAGGCAATAATAATTTTATTTACATGCTAATCATATTTTTAAATACTCCGTTATTGACTTTGGCTTCAATTTTTGTAGGGTACTTTTTTAGGAATGTATGGACCTAATCAAATTTGTCCAAAGCTCGGGAAGTATCCTCTTGATCCATAAGGAAACGTTGTACAGTTTTTAATGCTGCGATAGATTCATTTATTGACACTAAACTTTTCCGTTCTGTGTCAATTTCTTCTTCCTCGTCTGACACTTCAATATTGTCATCTTTATTTTTCAGCAATTATTTCTTCATCTCTCGTCACATCCAAAGTCAGCACATCTTCATCTATGCAAATGTACGTGGAAAAAACAATGTCTAAGAAAGAATTTACCGATTTTGGCTACATATCTTTCTGCAGACAAATCTATGACGCTATTTAAATCTTGTCAGTCATCCGTTAGAAAATATGAAATCGCTGTCACCAAGAGCATTAGCAAAAGCTTCTGCTTCATCTTGCAAAACTGCAAAAGTTAAAACAATGTTCTGGCTTATTGCCTCTTTTATCCACCGCAAGAGAGCAATTTCAATTTATTCTTTCTTTCTTCTACACATTCGTTTTCTTACTGGTTTGAATTAACTCACAGCATAAACCGCTTCAATCTTTTCGCGATTCTTTAAAATTGTAGAAGAATTGTAGGCATCCCATACTTTGCCGCATTTTGTGATTTTTTCAACACTTTATTGCTAACTTCGTTTAATTTTTTTTGCTTGGTTTCTTAAGATACTACTTGCTGTTTTCGACTCATCTTTCACAAAATTCTACAGAGCAACTGTGAACAGCATTTCCATTATGTTGATTAGGTAGTGAAGTAGAGATAGTCATTTCTTTCACTCACAGATAGGAGAATTCAGACCCCCGGTTTATAGTTTATGTTACTGTCAATACAGTCACCCGAGTAATGGAATAATCACTTTTAAAAAAAAAGAAATTCCTTCCCCAATCTTTCATTGTGACTAATCTATTGCTCATATGGTTAATGTGGGAACACTTGCGCATACCAGAGATCAAAGAAAAGCAGGGATTATTCAGGAATTCAGTATTTCAGAATTTTCTGAAACCCTTTTTCACTTTAAATCGTTTTCAAACCATGAGAAAATTCCACTTTTAATAAGAGTGTGTGACATTTAAGTTTGAAATATCGAAAACATTGCATAAGGAATCATGTTTTGACTTTGAAGCGAAAATAAAAATTTCGCCTTAAGCGGGATTTTCCGAAATTCTATTTCGTGTTAAACGAATTAATTAACATTGATTTTCAGACTCATCTGACGGGAACTGAAAATTATTTCGTGTTAAGCGAAATTTCGCGTTAAGCGATTTCGTGTTAACGAGGTTCGACTGTATAAGATATATTTTGCAAATAATATAATTGTAAATGAAAAAAAAAAAAAAAGAGTATAATACTCAAAATATTTTGTAATACACAGCAGTATACAAAGAACTAAAATTGTATTTTGTTGTTCTTTTTAAATCCCTACAGTTAAAAAAGAAAAAAAAAATTGAATATATCCACAGCTAGTTGGATTACAGAAGTAATATTTTTGAATTGTATTGCAAGTAGAGATCCCATATTGAGGCTGGGAATTAGTAAGTGTATGCTTTTAAAAAGCATTATTAAATATATCTTATTAGTAAAATATAGTACAGGAATTAACAAGAACAAAAAATATGCATCAAGCATAGATTATGAAACACCTTCTAACAGTAACAGAATATTATTAAGAAAATTCATTTTTT
Organism: Maratus michaelseni; assembly: GCA_963931845.1. Taxonomy (NCBI): domain Eukaryota; kingdom Metazoa; phylum Arthropoda; class Arachnida; order Araneae; family Salticidae; genus Maratus; species Maratus michaelseni. The sequence goes on along the minus strand of OZ007593.1, from coordinate 144,693,845 downwards.
CATTCAATGAAATGACATATGTAAATAAGCAACTCAAAAAACATATAACTCGGTAAAAATCCATTTTCAGCAATTGTTGTTCATATCCGCTTATGTTTGCAAATTCTTTCTTGAAGCCCTGTATATGATCTATAGAATTTATACACACCACGTAAGACACAATACACTAAATATTAGATAAGTTTTAAAATGCATATTACAACAGAAAATACACTTCCAGCAATTATCGATCATAATTAATCCTGTAACTGAATTCTTTTGTGCGCTTCTGAAAAAGAACGCTAAATGTTAACCATACTACTCCATAATTTACAATCAACCCACATGTTGTAGCACAGCTCAGTGATCCCTTTTAATTTCATTATTGTTGAAGTACCATAACATGATTAAAATGCATCCCAAATGATTTTTCCCCATAGATTATAATCTAATGGAATTATTTTGTGCATCCCTGTAAGCAAACTATAAATGTTCCTTATCAGACATGTGATTGCTAAAATTTGAAATTAGCTGAAATTTTTTTTCCCTTTCATAGTTGGTTGGTTGGTTGAACATTAATAATCTCACTTTTAATTTGAAACCTAAACAGTTATATATATCCATACATACATACTTGGTCATATTTACAAGATAAATTTTAAGGATAGGCGAAATGATTTATATAATGCAAAATTCTATATAACACACAACTCCTTGCTTTTAGGTTTGCATTATAATGATTTTCTACTGAATATATATATATATATATATATATATTAATTATTCTTAAATTAATATAATACCATCCATAACCAAAAATCAGGATTCTTTCTCAATACATTAGTTTAAAAATATATATTTATTACAGTTGGTAAGCATCAACTAATGGATTTCTGAGTGCAAAATCTATGTATGCTCTATGCTCTCGCTCACAATCGCAAATACTGAAACTAGCGAATGACAAAACGTGTCGCCTTTGCCTTCGTTTCTTATCCGGTGGCGTGGAAGGAGGCGTTAAGCATATTCCCGAAGTTGAAAGATGTGGTGGCTTGTGATTGACTGGCTCAAAATACTGGCTACAGATTGACGATTATTTATGATTGTTTGGATCAAAATTGATGGGCAAAGATGCCTGCCCATCACGTATGGTGATCGCGTGTTTGTAACTGATTTTATACATTTTCGCGGACTTCAGATATAATCTAAATACCAGATTAATAGAATTACAATTCGCGGAATTCCGCGAATTAGGAAAAAAGAAAATTCGCTGAATTCCACAAATTAGGAAACAAAAATTAGCTGAATTCAGCTAATTAGGAAAAAAAAATTAGCTGAATTCAGCTAATTCGCTGAAAAATCACATGCCTGCTTATTCTATACTCATGAGAAAGCATGTTGTGGTCCACTTCAGAGATGCATATTAATCTCCTTATGTTTAAAATATCATAACATCAATAAAATGTGCCATAAATGATTTTCTCCCGTAGACCATACAGTAATGAAATTCTTTTGTGTGTCCCTGTAAACAAACTATAAATGCTATACACTTAATTTCCAATATTGGAAAGTGTTAAAAATATAGATTCTATTTCTAAAAAACTATTTTTATTCCTAAATTGTAAATACCATCTATTAATACACAAATTATGTAGATAAAAAAAGTGGTTAGCTGAAACTTTTAATATGGTTTTTTTAAGTTTTATTTATGTCAGTCACATTCACCAAGAAACAAATTTATACACACGCACACATTTCCCTGAAATGGTAGAGAAACACAATTAAAGTCTTTGATTATTTAAATGCTAATAAATAATATAATTTCATAATGGAAGCATGAGATAAACAATCTATTTTTAATCATATAAAAAAGTAACTTTTTCTTTTTTAACCACCACCAAAAAATTCATATTCATTTGCATATTTAGTGCTTACTAGCATTAAATATACAAAAAATTTACAACATTCAATGTACTATAACTCAGTAAGTTTTAGTTATAGATGAGTTGAGTTTTTACTGTTTTACTTGTTAGGAGATGAATAAAGTTTTTCTAAATATAACTTATAGGACCCAGGGACCGTAGAAAAAAAATTAAAACTTTGTAACTTAAAAAATAATTATTATTGTGACAAAAATTATACTTTCGATGAACAACATCTGAAACCTTTTTGCAACTGGAACTATACTTTTAAAGAAGCATTCAATGAAGTAATGGAAGGACATTTTACAAAAATTATGCATTATTTCTGCTTTTTAAGCAGTTTATCAACATGAAATTGAAAAATTATTTTTTTTTACTTTTAAAGTTCTTTTATAAGTAAAAATCCACATAAATTACGTAAAGTCAAAATTCATAAAGTAAATAATAAATGTTTCTCCTAAAATATACTTCTTATTATTTATTTTGAGTTATTTTTTCCAATGTGGTAATGGAAAGACATTTTACGACATGCATTTTGACAATTTTACATTCCATTGAATAAACTCAAATCAATCAATTTTGAAAATTTTTATGAATAATATTTATAGAAAAAAGATGATTCAAATTTTGGAATTCATGCCTCCTTAAACATGGAATTGCCCTAAAACTAGAAGCTTAGGAAACAGTTAGTTTATTCATGCCAGTGAGATTTCACTTACTTGGTTTTTAGATACTTAGCAAGTAATCTGATGAGTTATATAAACAACAACAAAAAAAATTATTTTAGCATAAATTAAACAATTTTAAATTTCTTATCTTGGTAATGGTAAGACAGTAATGGAAAGACGAAAAGTGATACAATTAAAAAAATTCTAATTATTTAACAAAGTAAATTTAAAATTTCATTGTATTTTGCTTAAATAAACATATTAACAAACAGTAGGAAATATAAAAGTAATTTAACTTAACTATACAGTTTTTAAATAGAAACATAAGATTTGAATATATGTGCAAGTCCCATTTGTCAAATTCTTTGATAAAGAATGTTTTTCTTAGATTTGATATTTATTGATCCAGCAACTGTTTTCTTTTCTATAAGAAATTTAGCCCTTTTCATAAAAAATGAAAAATTCAATCAATTCTGAAAATTTTGATCAGTAACATTTATGGAAAAAAGATTATTCAATATTTGGAAGTCATGCCTGCTTAAATATGAAATTTCCATAAAACTAACAGCTTAGGAATTAGCTATTTGTCAATGATAAGAAAGGAGAAGAAATGACATAGTATAATCTATACTAATATTATAAAGAAGTAACGATTGTTTTTTTTTTTTGTTTGTTTGTAGGAAAAATCTCTGGAACTACCAAAGCGATTTCAAAAGTGATGGTGGCAAATTGATGGTGACAATCCCTGCTCCAACATAGGCTATATTTTATGTCAGTGCCACTACCCCAAGAGGGGCACAAAAGCGAAAAACGTTCTAAAATTTTGATTTTTCAGGAGCTAGAAACATGAAAATTGGCATGATAGTTATTTATAATATGTAAATGATCTCTAAGAACAAATTCTAAAAAAATTCGAAATTTAAAAGGGTGAGATGAGTGAAAAGCGTTCTAAAAACATTCTAAATTACAATTTCTATGGAATCTCTGGAACTACAGAACCGTTTTCAAAAGTGATGGTGGCAAATTGATGGTAACAGTCCTTGCTGTAACACAGGCTATATTTTGTCAGTGCCACTACCCCCAGGGGGGTGCAGGAGCGAAAAACGTTCTAAAATTTTGATGTTTTTTATACTGAAGGAACTAGAAACATGAAATTTGACATGGTAGTTACTTATAAGATGTAAATGCTCTCTAAGAACAAATTCCAAGAAAATTCGAAATTTAAAAGGGTAAGATGAGCGAAAAGCGTTCTAAAAACATACTAAATTACAATTTCTAAAGAATCTCTGGAACTACAGAACCGTTTTCAAAAGTGATGGTGGCAAATTGATGGTGACAGTCTGTGCTCTAACACAGGCTATATTTCATGTCAGTTCCATTACCCTCAGGGGGGTTGCAAGAGCGAAGAACGTTCTACAATTGCAATTTTTATTATACTGAATGGATTAGAAACTTGAAATTGGCCAAAGTAATAACTTATAAGATACACATGCTCTCTAAGGACAGTTTCTAAAAAATTCGAAATTAAAAAGAGTGATTTGAGGAAAAACTGTTCTAAAAACATTCTAAATTAAGATTTCTATGGAATTGTTGAGGACAGAAACTTGAAATTTGACATGGCTGATACTTTTTAAGACACAAGTTCACACACAGAACAGTTTTCTAAAATAAATCAAAATTTAAAAGTGTGAAAGTGGAAAAAAAGTTCTAAATTACAATTTTTTTTTCTTTAACAGTATTAGAAACTTCAAATTTGGCATGGCGGTTACTTTTAAGATACAAATGCTTGCTAACAATGGTTTGTAAAGAAATTAATTTTAAAGGGTGAAATGAGCAGAAAGCATTTAAAAGGCATTCTAAATTGCAATTACTATGGAATTGCTACAGATAGAAACTTAAAATTTGACATGGCTGTTGCTTTTAAATCATAAATGGTCGCACAGAACAATTTGAAAACAAATCGAAATTTAAAAGAGTGAAATGTGCGAGAAGCGTTCTAAAAACATTCTAAATTATGATTTATTTGGAACTATTAAGGCTAGAAACTTAAAATTTCGCATGGCTGTTTTATGTTAGTGATATTTTATGTCGGTGCCACTACCCCAAAAGGGGCACAAAAGCGAAAAACGTTCTAAAATTTTGATTTTTCAGGAGCTAGAAACATGAAAATTGGCATGATAGTTATTTATAATATGTAAATGATCTCTAAGAACAAATTCTAAAAAAATTCGAAATTTAAAAGGGTGAGATGAGTGAAAAGCGTTCTAAAAACATTCTAAATTACAATTTCTATGGAATCTCTGGAACTACAGAACCGTTTTCAAAAGTGATGGTGGTAAATTGATGGTAACAGTCCTTGCTGTAACATAGGCTATATTTTATGTCAGTGCCACTACCCCCAGTGGGGTGCAGGAGCGAAAAACGTTCTAAAATTTTGATGTTTTTTATACTGAAGGAACTAGAAACATGAAATTTGGCATGGTAGTTACTTATAAGATGTAAATGCTAAAAAAACATAACATCATTTAGATAAACATCATTAAACATCAAATTATAACAAAATTAAACATCATTTAGTTAAACACGTAAATGATCACCCAGAACAATTTACTAAAAATTCAAAATGTAAAAAGACAGGAGTAAAAAAAAAAAAAAAAAAAAAAAATACACATACTAAAATTGCAATTTATGTAATACAGCTGGAATAGAAGCTAGCTTCGTATTTGGCATGGTGGTTACTCTTAAAATGCAAATGCTCGCTAAGACCGGATTCTAAAAAAATCAAAATTTAACAGGCTGAAATGAGCAGAAAACGATCTAAAACGTTCTACATTATGATTTAATTGGATTTATTCGGGTTAGAAACTGGAAATTTAGTATAGTTGTAACTTTTAAGATGCAGACTTTCGGTATAAACAGTCTATTAAAATTTCGAAGTTTAAAGGTGTAAACTGAGCGGAAAACGTTATAAATTATGTTTTTTTTTTTTTTTTTTTTTCTGAATTGTTAGCGATAGAAACTTGGAATTTAACATGCCTGTTATTTTTTATATGTAAATGCTTTCACAGAACAGTTTTTACAAAATTCAAAATTCAAAAAAGGTGCAGAAGCAAAAAACATTTCAAAATTGTGATTTTAGTAATACTGCTGGTATAGGAAGTTTAAATTTGGCATGGTGGCTATTTTTAGGATTTCAGTGCTTGCTAAAAACAGTTTCTAAAAAAAATTATCAAAATTTTAAAAAGTGAAATAAGCTGGAAAAGTTCTAAAAACCTTCTAGACAATGATTTATTTGAAACTGTTAGGGATAGAAACTTGAAATTTTACATGGCTGGTACGTTAGACACACAGATGCATCCATAGAACAGTTTTTAAAAATTTTGAAATTTTAATGTGAGCAGGAACAGAAATTTTTTTTAATTGCAATTTCTGTGATATATTTATTACAGAAATTTGCTTAATTAGTAATTTCTGAATTATCGATGGCAGTAAAATTTCCTCTAATGAAAATAGGCCAACGAATACCACTTGGCATTTTTCAAAAATTACTCAAGCAAAGCCGCGGGTTTTGCTAGTGCAAAATAAAATATAACAAAGTAATTACTCATTACCAAAGTCGACATTGACAAATAAATGTTGTTTGTGAAAGCTTCTGGAAAAATAAATAAACAAGATAAAATAATAAAATTTTCATACCTATTGGTTCTTTCGGATGAAAATTAACTTCATTTACAGATCCATTGTGGCCAGGAAGTTTGTACATTATTCTTCTAGTAGTTGTATCCCAAACATATACAAATCTATCTGCTGAACCGGCAGTAATTTTACTTCCGTCAGGAGACCAACTGCATTTTAGTAAATTCTATACAGAAAAAAAAAAAAAGAAATGCTGTAAAAACAATAACATTTTAATTTAAAATTAAATATATCAAATATATCTGATACATAAGAGCTGTTGACCATAACAACACAACAAAAGGTAATAGACAATGTACTGATCTGACATCAAAATCATAAAATCTTTCTAAGCTATAGATACAGAACATTGCAAATTTATGATTCTGAGATTTTGTGATTCCTTGGATAAAATTTAATAATCGCAAGTTCAATGCTAGAGTGTGAAATTGCACTATTTCCATAATATTTTTAAGAATTCTACTTAAATTTCCTTTTTTTGAATATCCTAAAAATTTGAATTAGGATTTGAAAATCCCACCTCATTTATATTTTTTCCTAATGTGAACCTCAAATCACAGAATTGGTTCAAAAATTTGCAAACCTTGCTAATATTATAACATTTTTTTTTCCTTTCGAAACAGAATAATTTTATAGGAATGAAAATTTATATAAAAGTATAGTTAGTTTCCAAATAAATATATTATTCGTCTTTTTAAATGCTAGATAAAATGAAAAATGATAGCATTATATGGCTTATGAAAATGTTTGTAATGAATTGCAAAGTTAATTTGAACTAGTTTAGTTGATACATTTTGGAAATGTGATGGCAAAAATGAAAAAGCATCCACATTTCATCTCCTAGTAAACTTTAAACTTTTACTTTTATTGACACAAGCTGAAAAAAAAATAAATAAAATGTTTAATTCTTTCTATGCTTCCACAATTATAAAACAAATTATTAATAAATATTATTGTATAAATTTGAAATTATGGCTACAGACTATTTTGAAACACACACACACACATCTTATTTCTAATGCTCATTAAAAATAAATTTTAAATTTTGCAATATTTTTTTTGTGTGTGTTAATGTACTATTGTTTATAAAAATATTTCCTTTTGATTAATTATACATCTTTAATTTGTTTATTTTAGTACTGGTTAGAGTTTCAGTTAACATTAATTTGCTTTTTAAAAACATGGGGATTTATTGAAAAAAGCATTCTTGGTGGTAAAGGCACTTTTGTTGAGTAAAGGGACACTTTTTGTTCAATGAAAGGGCACTTTCCAATTATTTGGCAGTACAGCATACATCACTGTTGGAATCTGACATTTTCCTCCTGAAGGAATTTTTGCAGCTCTGGAGGAGGGTGGTAGATAACCATTAATAAGCATAAAATCCTAAATCTTTCAGAGGACATTTTGATACACAGGGGTGGAATATTCCTACCGGGCCGCAAATTCACAATCACTCAACGTCCTACGCACTTGACGCCAACCTCCGTCGCCAAGCGCTTTGGCTAGAAAATGAACTTCGCACATGCGTGGCATTTGCCCGGCAAACTCAAAATCGTACATTGAATAGATAGATGTTTTATTACAATTGTACGTCCTACAACATCCCTCCTACCTTTTTACCTCGAGTTTTATCGTCAGCATTAAAATGTTTTAAAAATAAATGAAAGCTTTCATTTTTTAAAGATATTACAAAGATTCAGTAGTTACTTTGTAGCTTAGGCTACCAAGCTCATGAAAATGGATCATTTCCTGTTTTGTAAACAGTTACATTAAATAAACAATAATTGTTTTTATAAAATAAGCTTAGAAAGAAGTAAAAATACATTTTATAATACATGATGTTATTTACATTTTTTACCTTTTATATTACTTTATTTAATCTCGAATAAACACGGATACTTATTTATTATATTTAGTTAAACGCTTTTTTACTTTTAAAATATTCCCTCCCCCCCATCCCCCCCCCCCAAAAAAAATCTTATATAGTTTGCTAAGCATTTTGATAGAATGAGATACATTCTATAGGGTATAATACAGCACTGCAATAACACCAAATTCAATAAAATAAAAAATAATTAGGATAGTTAGGTTTTTACTTTTCAAATTCATCCTAATTAAGTATATATTTAAATAAATTTGTTAGTAGATTAGAGAAGAAACCTTATTGAGCATTCCAGCAATGGCTATTAAATCTTAAAAATAAACAAAATTTTGTAAATGACCATTAATATTAAAAAAAATCCAGTTTTCTATTGCTGGAAAAAAAAATAAACATGCAATTTTTGTAAGAAAACAAAGAAGATATAAATGAATTACGTAAAGCCATCTCTTAGCTCAGTAAAAATTTCACTGAAAGACAGTGGAACTGCGAAGCAATATTTTATGCTTGAGTAATTCAATAAGATATATTGAATATCAGATATTGAGATCAGATATATTGTATATTCAATAAGATTTATTGAATATTCAATAAGATATATTGAATATTATTCTGTATCCCAGGGTTTGAGTCTCGAATTGGTTTATCTAATGTAATAAGAGAGGGCACCACCATACACCATACACTAATCACAGATTAAATATACTATCTGAATATATTATCTGTGACACTGATTAAATGAAAAGAGATACGATGAGCGGCTTTTGAGCGGCTGTAACTTTGAGGTGTGTCTAATGGTTTTTTAATGGCACAAAAGCAAAATGAATAAAAGGTTGTTGAGTTTTATATGATTTTCACTTATCTTATTGAAATATATTATTTTAACATGTTCTGAATGGCGATAATATAAGGTTTCTTCTCTAATCTACTAACAAATTTATTTAAATATATATATATATATATATATATATATACTTAATTAGGATGAATTTGAAAAGTAAAAACCTAACTATCCTAATTATTTTATTGAATTTGGTGTTATTGCAGTGCTGTATTATCCCCTTTAGAATGTATCTCATTCTATCAATGCTTAACAAACTATATAAGATTTTTTTTTTGAGGGGAGGGGGGAGGTGGAGTTTAAAAGTGAAAAAGCGTTTAACTAAATATGATAAATAAGTATCCGTGTTTATTCGAGATTAAATAAAGTAATATAAAAGTTAAAAAATGTAAATAACATCATGTATTATAAAATGTATTTTTACTTCTTTCTAAGCTTATTTTATAAAAACAATTATTGTTTATTTAATGTAACTGTTTACAAAACAGGAAATGATCCATTTTCCTGAACTTGGTAGCCTAAGCTACCAAGTAACTACTGAATCTTTGTAATATCTTTAAAAAATGAAAGCTTTCATTTATTTTTAAAGCATTTTAACGCTGACGATAAAACTCGAGGTAAAAAGGTAGGAGGAATGTTGTAGGATGTACAATTGTAATAAAACATCTATCTATTCAATAGTACTTGTACGATTTTGAGTTTGCCGGCCAAATGCCACGCATGCGTGAAGTTCATTTTCTCGCCAAAGCGCTTGGCGACAAAGGTTGGCGTCAAGTGCGTAGGACGTTGAGTGATTGTGAATTTGCTACCGGGCCACCATCTGAATTCCTCACTGGCATACATTACCAAGGTAAGCTGAAATCATGCTATATATTTTTTAAATCCCATTAAAATAATTCTATTTTTTGAATATTCTACTGAAAAGTTTAGTTAGTATCTGAAAGGCCACCTCTTTTTTTCTTCTTTTGTTTCCTTTTTTTTTTTTAGTCTTTTATGCCTAATGCAAAGTCTGATTATGTATTGAATAGAGGGCACAAAGGTGCCTTTTCCACGAAACAGTGCAAGGTGCATTGGCACTCAAAACAGAAAGGGGGGCACGGCACCTTTGAAAAATGTCAAATGGAAACATTAGTTCATAAAAAAGTCTCTTTTTTTATATTAATGCACCAACTTGTATTCATTTAGTCACTTTGTCTTGGCTGAAAAGTACATACTTTATAATTCTATTTTTAGGGACCTCCTCGAACATACAGCTTATTAGCTCCTATTATGTTACTGAGTGGACACCAAGGTGAAATATTTTGTGGAAATTTTCATCCAGATGGCACATTTCTTGCCTCTACTGGATTTGATTGTGATATTTGTAAGTATGGTATGCTAATCTATAAAGTAAGCATTGCAGTGGGGTATTATAAGAGTTCCCCCCAGGTTTAAAAAAGGCCAGAGTGCTGCTTGTTGGAAAAGGACACTTTTTTACTTCGTAATGGCACATTTTAGACCACCCATACTCAACACTTTTTTTTTTGCAGGCCACAAACATATGTATGCTATATTAGGTGGGCTACAACACACTATATTTATATATATAATAATGTAAAAAGGGATAATTAAAACAGTAAGACAGCAAAAGAAAATAAAGCAATATAACAAAATCAATATAATCCTTATTATCCATATAATAAATATAAAACTGTATAATGCAGAATTTCCAAGTTCAAAGATAAAAAGGAGCAGATTCAGATTTATCAGACTTTTGCTGAATGCAAGAAAATGTAAAAATATACAGTGCATGGAAAAATAACTCTCTTAGAGCGTTAATAACACTTGAATTTTACTATTAAGTAGTATAGTATACATATTTTAAGACATAATTAATGCTAAATGGTGTTAAATCATCCTAATTATTTCCAATAAATATTATAAAATGAATATTTAATGCATACCTTTTCAAAATTATGTTGGTGTCCTTGAATAATTTTCACACACCTCTCTTGTGGAGCAAAAGGCCTAATGTCCCATATGCGAACTGAAAGGAGAAAAATGATGGTATTTCAACAAAACAATATAATTAGATATACTAGCATACATACATAAACAATTTAAAAAGACATATATATATTTTTTTTCATATTGATTTTTTCATTAGCCACTAAACATATTTTGATAAATATATGCTAATTAAATTTTCTAGCAGAGCTGAAATTATGCTGGAGATACTTATTTAACAAAAGATATGAATTACTAGCTGTTACCCCTGACTTCGTTCACGCAACATTAAAAGAAGAATAAATACATTAATTAGGCAAAATATTTCACTCCCGATAATTAAAAACGTTAATATAATTAACTAACTATTTATCACAAATCGTAGGAGACAATATGGTATTTTTTGTTATAGGGACCTTGACATAACTCAGTCTTAAAAAAGTGAAATTTTGTGCCAAATAATCGTGAAAATGAAATTGCAACCAATGCAAAAAGAAGGGCCAAATAAAATCATGAAAATAGACAAATTGGGTAAAAACAAATGTCAATTTTACCTGATAAATAATTTTATACTTTTAACGCCTTTGTGAAATGTTTTAACAACCATCCTTCAAAAAAACATTAATTGGAAATAGTGCATGCTTTTTCTTTAAATTCAATTGTGCCTCCTTGGGTTAATGTATAGTTGAAACAAATCTTGTTTTCTAAATGACAGTATGTTGACAGGCAATTTTTGTTCTTCAGAATAAATTGATTCATGAAGTTTGAATATGTGAAAATATGTTTTTATTTTTCGGATAATTTACTGAAATCAGTATTTTATTTTCACCATCTATTCAAAGTGAAAATAAATTCTGTTTTTCAGTTTTAATGAGGAAATGTTGTAAAAAATATACTGATCTGTTTTATTTCTCCTTTTTTATACACAAATATGGAGTAATTTACTTTCCGTTTTTAGATAAACTTCGTTAAAATTTACAAAAAGAAAATTTTGCCATCTAATTTAATTTTTTAAATTCTGAGAGTTTGTGTGACATCCTCGGATCAATGATAACCGGTATTAAGTAAATCCCATTGCGTTCGATAGTCTAGGAGTAGTTGCAAAATACAAATACACGGTCAGATTTTAATACAATAGATTCGTGTTCATTTTCCTTTTCTTAAAATTATGATGTGATTTTTAGCAAAAAACTCTCATCTGTATATAATGAATACTCATGCTTAATAATCAGTATATATAAAAAAACATTTAAATTTTTCGTTATAAATATGGCGTGAAACTCATCTACTTCCTATACTTACTAATCCTTGTATTATTAATGTAAGGAATTGATTCACACTCCTTTTAAAACATATTGGAAAATTCCCGTTTTATTTCAAATATGACGTCTCTTTTCCCCCAGAGAAATCCTTTTTTAATGACATAATTCTTGTTAATTTTCTTTTCCAGACAATTAATTTAATACTGGCATAGGGAAAATTATGTTACTTTAACGAAATAATATTAAATTTTTACGTTTTATCAACAAAAATGGAACTATTATCATTCGTCAGTTTTTTTTCAGGTAATCGAGTTACAGTCAACTCCCTCTAATCCACACAGCTTGGGACCAAAGGTTGTGCAGATTATAGACTTTTGCGGATTATAGGTCATCACTTTGTTTACATTTTTTTCTCCTGTAATTTTACAGTAAATTAATTGGTAAAAAGAAAGATATTGTAAAACATTGGGTTATTTAATTAAAAATCACATTATACTTAAGGAAAAATTATTTAAATTTTATTTTACAATTTATTTTGTTTATTTTTACAACTTTTAAACATAGTATCAATTGTCATTTGTTTGTGAACTTCTGACTTTTGGTCTAGTACTTTTCTTCGAGTCTATGTATAGTCATCATTTCATGTTCTGAGACAAAACTCTGTTTCTGAAGAAAATATAGATATTTATAACCATATCCTAGCCCTGCTCAAAAGTTACTTTTTCACTTTCATCATCACACTCTGTGTCAGAATTATCCTATTTTCAGTAGAGTTCAACAGAGTAGTACTTATAATGTCATCACCTGTGAAACTCTCTGTAATTGGAACTTCATCTTGGGAGGATATCCATTCAATTATATTTTCTCCATTTAAGAAATCAGGGACAATAGTTAGTGATTTTTTTGGTTTTAGTTTTGTGTTAGTGAACTGAACTATCCAAACTGAAACCACCAAAGTCAACATCATCATCATTACTGTCTATAAATAAAGATGCTGGCCATTAATTAGTCCTCACACCTACTAAAGTGTCTTTGCATATAGAGAGTCATGCATCAGACAAGAGAAAAATACAGCCCTTAATTGTAAATTGCCTTCTATACTCTTCCATATTAGCCGATAAACCAGAGGTTATAATTCTGCGCATAAGTTCCATTTTGTATTGGCATTTCATGCTATGAATAATTCTTTGATCCAATGGCTGAATAAGAGAATTTAATTTGTATTCGGAAGTAAAAGTAATGTAGAGGCGTTGTCTTTTTGTAATATTTTTGGAAGTGCAGCACAATTGTCTAAGAGCAATAATATTTTACAGTTTACAGGTAAACCGTCTTTTGTACTACAATGCATACAGGCTTCATTTGCAAAATGATTTTCAAACCATTCTGTGAAAATTTGCTAGGTGACACAATATTTTTTATTGTTACAATATGGAACAGGCAAGAAAAAAGTCTGATTTTGGATTTTTATTTTTCAGTTGAAAAATAAAGTTTTACTTCATTAAAATGCAAAATTCTAGCTGGGGGGACTGACTACCGATCATTAATCAAATTGCTGACTTTTGAATTTTTCTTGCAAAGTTAAATGGTAACCAATTTTCTTTGTTTACATCTGAAACAGTGTGCGGATTATAGGCGTTTGCGGATTATAGAGTTGCGGATTAGAGGGAGTTGACTGTATTTATTTTAGTTTTAAGAATGAAAATAACTATTTCTCGCTATCCATAACATCATTTTCGACATGGATAATTTTGCAGAGCATATTATTGACATTTGCTAACCATTTTCTTTTGAAACTTATTTTTACTTTTTTTAAATTTAAATAAAAAATACGGTATAGTCATATTAGCCATGCACAGACTGTAAAATGTCAAGTATTGTTACCATACAAAAGAAAAAAAAATGAAGAAAAAAATCCAAGATCATTTTATTTCACTAATCAAAGCATATCCGCTTTATTTTCGATGAATGACGTCATATTCGCCTGTTTCCTATGGTTACGCATATTGAAACCTTGTATTAATATCAAAAACTAAAAGAAGTACGTTTTATTTCTAATAATATTATTTAATCTTCTTTTTAATTCTTTACTTTTTTTTATTTCATTTTCATTTTTCACGAGAAAATTTTCTAGTTGAAACTAAATTGTTGAGTAAAAATTATTATTCCGGGTTTTGAATTAGTTTTGACAACGATAAAGTATTAGCAACGGTAAAGTAAATTTAATCATTTTAAAATATTATACGAAAAAATGTCCATTTATTCTGTATGAAAAATAACGAAATTTTTAATTAAGAAAAATATTTGAATAAAATAAACAAAAACCAGCCTATGTTCATTTGAGCGTTATAATCAACCCATATGAAAAGATACAGGATCATTAAATGCTCCATTTTGACGCTGGCTTCAGCCTAACATTTGCACACAATCAGATTTATAATATTATTAGGATTAGGATTATTTACTACTCAGCGTATAACCAACAGAGTGAAAAAATGTCCAGACCAGGGATCGAACCCAGAACCTTCGGTACTATGCACCAATGTTCTACCATTTGAAGCTATCTGGATGTAATAAACCAGACATACTTTTTATAATTTCACTGAAGATGTGTGTTCATGGTTGACTTTCCATCTTGTGCTAAGAAGTCGCAGCCATACCAATACATAAGAGTGAGAAGGTACTAGACTGGATATCATCCGGATAGCTCCAAATGATAGAGCATTGGTGCATAATACCAAAGGTTCCGGCTTCGATCCCCAGTCTGGACATTTTTTTCACTCTGTTGGTTATACACTGAGTAGTAAGTATTAATTCATATCCTTTGTTATATATTTAAATCTTATTTAGTTTTACCAATCTTCAGGCATTAGTAAGTATTTTTGGAGAGCAGTAGTAGTATAAATGTGTCTTTTTACAGTACTATTATCGTTAATTAACATTATAATTCTTTTAAATAAATTTATTTGTATTGCCAATAAAATATGTACATTAACAGTTATCATTAAAAACATCTATATATTTAAAACGCTAAGCGATTTCTTTCGACAATCCGTGAGAACAAACTACTGCATCAAATTACATCATTCTTTTTTTAAATGAAAGACATTTGGACACAGATTTGTTATCGTGCATTCGTTTGTTCGAAAATTTAATTAATTAGCCGTAATTTTCAATTAAACTTTTTCTTCTGCTTATGACGTCATAAAGTCGGCAATCGGATTAACGCCCACTGTTGCGAGGTACATAGTTTATTTTCTGAACTCTGTGGTTGCGAGATAATAGAGAAATAATATTAAAAGCACGTGGCTTTTAAACCGAATTTTTTAATTTGCAAGTTAAATTTAGATAAAAATATTTATCCGCGTGTTTTATAAGCGAATAAAAATTCATATTTATTGTGATGTCACGGGAATATTGTTCATTGGGTTTATTTTATAGACTCTTTCAGTATGACGTCAGTGATGACGTTTTGGTTGGATACTCCAAACAAACGGTTGCTATGTTTCGTTTCTTATTAAATATAAACCGTAAAAAAATGTTACCGCTGCATATAATGTATTGAAACACTTTACCGTGAGATATAGCTATAAGATATAGCTACATATATAAAATATAATATAAAATACCACATAGCAACCGTTTGTTTGGAGTCAGTTTCCAAGCAAAACGTCATGATTGACGTCACGACTGAAAGCGTCTATTATTATGCATTATAACTTTGTTGATGCCATTTTTCATTACAGTTAAATACAAATATATTTTGATTTGTATACATGGTATTTACGCATAAAAGTAATAAAAGTAACATATACAAAGTAAGTGTGAAAAGTTTGCGCCGGTGAAAATGACGTTATGTTTAGCTTGAAATGCATTTTAACATTGATAAAACTAAAGAGAAAAATTTATATGATTGTGTCAGCATGACGTAATTTTAACTGATTTTTCCATTCTTAATTATAATGATTAGAATTGGAGTCTTTATTGATTGCTTCATCTTGATTGCATGTTACCAATTACTTTTTTTTATTATAGGTTAGAAGATTTCATTTTTTAATATAAAAAAATCCCCAAAAGTGAAGGGTTTCAGGAAAATTAAAATTATTAAAAATAGTGCTACGGTAGAAAAAAAGAACTTGAAATAATGATTGTATTTTTAGCTAGAATAAACAGTGCAAGGCTAATATTTTATAGGAATTATTTTGGTAAGTTTATTATGAGTTCATTTAACAGTTCCATATTAGCGGCAAAGTCATATTTCTTTCACTGTGAATTTCTCTTTCGATGTCAAAAAATGGTAGTCTACTTTTGGATGGAAGCGAAAACACAGTGGCAATTTTTAGAAATGTATAACGGTTATGACAACAAACGTCGCTATCACTTTAGCTTTCATCGTGCTTACATCACTTCTAAATACCACAAATTTCAATTTTTTACTACATTTAATAATTTTAATTTTTACATCATGGATTAGAAAGAAAAAAATAGCTTTCAATTGAAATTTATTTGAAAACTGCAGCTTAATTTAACGACTTTTTAAATAATTTTCAAGCATGAAATATTTTTCATTTCTATCTTAACAATGACCATCAGTTTGCTTCAATAATGTAAAATAGCCCCTGGAAAAGGTGTCACAATTGAAAATAGATTTCTCTAACCATCATAAAAAGTGAAAAAAAAATAATAAAGCCTGAGAAATGATAAGATCAGATTATCCATAAGATAGAGCGTTTTGGCGCTAAACTAAAATCTGTCAAAAAAGAAAAAAAACTATTTTGAGTTTTTGTTTTACATAAAATTGATATGTTGAATTCGCTGATGCATATGTTGCATCAGAATATGCTACGAATTGTATTTTTTAAAAATATCTATTGGATATTTAACTGTACAAGAGGTAAAAGATCCCCGATTGTGATGGAAAAGGGACAATCATCCTGATTATATAAAGGGACGGAGGAAACTATACAAATAAATTACACTTGAAAACATTAAAAATCTCCCTCATCTGAAGATTGATTTATTATTGTAAAAAAAAAATTCTTCATCTGATTACCTTAAAACAATGGATGCGTTTTAGAAGATATGGATTTGAAATGAACAATGATTAAAGAAAACATTTAAAAATTTTTAATTTAAACATTTTAAAACTTTTTTAACGTCGAATCTCGACGGTGCTTTTGGGCAGATGCAATGCACATGCTCATAGGAGATCATTCGGTTGCATTATCACAGGGGGGGGGGAGGGGAGGAGATGTGTGCTTTATTTACTATGTTCTTTTATTAACTGAATATAAGATGAACGTATGAATATACTATTTGTATGATACTTCATAGGTCCATGAAATTTTCTTTCTTGCCGTAGGGAATATGGCGGTAATGTCAAACGGATTTGCATTACACAGTTGTTTACGGATTGTTTGTTTGGAGTTTGCATTGAAAATCGTACTGTATTTCATTGAGGAAAAAAATTTAAAAATAAAATATTTGAAAGACTGTTTCATTTGCACTCTTCTTAAATAATAAAGAAGCTTATTTTAATGATATTGTTATAATATTTTTTCCGTCAAGTTTTGACGGGTTCCATCTAGTAGTTAATTATTTTTGTAAAAACACATACAATATACTTCGACATTTTTAAAAAATATAATCAATACCCAGTTCTCATGCACACATTACTTTTAACATTTCTTCATTTTTTATCTTTCATTTCATATTTCACTTGTTCTAATTATCCAAAAAAAAATTTATATTTCACTTTAAACATGCAGACACAACCATGCCACGCTGTCTCTCGTAAAAAGCACTTTCCACTCCTATCTCTGAAGCTTCTACTGCTCTCCAAAAATACATACTAATGCCTGAAGATTGGTAAAACTAAATAAGGTTTAAATATATTATGGGCATTAAACAAACAGAATGTTCTGTTTTTAGACTGTTTAAAAAAAACTTTGTTATATATTTTGATAAATTTCAAATATTCATTCATTTTTATTAATATCTTTATAACTTTCCTTATACAGTTTTATATAAGTAATAATGCAGTAAAGAAAAAAAAAATCTTTAATCTGCTGAATGATTTATTTTTTACTAGCAAAATGCCTGAGACCAGCTCGATCCAAGTCTGCCGAGAAAAATTAAGCCCGGACCTGGGCCAACTGTAGAAAAGAAAAAGAAAGAAAGAAAAATATGAAAATGATTTTCAGAAAACATTTTTTTGAAATAGTAAATATAAAAACCTTATTTTTTTTTAATGAAAGGTACTGTTGAGAAAAGTACCTTCTATGCATGTGCATTTTTTACTTTTTTGTATCTCCATCTGGACTACAGGAATGGTAATTTAAAACTGCAGAAAATATGAAAACAACCTTAAGACAATACAGTGAAACATCGTAAATCCGGACTCATTCGGAATTAGGGATTCCGAATTTTAGAAAATTCCGGATAATGGAAGTTGTCTTGTGGCGCCATCTAGTAAAGTTCTTAGAAACAAAAGAATCTACCTAATTTAAATTTTACACAAATACAACTAATATATACAAATCATTTATACGATCGGATTTGCAATTAACTATTAATAAAATTGTTTATTTTCTATTGAAATTTTAAGTTCTATAAGCTACTTTCAATGCCAACAATTGCATTTTATACCACAATTTCTTAAATTTACGAATTAAATGTTTCAGAAACCATCATTCTAAAAGCAATACAATCACCTTTTCAAAAAAGGCTCTAAAATGTTTTTAGCTCAAAAAATGTTGCTAGATGTAAAATAGTGGAGATATATAATAATCAATTGCTTGTACAATTATTTCCATGATAGCTAAACTCAATAAAATTTATTCAAAAGGAATTATCAAGGCTTGTTTTTGAACTTTCTATTTTTGTATTTATTTACAAAGTAACTTGCATCGGTAAAAGAAAGAAACATGAAATTATTATTCATCTATCAGAAATTCAAATTCTTATTTCTCATTTTCATTATTTTTATTTTAGTATGTATAAAAAAAAGCTTTCAGGTGGAAGAAAAATATCAATTCATTTTTACATCAATATACATGTTTCCAAGTTTCATTAACTTTCGTCAAAAATTGCTTGCAGAAATCCATTATATTTTTTTTCAATCGGGACCTTTAATAAATATTTTATATTGCAAATATTTTCACAAAATATACATATATATATATATTTAAATATTTATTTGGACTTTTCATATTACATCATGAAGCCCAAAAATGATTTAACTTAAAAAATTAAAAAACTTAAATGATTAAACTTTAGTAAATAAATAAATAATGAAAATAAAATAATAAATTACAGCTTAAAAATAAAATAAAAAGTATTCGTTTCGTAATTTAAATAAAAATATTGCACATTTAGAACATAGCTTTCTTTTCTTCTTTCCTCCCCACACAGTAGAAGAGAAAAGAAAAAGAAAAACGTTTTAACAAAGTACTACTTTTAGTGTGGTTTGCATTGTGGCGCCATCTGTTGTTGCTGTGAATAACTAAACTGACAAAGAAGGTTCGAGAGTCCGGATTTTAGATAACTCCGGGTTTTGGAAGTCTGGATTTAAGATGTTGCACTGTATGTATTTTTTTAAATAGTAAATATTCATATTTTTTTAATGATAGATACTATTAGTACAATGAAAATACCATCCAAATGTAGATATTTTTTGGGTTTTTTTTTTTTATAATTTTACCTGGGCCCCCGCAATTGTGATTTTAAAATGCACAAAAAATGTAAAATGTGTAAAAAGACCTTTAGAAAATAACTAACAACTTCAATTATCTGAACTAACTTTTGAAATAGTGCATATTCATATATATATTTTTTTTAATGAAAAGTACCATAGGTACTGGTTATTCACATTTGTCATTATTATTATTTTTTTTTCTGTTGCGTACCGAGTGATTGCGGTTTTAAATTCTAGGAAAAATGGAATATTTTCTTTCTATCTGCGAGCTATGTTTTCTCCTTTACATGTGTGGAAGCAATCATGATGGCGGCAAACTGAAAATAATTGTAACTCATTCATCAATGTTTGATGAAGGATTTTAATTCATATCTTGGCTGATTATAAATAAATTCAATATCTTAATCTCAGATTAAATGGGACGTCTTCATGTATCTGGAACCAAATTTGCATACCTCTATGTGTCTAGATTTCCCTAGTCATTGTCAACAGACCTTTCTTTTATTAAGATAGATTATGACCATGATATTTCCAATAACAAAGCAATCATTAATCTATCCACACATAAATTACTTTTAAATAGATGAATAACATATTTTACACTTACAATAGATTTAATAAAATGCATTATTCTGAACAAATAAGGTTTTTTTTTTTTTTTTAAATCTTAGATTTATGAGAAAATTATAAAACAACCCTAATATAATGTTTATAAGCATAATATATATATATATATATATATTAATAACTATAGTTTTTTGTGATAATTTAAACTTTGGACACCTTACCACAAAGTAAACAGTAAAACAAAAACAGTTATTGTTTTTGTTTTGCTTCAAGAGCAGAAATTCTTTGAGAAAATCTTCTCTCATGTAAAGTGAAATAAATTTGTCAAAGACAGATTTTCCAAATGAATATTTGAAAAGCAAATGGCTCTGCTATCTATTGCTGCATTTCACAAGCCTTGTTGAACTTCACATGAGGTTTATATGGGATACATGAATTTAAAAAAGAATATGTATTGCGAATGGTTTTTCAATACAACCTCATATGGGATTTCCAAGCAGTAGAGGATTAAATGCTTTATTTGCG
This sequence comes from Maratus michaelseni, assembly GCA_963931845.1. Lineage (NCBI taxonomy): Eukaryota > Metazoa > Arthropoda > Arachnida > Araneae > Salticidae > Maratus > Maratus michaelseni. The sequence continues at coordinate 144,672,830 of OZ007593.1, read as the reverse complement.
CAATCTCATCACACTTCCAAAGGGGAATGAATATGGATAATATATACTGAAAATACTTCTTTAAAATCTTCTAGAATATATTTTTTCTCCCTTAAAGAATGACTAAATTAATTGCAATGCATTCAATTAATGTCTTACAAGATTTCAGAATTTATCCACCAACATCACAGAAAAAACAAGTTGGAAATTGTACGTCAAACGTGATAAACGAGGTTCATTCGTACTTAGTTAGTTATATAAATATTCAAATCTTGATGTTTTTTAATTCTGTGAAATTAATTATATCATCTGCAGATTAATTTCTGTAATAAAATAAGTATCTTGGTTGCTTGACGATTAAACTTCGGAAACTCCTTCAACAAGAAAGCACCAATTTTTATTTAAAAAATTAAAATTTCTTAATAAATATTTTTATTAATATCTTCTAAAGTTTTGATTCGATTTTCATAAAATTTGAAATGTCTTGACAAAATTCTGCAAAGATAATATATCTTAAATTTCAAACCATTTTGTTGGGTAGTTTTTGCGCTGTTATATGCGGGCAGACAGACAGACGAATGGATGGATGGATCAGACGACGACTATAGGTGCTATGTATTTATATAATTAAGAACGCACCTAAAAAACTAAGATTCCTTAAGTTTAATTTAATTTTTTCATTACTTAAAAAAAAGTGGTATATTTTTCTTATGCATAAAATGTAAACAGTCTAATCATTTATGCATATTTCTAATTGTAAAATAAAATACTTGATAAAAAACAATTGTTTTCAGATACAGAAAACCTCAATTCTTATTTATAATTTTTTTTTCTAATTTTTCTAATATATATATATATATATATACACATAATTTCCTATATTAAAATATTTTTGTTTGATTTTTAAAAATAAGTTAATTGACTAAATATTACCATATTACTTTCTTTTTTTATGTTTAATAAAAATTGCAGAGTACTTGAATGATTTAGATTACAGATATATGAAAAGATTAAATTTCTATATCAGATCTGGGTACTTAAAAAAAAAGAAGAAACCCATTTTATGAACAAGACCTTTAAACACATTTAGATTGCTAGTAATGGTATAACAAAACATAACTTACGTGTATTATCCATTGAATTGGACAGAATATATGATCCATCAGGACTTAATGCCAATCCAGTAATTGTGTCAGCATGACCAATCATTTTATATAACACACCATTTTTTCGCATGTCCCAAACCTAGAATAAAGCATTATATTTTTAATAATAAAAAATGTATTTATCTTAGGGATGTTAACAACAAATGCTAAAAGTAAAGAAATAAAAAAACTAATATTTCATCATTCCAGAAATAGGTGCAAAAAAAAAAGTATATACTTTGCTAATAAGTATTTAACAGGTATCATCACCAAGTAAAGTATACAATAATTGCATTTGTAAAGCATACATACAAGCAATTGCAACAAAGGCAGAAAGCCAATCCAGTTACTTACATACATTGAAAATTGGTAGTAGTAAGGACTAAGGGTCCAGCTTATTTGCTTATGATAACTGTTTAAAAATTTACATAATGAAAATAATATTTACTAAAATATACTATGTACTTTAAGATATCCCCTCAGAAAATTAAAATTTTTAACATATTTTTTCTGTGTACTCTAAATCTCTCTCTTTTTTAACTGACAAAATATTTCTAAAATATACTATGTAAGTAAAAATTTAATGGTAATTAAGTTAAACTGTTAAAAATAATTAAATGATATCATTTATAGAGCCAATTTTCTTCTCAAAAGTACTGAAAATAGAGCCAACTCTTTCTTGAGCAATAGAGCAAGCTCTTCAACAATTGCTACTTCAGATTAAGAACAACTTCTATTAACCTTCTCGCTTATAAATTATGGAACAAGAAAGAAAAAAAAAAGGAAGAAATAAAAAGATATTTCTGTGCATTGGTACGCTTAAAATGCTATTTTAAATTGTAAAAAAAAATAATACCGTATTTTCGGGTGTATAGCCCGCACCCCTAAATCGAGCCGTACAGTAAAAAAGTTTGTGTATAAGCCGCGGGGATGCATCGGTGTATAGCCCGCGGGCTATACATCGTCTACAAACATATATTTCGATCAGGGTTTAAACAGGTTGGCCTGATTGAACCCGTATCATGATAAAAATCCTATTATGGAAATATTGGCATATTTTAACATTTTGAAGCTCTCTATACAGCATGTTTAATTTTTAAATTGATTTTTTTTTTTTTTCGCATTTAGACGGACATAAACTCAGTAATTTAATTTAAAAATAGGTGATTTTTTTCTGGTCAAGTATTATTATATTTAAATTGAAACAAACTAACAAAACGGTATGAAAAAAAAATCACCTGGCGTATTCAGTACACCACGTGTTTAGTTACGTGATTATTTTTAGTACTAGTATTTGAGGGTTAAAGATTGTTAATTAAAACTATTAGACCCACTTGTACAAATTTTTAAAGGAATATTTTTAAATATTTATTACTTTTAAATCATAAATAGTTTTAAATTATGTATAATTAAAAATCAATCCTATTTCATAAATCTTGCAGTACACACGCAGGATGTAACAACACTCATGTAACTTAAGGGGACCAGAAAGGTGTAAATGGCGAAAATGGAACAAAGTTACCTTTGTCTATTTACATTATCTCTGTTTGTGTAATACTTTTGTTAGAAGTATTTGTGGTGCACATTTGTTAACACTTTTTTAATCTAAAGAACGTCATGATCAATTTGTGAATGTTCCTTATTTTTACTGCTGAAATAGCCTTTTAAATTTTTGAAAAAGTGGTATAAATCAATGTTTTTAACTTAGCAAAATTCGGATTATTTTTAAGATACATATATATAATTTTTAAGTTTGATCGTGGATTAAGAGCCTTGTAATTAATTTAGACCAGTATTTGTTTTTGTATTTATTTATTATGTTTTATAAAAAAAAAAAAAAAAAAAAAAAAAAAATACTTGTTAAATTGTAAAATGCAATAACAAAAGTTTTAATAGTATACGACAAATTAATCTTGAGAAGCTAGTTTTGCCACGATTTTAAAGTGCAGGTTCCATAGTTTTAAGTCGTAATTTTTTTATATCGTAATTTTTTTATTACATTATCTCTCCAACTGGGAAAAATAAATAAAAATCTGTAAGAAATTAAAAAAAAATAGTTACAATAAAAGTTCAAAATTCATTAAAATTAATAACATTTTATAACTTGAAAAAAAGCTTATGTTTTAAAAATAATTTGTAGAAAATTTAATTCCTTTTATTATTTTTTTTTAAGAAAAAAAAAAGAAACATGTAAATGCGTTAACTTATTCAAAAGTTATCGTGGCAAAACTGCTGTAAAACAGTGTTTAGAGCTAAGTGAGTTAAAATTTTACCTTCGCAGGTATCACAGGTTTGCACGACTCGATCGACCGTAATTTGAAGAATTTTCCTATCGGACTAATAAAAATAATTTAAAAAATATATTATTTTCTTCATTTATCATTTTTTAATACTTAAAGAAATAGTGTTTTATTAACCCAATTTCGGCCAAAGGTGCGTAAACGCACCATTTCAATAAATATATTTTTATTAACACTGTGACGTATATTTTTCACTAATTTTATTTTTCTGCTATTTTTAAGGGTTCTGGAGGCATCTATAAAATATTTGTAATTCAATTGAAGTAATCACTTTCTGTTGAGAAATTTTCAAAATACGCTGGTTTTTTTTTACTTGAAACGGTTATTGACAAATTGGACTTTTTGAAAGTGTATAATTATTCCACTTCAGATTTATCATATGTGTTTATAATGGAGTAAAGTTGCAAGTTCTGTAAATAAAATAAAAATTAAACAAATGCCATAAAATACTTAATTTAATTTAACTTAATTAACAATGGTAACGTCAAATTAAATAAAATATTATTTTTCATGCACGAAACTTTTTTGGTGTCTTAATGAATGTAATTTAAGCAAATTCCGATGCAAATAATACCACATTTTATAAAATTTCTATGCTTGGCCTAAAATGGGTTAAAATGACCTGTTATTAAAAAAAAAAGTCTTGTATAGTTTCAATAATAAAAAATAATAATTCTTAAAAGTCGGATATTTTAAAAACTTGAAACAAACATAATTTTATGAATAGTAGCAGAAGGACCTAAATTTTGTTATTTCATTTGCATACATTAAGCAAGACGCTGAAATTTCACGAAAAACTGGCTAGCCATTTTCACGAAATCACATATGCAATCTGCAAAATAGCTGGTTTGAATAAAAAATAAATGTAAAAGAGAATATTCCTTATGATGGTGATAGCTAAAGTACAGCGCCTACAATATATAATGTGGAAAACGGCTACAAAATAGTACTAAACTACTAAAAAATTTAATCCTATAAATGTAGAAAGATGCTGAAAAGATAACGGGTCGATCGCAGCGACATCTTCTAGCAGTGGCGTAGACAGGGTGAAGGTCCAGATGGTTTGGATACCACTAATTTTATAAAAATATTTTTGCCTTATCTAATCGGAGAATTTTCTGCGATATTCAAGGCGAAGAAAACTTTATAATATTACTGGATTCCAGAGAAATTGGACCACCCTCTTTGGTTACGCCACTGTCTGCTAGCCCTTTTCAACGCAAACATTGTTTAAGGATCGAACTGAGAAAACGTTTCAGCTGGTGGTAAATATTTTAAATAATTAAATTATACCCTATTTCCTTTGACTTGAATAGTGATTTTCATAAGCTTTGAAAATATGAATGATATTGATCATGGCCAAAAAACGTGATAAGCATTCTTTTGTGCCTAGTTGCAGTACTCGATACAAGACAGCAAACTAGAAACTATCCCTATTTAGGATATACCAAAGGATGAATCTCTGCTAGAAGAGTGGAAAAGATTAATTCTCTGATATGATAAAAAACCAACTTCAAAATCTGTTACATCTGAAATATACACTTACAAGAAGATCTTATTAACAGAAATTTTGGTCATGTTGTCAATAGTGAAACGGTTACTTTTGCTTGAGGTAAATCTATGTTTAAAGCAGATTTCGCTGCGATTGTTGTTAATTATTGTAACGCATCATTGCACGTTTATCTGCTACAGTGTTTTTGCACTTTTTAAAGCATTACCCATTTGGCTTTTTCTAAATTCCGAAATTTCGCATTCATACCAGAAATTCCCTATAATGTTCTTTTGGTTACTTAATTGCAGATATTTCGTGACTTCTTAAAGTAAATTTTTGTTTCAGAATTTCTGGTTTGAATTCGAAAGTTTTGAATGAATAAATGGTAAAACTATTTTCCCCACTATGTATGTATTCTAGGCGCTGTAACTAAAGTTTATTTTACCAACTTTTATTTTTACACCAAGTTCTGAATGCGGCTTTGATCAAAATACCTTTTTCAAAACAAATAACTTTTAATATGAGTGAGTAAAACAGTTTTCTATTTTTTGGTCCGTAGGTACACGACTACTTAAATAGGCATTAAATTTGAGTGTAACCTGACATTTTGTTTAAAGTATTATTATAAAAAAGGGGGATTTTTTATAATCATTTTAGATATCTATTCATAACATTTAAATAGTTTAATGGGTAACACCACTTTGACGCCCTAAAATTTAAGGCTGTTTCAGGATTTTTTATTTATTTATTTTTTATTTTTTAAGTGAGTTATTTGTAAAATCCATTTACAGTAATCTATAATATTACATATATTAAAGTAAAAAATTTTATTTTTTTAGTTCATATATTAAAAAATAGCAGTTTGAGTGATGATGGGTGGCAGCACTTTAAAAAAGAGGGTCAAACTGTGGTCACGATAACTCATCGTAGACTTGACTTAAAACAATAAAAGAAAGTTTCTTTAGTCAAAAAGGTAATAAAATACATAGCCATTTAAGTATAAATATGCATTTTTAGTGAAATGGTATTCATTCAAGCTGAAATGCAAAATTTCAACTAAAACTTTCGTTTCGCACAGTTATAGAGAAACGCGATCGATCGTTGTTAAATATATCGAATAATATATGATATACTATCTATAACGTATAACATCTATAACATACAACATATAATATAATATATAATATCTATTAATATATCGAAACAATCCCACATATTTCACTAGAAAATATGTAACGATTAATTTTTCAATAAAATCAAGTTTATTGATTGAAAACTGACGGAGCTATGTCCACTGATTTTGAAAATTACTGTTCTTAATTTTAAAAAAGCTTAAAGTTTTTGTTACTGTTTACTGGCTGCGGCGCACTCTGCTTCTATAGTTTCAAAATTACCCTTTCACTTTCTATACAGATTTCTAGCTAATAAAATATGATTTTCATGTGTATAAAGAGAACTTTAATTAACAAAAGTTTTTTGAAATTATGGGCAGGTCAAAATGGTGTTACTCTTTAATTTGTTTTATTAATTCTTTATTTCACTTAATTTTAGTTGGTTTCTCTATCATGTACAGTCGTGGAAAAAAAAAACTGAACACCCCCCACTAACTCTGCATAAATTATAGTAGAAGGAAGTGACTGGTATCAAACGATTGGAAATAAAGTCTACTTTTAAATTATGTATCTAAAATTTGCTTAAGGGGCCATCTACATATTAAAACCAGCCTAAACTTTATTTTTTCAATGGCAACACCCACTTTTGACATGATATTTTAAATCTTCGGTTCAAACTATGCCTAGATATAAAATTTTAAGTCATTCGGATGATAAGTTTTCGAGTTATAAACATTCAAATTTTAGAGCTTCTAATGTTAAATTACATTTTCATATTTTTATTAATATCTCCTGAAATTAAAATCCTAATGTGCTAACGTTTTGTTTGGTTATAAAACTCAAAAACCCAAACATAACTACGTTAAATTTGTAATTTTTAAAATTTTATAATATGAATTATGAAATTAATATTCGAAAAAATTATGAATTGTAACCTACATTTTTTTGATGGATTTATATTTATTATGTCCTGCTTTATGTGTATTCAAAATTTCAAATTTTTCTTCCAAGTAGTTTTCAAATTATGCTTAAAAAACGGCAAGATGCTGCTTTAAGGGGCCGTCTATGATGTGCATTAAAGCATAGTTTGAACAGGGATGGGAGCGCTCCGTCTCGAAATCTCGATTGACACCACTAAATTTTAATAGTATTTGTCCTTATTCAAGGACAAAATTTCTGAAATTCATTACGTTGGAGAATACTATTAAAATTTAGTGGTAAGAATCGATATTCGGGTCGGAGCGCTCTCATCCCTGTTTGAGAAAATATTATACTCATAGGCTGGGATTATAGTGACTTGAAAAACTTAGAGATTAAGTCTGTCTTACAATATAAACAATGCGTAAACCGTATTTCAATGCTTCGCGTTCTTACGTTAAATTGAAAGCTAGCTTAAACTGAAGCGTAAGTGAATGATCGCGGGAGCACAACAAACCTGACAACGACCTGTGATTGTAGTAAGATATAAGATAGCGAGGCACCAGAACCCCAGCCTTTATTAGTATATATATATATATATATATATATATATAAAAACTTATTGCAAAAATTAACCATTGAAACAGAAATAACTGACCAAATGCAATGAAATATATATATATATATATATATATTTCTTTTACTTTTTCAATGTCTGCTTTAAAATTTTTCATTAAAATTACATAAAACGTATTTGCATGAGATGTATGTTTACGTCATTTATGGAAAATAGTTTCGCTTTTATTTTTAAATTAATAAAGCTCATTTTTGAAAAATATGATCAGTTCTACCTTAGAAAAAACTTAATCATTTTTGTTACCTTTAAATTGATTTATAGCTTCTTTTCCAGTCTAATAAAGCTATATTGTTTTTTCTGCAGTATATATGTTTGAAGTGAAGTTTCTTATAAATGCATATGCGTAGAGTATTTGCTGAAACAAAATGGCCCCACAATTAACTGAAGCAACGAAAGGCCAAATGATTGGCATGTGGCAAGCTGGAAGAAGTTTTCGTTATATATTTACATATTCTAAAATTATTTTAATTACAAATAATCTTATGGTTTTATAACCCCTTCGTGACGAGCGTCTATTACAGAATTTTTAATAATTTACCACCAGTTTTTCAAAACAGAAATTTTCGTCTAATTGAATCGTGGAAATGCTAAGATATAATAAGGCAAAGCTTACAATAAAAAATAACTGGTGGGAAAAATCGAGGATTCTGAGCATCTTATGCGTCACGTATACGTGTCGCTCGTCCCCAAGGGATTAAAATCGGATAATTCAACACTTGTTAACATTATTTTACCGCATATAACAATAACTGAAACTTATTAAGTAAGTAAAATGGTCATATCGGTAAAACATAATACATTAAAAGAAGTGACATTCTGCAGCATTTCAACAATCGAGTACCGAACTTCAATTTGGATACAGCCCCTTAAATATGCCCATTATAAAGTAATTAATTTCTCAGAAACTAATCGTAGGAATTTAATGAAATTTGGTATCTAGGCATAGTTTGAACTGCAGATTTCAAATATGTTGTCAAATTTGGGTCTTGCTATTGAAAAAAACAAAGTTTGGGTGTGTTTTTATATGTATATGGCCCCCTAAGCAAATTTTATATACATCATTTAAAAGTAGACTTTATTTACAATCGTTTGGTACCAGTCACTTCCTTCTACTATAATTTGTTGCAGAGTTAAAGGGGGGTGTTCAGTTTTTTTTCCACGACTGTACAAACCTAGTTACTTTTTTTCTTTTTAGCAATTTCCATTGAAACTACTTATATGAAAGTTTACACGGAATTTTTCGCCTTGTTTAATAGCAGAACAACCTTATAAAATATGCCATTAAACACAAAGATTTCTTATGTATATTAGTGGTGCCATACTGCTTGGAAATTCCAAGGAATGCACCTACATTGTCTCTTATTTATAAGTAATAGTACTCTGGACAGCTTTTATAGAAAATGTTTCACATGATTATAATTTGTCTGTATATCACTTATTATTACTATTTCTCGACCTTAGGAAAAATACTCAGATCATTACAAAATGTTAGTGTATTTTGAACTATTTATATCCAAAACATATGGAGCAATAACAATTAATTGTTTCGATGGTATATATTTTTTAATATTATATGACTGATTCGATATTTTTTTCTTCAAGACGTTTCTAACTTCTGATTAAAAAAAAAAAAAAAAAAAAAAAAATGACAATTGGCATTGCACAAATCTTATCTTGCTAAATACGTATTTAGCCTTAGAGCAGCATTAAAAAGCCTTATTTTAAGTTAAAATGTTATCTGGGATGCGCTTAAATGTATTTTTAGATATAAAATTTTACTGTCTAGAAGTAACAATGAAGTCAATAGAATCTAGATGAATCTGAAAGTCGATAATGAATATATATTTTTTTATGTTGATACTTCCTGGTATCATTTATATTATATTGATTAACCTACGACTAATATTAACCCAGTGCTGCCAAGTCTCCAGCTTTTTCGATACCAGTATTTTAGTACAAAAAATGTTGTTTTGTATAATCGGAGCATTCTGCGTTTTAAAATAACAAGATTTTCTCATAGAAAATACTGGTGTGCAAAAATCCAGACACTTGGGAACTCGGTTAACCGTTCAAAAATAAAAGATACGTTTAATGCAGTATCGCCATTTGGGGGTGAAATTTGGTCTGAAATTGCACAAAAGCTAAAATAATTTGTTTTATTTGATTAAAATAGAAACAGTAGGTATTAAATAAACACTTTAAGCACATAAATTAATAAATATGAATGTTTACAAACGCCTTGCTATTGCAATTTCCACATAGTGAAAAACATTTATCAATAATGAGTATTTTGGCTAATTTTATAAACAAATGTCAAAATAAAACTGTATCAATTTCTTGTTTCTTAACTATGCAAAAAATAACAAAATTAAAAGATTTTTGTTTCCCCTCTCATTCAAGAAAGTTTTTCAAATGGTGTCCATGTTTTAACAATGTGGATGATTTCAGACACGCGAACAGAAATCAGGTGGAAAGTTCAATAAAGTAACATGTTAACGTTTCGATTTTATTTCTATCATACTTTTAACTTTTTCATTCAAAATTAATTGATGTATTCAATTGAAATTTAATTATATTTTCAATATTTTAAATTTCTATTTAAAGTCGTTAGATAAAAAAGTGTTACATTAGAAACTATAATACTGTAAAATAAAATACTAATAAAATTGCTAAAAAATACTATATAAATTTTCTAAAGTTCTATCAACATCAAATTTATTTTCTAATACAGTAATATTTGTTTATAACAGAATCATGCTATCAACGAAAAATAAATATAATCCAGCCAAAAAAAAAAAAAAAACATGCAATCTTCTAAGATGGAAAACTTGTCTAAAACGATATTCCTCACTGGTCATTTGCATTTTCGTCTAAGCTCGTTTTATTGTATCATACTTATGGTGTGGGCTCGCACTGGAGTTATTACTGGTGTCCGCGGTCTCTCTGTACGACCCTGATCGTACGTGTAAAAATACAAAAAAAAAAATAATAATCTTCTTAGTAGTAGCACGAGTTAGTCGAACAGAATCGGAAATGAGACGAACGATGAGTGTTAATTGTTCAACTTTTGTCCTGACCCGCCTGATTGGTCGCCGAAAACTGTTAGGTCAAAGGTTACATTATTTTGAAGCGGAGGTCAGGTAGCTATTATAGCTCGGTTACTGCAATACTTGGCAATAGTTACAATAATTTATCCAAACCCAGAAATAAATAATAATAGCATTTAAACAGTGAAAAAAATATTACAAACACGGGAAATTTTTTTTAATTTCGCGGCATAGCGAAAAAAATTCACAAATTTCGACGATTTTTGAAATTTTTTGTGGTTTAAAAATTGTAGAAAAATCGCGCGATTTCCGTTTTTTTAAAGAAAAAATCTTTGTATAACCCGCACCGTGTATAAGCCGCAGCGGCTATTCCAAATGTTTTTTTCTTGTATAACCCGCGGGCTATACACCCGAAAATACGGTAATTTGTTTAGTGCGATCTTATTAACAATTTATACTAGTGATGCACAACCTTTTTTGCTTGAAAGTTGTTTTCCACCATAATATCTGAAAGACAATCTTAGACCTATTTAATAGCAAAGTTTCTGTCTTTAAAGGTGTTGGTCAGTCAGGTCTCCAATTCCCCTGTCCAATGTTAAACCTGTGATCGTAGAATGCATTTGTATTTTTAAGATATCCCCTCAGAAAATTAAGTATCTTTCTTTTTTAACTGACAAAATATTTCTAAAATATACTATGCATAATTTATATAATGCTTAATTTAATATTTTATATGTTAAAAAAATCTTAGCAAAACTGACAATCTATAAGATTTTAATGCTTCAAATTAAATTAAGCATATATTTTAGAAATATTTTGTCAACCAAAAAAGAGCGAGACATTCTTTAAGAATTGTACACAGAAAAAAGAAGTTAGAAATAGTAATTTCTTGATGAGATATTTTAAAAATATGAATGCATTCCTCAGCCATAGATTTAACATTAGCAAGAGTAATTGGATATTTGACTGATCAACATCCTTAAACAAGGCAAATTTTTCTCTGTAAAAATAACGGTATCTTGGTGGCTCATGGCCAGCAGTTGTGCACCCCTACTTTATACCCTAATGATACTTTCGAATACCAATAAAAAAAAATTGTTATAAAATTCATTTAACACATTGACTAGCAGTAATACAATTTAGAACAAGTTATAGTTACAGTAGAACTCCAATTATCCGAACTCCGACTATCCGAATCGCCGATTATCCGAATCGTTTTCAGAATGTCAGAAAAAAAAATTAAGACGGAAACGTACTGTGATTCGCAAAATAAGGATTCTGTCTACGTGCGCTATTGTCCTTCCCTCCGCAAATCTAGTATATTCACAGCGTGAACATTATTGGGATGATGAGTCACCGTCTCATAGTGCAGTTCGATAATTGTCTGTCGTCTGTCGCCAGGTTGCCGGTCCGGACCACCTGCGTTTCGGACCCTGGGTTTCAAATTCTAAATGATGATGAACTTATTGAAAGTGTGAGAGAAGAAAGTGTCTAGGAAGAAGATGACCTGAGTGTCGAAGTTAAAGCAGACACAGGACCATCAGCTAGTGAAGCATTTGCCGGCTTTGAAACTGCGTTGAAGTGGATGGAGCATCAGCCTGAGTGTGATCACATGCAATTTCTCACAGTCAAGTGGATGCACAACTTGGCTGCCCGAAAACGGATGAAGACTGTCAAACAGCTTACTTTGAACGAGATGTTCAGCAAGCAATGATTTTCATTTACAGTACGGTACGTGCATACTGTACTAATGTACTGCACTTGTAAGTACGCTTAATATGTAAAAGTGTTGCCTTTTCATTTAATTAATTAAAAGATCTTTTTCTTTAAAAATAATTTTTTCTCCCGTTTTCAACATACATAGGGGAGACCGGGGCAAGATGACGAATGTCTTAATTTTTCAGTTTTCCGCTAGGTGACAGCATCAACCGGACACTACTGGCTCTCCTATCGGCCGTTCGTTAAACAATAGTATAGAGACGCTGAAATCGCCATTTTTGTGTCAGTTGTGAAGCTTTGATTGTTTTCCGCTGCCACGTTATAACTTTTATGCATGTGTAAATAAGCTCTGCTACAGATACAGGTAAGATATATCGTTTCTTTTTAATATTTATGAGTAACTTAGTTTAAATACTACCTATTACCATGAATAAATGTCAATTAATCGTCTTCCTTCATGGCAATGAAAATGAATATTTTTAAACAGGCAGTCCGGGGCAAGATGACGAGCTCGTCATCTGGCCCTGTGTTTTGGAATTTATTAAACTAACTATGTTGTCCATTCTATTTAAATCCTGTAAACGCTTGTTTGTCTGTGTGTTTGTTCGCACGACCTTGCGCTTCTATCTCCTCTGGGGCTAAGGGGCGCATGGGATCGGGGGGAGGTGTCGTTCGAAAGGGAGCGACCAGAGGAAGACATTTTTGCCATCCACTAAGCCCCCCCCCCCTAGCCTACCGAAAGAAAAACCCTATCGGGGTCCGTATCTCTACTTCCAAGTGTCCAATCGGTACGAGGAGAGTACCGTTTGACGGGGTCAAGACCTCCCCCCCTCCCCCGCTGGTCCCCCTCCTCCCAAAACATTCAAAAAGCGTTTAGGGCCAACTTCCGGCATTGTGACCCACCAACAGAAGAATGGATCCAGTGCTGTAAATGCCAAGAGTGCTGGCATGAGAAATGTTCCAATTATGAAAATGGCATTTTTATTTGTGATTATTGTTAGCTGCACAACTAAACACTTCAAAATTACGTTACAATCAATGCATTATGCTTAGTTTGATACTTTGTAAGATGTAAAAGCACAGTTATCATTTGTTAAACCATGTAACAAATTCAAAAGATAAAATATGTTCAATCTTTTTCAGTGTTGTCATCTTGCCCCAGTACTGGGCCAAGATGACGATTTGTTAATGTTATGAAAAAATAAAATTATCCTTTATTTTTTTTATTTGAAAAATTAAATGGTAATGTATTTAATACTACAAAGGTATACTCTATCAGTTCATGTAAAATTAATTTTACTATTACTTCAAAATAAATTAATAAACAACAAAAATTGTTAATACAGTCATCTTGCCCCGGTCTCCCCTACAGTAATTAATTAAAATAGACCCTTTTTTCAGAAAAAATCCAATTATCCGAATTTTTGATTATCCGAATGGGGTTCGGTCCCAATTGATTCGGATAATTGGAGTTCTACTGTACTTTACATTACCATGTTCGAAAAAAATAAATATTAGAATAGAATATTTTTATTCATTGTACAAAAGTAAAAATATTTTTAAACAGATAATTTCTTTCCCAATTATCACTGTTTATCTTTCCTGACATTGAAAGACCTGGAGTAGAAAGTGTCTGTTTTGAAAAAAATCTTGTGTTGTCATATGTTATCAAAAATTGAAACAAATTTGAAGGCAAAGGCACACATAAAAATCCAAAAACTTTAAAGATGTCAGTCAAAGTAAAAGTTAGTTGGAAGAAGTTTTCAAACCACTGTTTTTGACTTAAGTTAGGAGCCTCATGTGAGGTTTAGGTGAATGAAAGGATTAATAAGAAAATTTCAGAATTTTTTTTCAATAAACCCAAAAAAAGTTTTAAGAATTTTAATAATTTTTCTGATTTTTTTTTTTGCATGTGTGTGTGGGGGGGGGGGGGGGGGGGTAGAAGATTGCTTTAAAATCAAGAGCCTCCAGGATTTTTCAGGAAAATTTGACATTTTGCAGCTATGAGTTATGTAAAAATGATTGATATTTTCAAGCTGGCAAACTTGAAAATTATGACAGATTACAATCATTCTATAAATAAAAACTACTGCAATGCACAATTAAAAAAAAAAATTATAACAATATGTTACTACTTAATTTAACTTAACTACTTATTTTTGAAAAGCCGTGTATTTTTTAACAGAAAAAATAGCTTTAAGAAATATTAACATGGATGTTTATATGTAAAATCTCTCTCTCTCTCTCTCTCTATATATATATATATATATATATATATATATATACAGAGAGAGAGAGAGAGAGGGAAAGAAGGAGAGCGGCTAAGGTAACGATATAAAATTCAATAAATAATAATCGTTTAAATATCGGTCAGAAAATTTTTCATGACTAACAACCACATACATTTTAATATAAAGACTAATATTTCTGACAAAGAACAGACATAAATACATAAAAATTATTTCAGAAAACTTTATGTACCACATTACACATTATTAATAATGCTATGATTATTGGATGACAATAAACTTTTAAAATATTGCATGAAGTATTTATTATATAAAATTTCAACAATAACAAATTACACACAACAAAGTAGACTTTTCAAAGCGTTTGTAACACTTTTACAAGAAAATATCGATTTCTAAAAGAATTCTATAAATGTTAGATTATAAGTAATATGTGCCTACTGGGTATCATTCTTAAATTCAAAGAAGTACTCAGTAGATATATATTTTTTTTAATTTAGTGAAAATTTAAATTTAAGACAAAAATAGTCCAGAAAACTTTTAGATGGAATAGTGGAAATTGATCCTGAAAATGGATTGGGACACATATCACATTAAGGGTGTATTCAAATCCAAACTGCTTACTTTGAGACACATGTTTAAATTCATTTTTGCTCTAAAATGTATCCAATTGGCAGGTTCTCATATTCAGAAACTTTATAATGTCCGTATTGTCTCGATTTTTTAATAAAGGCAGAATATATTTCAAAAAATGCTGTCAAAGTGGACATTTTGAACCAAATTTCCCGAAGCGATAGCGCTGGAAACAAAAAAACATGATCGTACTGTGAAAATAATTGTCTGTAAATCAATTTCTAATTAATTGAACGAAAAATAAAAACATGGGGCCCTTATAAATCTCTTCATAAATCACGCCGCCAAGTTTCATGTTTTTATTTTAAAAAATGAGTCTGAGAATGTGTCTCAAAATTTTGAGTTGTTGAGCATGAAAAAATATTTTTTTTTAATACAGTAAAATCTCGTTACAACGAATCTCTGGAGACCACTGATTAAATTCGCTATAATGAAATATTCGTTAAAGTGAAAATATTTTTATACTGAAATAGAATAATATGACTTTTTTTACAATCCAAATTATATTCGTTAATTGAAAAATTCGTTAAATCGAGGTTCGTTGTAACGAGATTCTACTGTACCGCCTTAAGAGACTAGAAAGGTTAGATCACTTATGTATAATGTAATTCTAATTCATCTTCTATAGTGTGACTTATTCAAAGAATATTTTAGATAGAAAAATATAATTAATCTTTCAGGTTTATTCTGAATTGAATATTTTTTTTTACAAAATTTATCATACATAGGATCAATTAATTTTAGAAATGAAGAAAATCATCTCACCTTTATGACATTATCTATGCCTCCTGATATTATTTGCTCAGCAGTGTCATTAAATGTTACAGCTGTGACTTGATATGTATCTTGAAATGAATGTAAAGTTCCTCGTTTTCTAGCATCCCATACCTGTATAAAATGTTACACAAGAACTTTAAAACATGGGTGGGGGTACATAAATAAAAATCACATGCTAGTCTAATTTTCAAAATAAATAAGTAAATTAAATTAAAAAGTGCAATAAGTGATGTTCAATTTTATTTAAAATATCTAATGAAAGCACTGAAATCGTAGATTGAAACATTAATATCTCCTCTGTTTTTAATCAAAGAAGTTTATACTATTTGTTTTGTTTTAAATATATGTCTAAGCATAACTTTTTAATGGGTGCTGTGATTTTAATTATTATTTTTTGTTCAAAAAGACTTATTTTGATTATGGCACTGATATTTCTTTAAAAAATATATTAATAAAAGCACTGAAATCATACTTTGAAAGATTCTATCTCCTTTGTTTTTATCAAACTTTAAATGAAGAAGGTTATACAATTTTGTTGCTGTTATTTTTTTAAATGTATGTCCATGGGTAACTTTTTATTGGGTGCTGTGATTTTTATACATATTATTTTTTGTCGTTAGAAAGAGCTTATTTTGATTATCGTCCATATAAATTTCATGATCCAAAAAAGGTATGTTTGTTAGTACTGTTTATTTTGATTTTTTCTCTTTATAGGCTCTAACTTTCATAAAAATTGGCTAATCACTTTAAAATTATAACATGTAGTTAATGTATACAGTATACTACTTTATGTTTTAAAAACAGTCATCCTGTCATACATAGTTTCTTTATTACAACACATAAAAAATTTTAATGTATAATTGTCTTGTGCATCCGGCATGACTGTTGCTGGTAACAAGTGAATGCAGATAACAATGAAGAGCTGTCACAAAAAACACTCTAATATGAAAAACCAGTGTCATTAAAATATGCCAACTGGCAGGAATAAGTAAATATACAGGGTGTCCATAAATTATTGTTCAGATTTCCTTACCTCATAACTCATTTGTCCTGTATATAATATACTTTGATCCTGCACTCAGATTCCTATTTACCATTGTTATATATGTTATAGACTTTATTTACACATTGCAATAGTCTGTAATGGTGTGCACATGGATATTACATTTAGACATCTCAGATTTTCACAATTTTAGATTTTGGTTTAATTAAGGCACTACACACTTGTTCGTTCGTTCACTCACCCTTACTATGTATATATATATATATATATATATATATTGTGTTTATTTGTGGTGTATTTGTAATTGTTTGTGTTTGCTTCATATATATTTTATTTACCATTTTGTTAACTATTTACATTCATGTTTTATATTATTATGTTTCATATGTGCTCAAGGCTCAGCTAAATTTAGTCAAGTTCTTCTGGACTTTTAAATTTTGAACTTGTTTATCTGCACATTTTTTTATTGATTTCTGTTATGTTCATGAGATCAATCGTTGAGGTTTTCAACGTTTCATTTTTATTATTACCCTTGTGTAATATTAGTTTTTCATTGAGGAAAAACCTGTTAGCTTATTCTTTTTTTTCTTGCTTTTTTTTTCCACAGTGTGGAGGAAAATGTTACGCCACCGTACATTGTTTCTATATTAATCTATGCTAATTTAATTCATTAATTTCGGTTAATTATACGCTTAACTTAATCTTATAATCATTTTTCAGTAAAGTCCTTTTTCTTTCTAAAGTTTCAAATATTTCGTTAAAGTAATTTTATTCTGTTATTAAATAATAATATTAATCAATAAATCAAATGTTTTAATTATCAAAATCATTAATATAATATTCAGTTAAAGTAATATCAGTAAAAAGATAAGTTTTTCGCGTGTCAATACAAACAGATACGAAATATTTCTAAGTCCAAAAATGAAAATCCTAATTATTAAATATTAAATATTTTGTATTAAAACCATATTCAATCTATAGATAAAAAATTCTACTTCAAGAATCCGTTTACGGTTTTTAAATACGTTATTTAGTTCAGCAGTTATGGCAAGAAATTCTATTTATTCAATTCTCTTTTCAAAGATCGCACGTTTTGTTTTGCAGAAATATCGACATTTTGATTGCGCATCTTCCCCAAGATACTTGTTGTTTACGATCACGTGACAGGATTTCTCGGAAGAAATAGCGTACAGTTCATTGCACTCCGGCAGAGACACGCTCTCATCTCAGCGTCCATCCGGGTACTTTTACGGCGTCGTTGCCATTCAGGAGTAATGATGATTTTTATTCATCTCAACTCTACGTTGCGTAGCGAAAGTTCGATAGCGCTCAATGCTCATTGGCTGAAAGTTAGCTTTCAAAAAATCTAACTGACTTTTGAGCACGATGTTTTCAATCACTTGTCAGCGAGGGATTAACGCGTTTGGTTGCTCTATTTAAGCTGCGGACCTTCGGGTCCCGCAGAGAAAGTTCGTGTCAACGATGTCAGCTTCAGCAGTCTTCAAAGTTATTGCATTTTAGAGTGAAAACTCTCTAACTAATTTTTTATCGCAGCACGGAGATAGCTTGAAACATTTCAAGTAACTTTTCCTGATTGTTAGCAGCTTCATCATACCAACCATTCTGGCCATCATCGATCATCTTAGGCCCGTAGCTTCATCTGTAATGAGTGGTTTTAACATCCAGCTAAACTTCGCTAAATTTTTTTTAGCCTGAAATCTCCTGTAACGGAGATAGCTTGAAACATTACAAGTCACTTTTCCTGATTGTTAGCAGCTTCATCAAACAATCCTTTCCGGCCATCATCGATCATCTTAGGCCCGTAGCTTAATCTGTAATGAGTAGTTTTAACATACTGCTAAGCTTGGCTAAATTTTTTTTTAGCCTGAAATCTCCAGTAATTTGTACATCTACAGAAGTAGTTCTGTTTTTCCCTCTTTGAATTCACTCAGCGTGCCCCATCTATCATCTCGGTTCCGTTTTAAGCGATTTTAACTTCACCTCTCTTCATTGTGTCTCTTCAAGCAATATGCCGAAATTGTCTAGCTTCATATTTTTACTGTAAGAGTTCCACTTCAAAAATTCATTTCATCATAGTGACTTATCTCAATGTCTTTACGTTATTTCATACAAGAACTTTTACTCTGATAATCCTAATTGATCCTAATTTATGAACTCACGTCGATGCAGCATGGTCCTCTACAAATGAATTTACCATAATCATAATAGATTTATATTTAAAAAAAAAAAAAAAAAAATCTTTTTGCTCAATTATAGATTATACTATGATCTAATTTGAATATATTTAAGTTCTGAAATCTTAACATAGAAGTATGTAGATTCAATATAATGATACAAAATTTTTAAATGTTTGTTGTTTTGGTTGGCCAACTAAGCTTTCTACACCTTTATGTTTATGTGTTGTTTCGTCAATAAAAATCTATTTGTTATACGTCAGTTGCTTCTTTGTTTTGTCAAGACATGGGTGAGTGTTACTTTAATTTACTTTACATCTTAATCTAAGAATCGACTTCATATCTTAACTATTTTCCAAATGATCTAGTGAAGTTTATTTAATTGTTTGTCCGGCCTTTTCTTAAATATTTTTCAAGTTAGTAGTGTTATGTCGATTATTGGGTTAATTGCCACTTTACGATCGCGTGCCGTGACGTTGTTTTGGATTAGCATTTTTTAAAGCATTTCTTTAATTCTTTTAACTTCATTAATTTTTGCATCTCTATTTTTCAAAATTACTTTCAATCTTTAAATTTTCACACCAATCCGAAACGACGTGACATACATATTTGTAAAATAAAACTCAAAAAGTTTTTTTTAATAACTCAAATAAAGTTACATATGCATAAATTTGTATTCAAAATGTTATTAATCAAATAATAATTAATATTAAAATTCAATTTATCAAAAAGTTATTAATGAATTATGAGCACAAAGTAAGATAGTTTCCATCCTCCCATTTTGATAATTTTTTAATATTAATTATTATTTGATTAATAATGCTTTGAGTACAACTTTATGCATTATGTAACTTTGTTTGTATTATTAAAAAAAACTTTTTGAGTTGTACTTTATGAATATGTAATAATATTTTTCATTATGTTCTTAAATAAAAAATTATGAGGTAAGGAAATTCCAGCAATAATATATTATATGGACATATAATATATATAATCTGTATATTGATTCAGCAGTCTGGTGATAATGAAAAGTCATTGTAGTTTAAAATATAACAATGATAGTTTCTTGGTTAATATGAACAAGTGGATGGGAAATTATGCACATTAAATAATATTACATAAAACTTCTGGCTCTTTTGGCCAGAAAAAATTTTAAATACTATATAGCAAAAACAAAGAATCAATGAAGAGCTCTCGTCTTCAAAATCTCGTCACCAACTGCCTACTAATAGTATCCCTTTTGCAGCTTTTAATTATGCTGATCTAACTTTCCTCTTTGTGAAAAGATTACTGCATCATAAGGCCAGATGTTCTGTGTGAGCAAATGACTAGATCAGCTTGTTTCTAGGTAAAGGGGTGGCTGAGAGGTTTTGCTCTCAAAGCTGGTAGACGGGAGGTGCTGGGTTCAATCCCATTCGCGCCCGTCGGCCTAATCCAGGGCTAGCACTAGGATTTTTCAAAATTTTAGGGAGGAATTTTAGGAATTTTTTTCCAAATTTTAGGAAAATTTTAGGGGCATTTGCGATATTTTTAACATTACAAGTGTGTAATAACAGTATTTTCGTGCTAGACAGGCACATGTGGTACACTGCCAAAGAATATTCCCATCATTCCAATGAATTCAGCCCTTGTTCCATGTGCTTGTGTTGTTTATTGCAAATGAGGGCATTTAAATTTGCACAATAACCGGCTTGATATATTACAAACCGTTTTGACAACTTATGCTTACTGCAATTATATTAATTAGAATTTTTAATTCCTGTATCATTGAGCCTAACCAGAATGAATGCTCTCTTTCTCTCTCTTTTGGATGTTCTCGGTGAACCTAGAGAATAAGAGGCAGGAAGCAGAGGTGATTATGAGAAAAAAAAATTCTGAAATTAACAGAAAAACTTCTGAAAGGTTTTTTTCACACTTCTTTGTCGAAATTTCCATTTTTTTCAGTGTTTTTTTTGACGAAACATGCATTTTTTCGCAATTCTTTCAGGAAATTTGCCTTATTTGCACGATGTATTGACAAACTTACACGTTTTTTCGTGATCTTTTGACGAAATTAGTGTTTTTTTCGTGATCTTTTGACGGAATTTACGTTTTTTTCGATAACTTTTGTCGGAATTCATGTTTCTTTCGCAACCTTTTGACGGAATTTGCTATTTTTCGCGACTTTTTGACGGAATTTGCTTTTTTTCGTGATCCTTTGACAAAATTCACGTTTTTCTGCAATCTTTTGAGAAAATTTGCGATTTCCCCGCAATCTTTTGACGAAATTTGTATTTTTGTGCGATCGTTTGACGAAATTCGCCTTATATGCACAATTGATTGACAAAATTTAGTGATCCTTCAACGAAATTGGCGTTTTTTACCACAATTTTTTGATGAAATTCACGTTTTTTCCGTGATTCTTAGACGAAATTATCTTTTTTCCTTGATTTTTGGATGAAATTGGAGGGGTTTTTCACGATTTTTTTTTAAATCGAAATTCACGTTTATTCTACCATTTTTTTTTAAATCGAAATTCACGTTTATTCTACGATCTTTTTAAGAAATTGTAGTTTTTTTTCCCTGAGATGTTTTTAAAAAATTTACGATCCTTTGAAGAAATTAGTGTTTGTTGCGATCCTTAGATGAAATTTGAGTTTTTTGTTTGTCGAAATTAGCTTTTTTTCTCCCACGATATCCTTGGGTGAAATTTAAGTTTTTTCCCCTATTCTTTGTCGAAATTTGCTTTTTTCCCCGCAATCTTTTAACGAAATTTGTGTTGTTTTAGTGATCTTTTGACAAAATTTTCGTTATTTTAGCGATCTTTTGACAAAATACGTGTCTTTTTCGGTGACCATTTGTCGAAATTCGCGATATTTTTCGGTGAAATTTTGTCGATTTCGAATTTTTAGGAACAAGAAGAAAATTTTAGGAGAATTTTAGGAATTTTAGGGCATAAAATAATATTTAGGAAATTTAGGAATTTTAGGGGGAATGCTAGCCCTGCTAATCGTTCGGAGTTTTCGTGGTTTTCTCCGAGCCGTGCATTTATCCATGCATAAATATGGGTTAGGTTCCTTTAGAAAGACCCCCACGAAGGGCACTCCCCCCGGGCCTATATCCCAAGTGTAGATAATTGGCCGTCAATAATCAACCCAACCCAACTCTAGGTAAAGGCAGCAGAAAGAGCAGATAGCCATATGGAATATCCAGGTAATATATATGTAATGGACAATCATTTAAAGTTGGTACAGTGGTGTTGATAAATTCACTCATTTTTAGGGTTTCGTTCATTTCACGAAACCCTATTACTCTCTCCTCGTTGTCTGTCTGTCACAGAGCTGGTTCTCAGAAACTATATAACTTACAAGGATGAAATTTTGTGTACTTATAGCTAAATATCTACTATGAAGCTCAAAATCATAAAATTAAAAAAAATCCTATTATTTTAATACATACAGATAAAAAACCAAAAATCTAACAGCCTTTTCCTATTAAATTTAAACATTTTTCATTATAGCAGTTGCCAACAATTAAAAATCCACAATAAAATTCTTTCTACAGTAATTAATTTTCTATTAAAAGATTTCCACGTGAAAAATGAAATATAAAGTTTCACCAACTGAAAAAAAGATTAATATAACGTCATATTGGTAATAAAACGGAAATTTTCAAACATTTCTCAATAATACAAGGAGTATGAGTATGTGTAAATACAGAAAGCAGCTTAATATGATGTCATTAGAGAATTAAAAAGTAAAATTAATCTGATGTCATATTGGAAGTTTAGCGGATTTTTCAAATGTTTGAGAATAATACAAATAGAGTATCAATATGAGTAATAGAGAATAGTAAATATATGAGTTTGAAAAACGTATTGAATCATGATAAAAACCTGATTATGGAAATATTGGCATATTTCAACATTTTGAAGGTCCCTATACAACATGTTTAGTTATGAAATTGATTTTTTTTAAATATCGCATTTAGTATATGTCATGTTGTGACATATTGTCTGTCCTTTCCATCCCCATTGTAATATTCTCATATTTTATTTATCCTTCAAGTTCATCCAATTTAGTTATTTATTTAACTGTTCATTAATTTTGATCCTTTTTAACCTGTGTTTACATTTCATTTTATCGATCGTCTTGTCTGCGTTACGTTAATTTAAAATCTGCCGATCTCGTTTCCCTTTTGGTCCAATGCCAAAGTGCGCAGACATGCATCCTCTTTCTTCATTTTTGACCGTAAGCCAACGTGTTTCATTGAAGCGGATCGATAGTTCCTTCGCCTAAGCAGCCGGTTCTTGCCGTGCATGCGCGTAAGGTCTCGCTTCCGTCTTCTCCTTGGCGCGACGTTTTGGCGAGCGCATTTTCCACTTGGTGCGGTCTTGGCGTTCTTTTAACTTCCGTAATTTTCGGCAACCGCGTTTTGCTCCTCTCTAAGCAGTCAGTGGAGAAACCAGCCTGAGAGATGTGAGGTGTCACTCAAAAGAATCGTGCCCGGGGTTTTCCCGGCGCGCGATATGTACGTCGAGCGTGCAGCATGTAGCACAGATATGAGAAGTTTGAAAGAGCAAGATTTGATGCTATCTACGACTTGTATTTAAAGACAAGCAAATGTCAAGCCAGGTGAAATATCCAGGTGCCATTCAAGGTACCCCAAAAATTCCTTATAAAGATGCAAATAAAGAATTAGTAATTCCATCCAGACATGTCTCCTTCTTAATCTACTTCCTGAAGGTATGTCGTAGTCGTTACTTATATTTATTATCCTCTCTGTTCAAGACACAAGAACCTTAAATATTCCAACCACTCTTATTATTAATATACGATCACGAAAGAAGCGTTCGCTTCTGCCACAACAAATAACTTTACAATAGTCTAAATGACAGAGTATAATAGCGGGCTTCGCCCGCAATCGGGCTGGTTCAGATATTTGAAAAAATGAGAAAAATAGACCGGTAAATTTTTACTTTATAAAAAACATGACTTTTTTTTTTTTAATGAAATTTATTTGGATTTCTTAAAGAAAGGATAAAGTGTTTTGAAAGGAATATTAAATGAAACCCTTTGTGTGATCTTCGATCACACTTACCCACTTGGTATTTTTTCTTTTTATACATACTTTTTCTTGGCCATTAATCTGAAGCACATATACATGTGATAAGTGATCCTGGTGCTAATGAATTCCATGCATTTTGAGATTGAACAAGTTAGCTTAGTGATCTAAAAAATTAAGAATGGAAACATCCTTCTCTTCTTCTCAGTGGTATATGGATACGATTTTTGTTAAATTTTTAGTAAAATGTTATAAAATTGTTGCTGTCTCTTGTAATTTATAATGTTGTAATGTGTTTTTATATTTTACTGTATTGAACTGTAGAATGCATTATTTGAAACAGGTAAATACGTAACTTGGGAGGTGGGAACCAACTAATCACATTATCATTATTTCTTATGGTAAAATTTGATTCAGTTCTTGAACAATTCTTTCAAACAAACTATGTTCAAGATCTGAGGTACCACTGTACATGAATACTTAAAAATACAACAACCACAAATTAAAACAGTTTTGATGAGATAAACAGCTTACTTTTATTGTGCAGTCGTCACTAGCACTGCAAATTAACTGTGGTCCTCTACGAGCTGACGAACAACTGTTAACATAAGATGTATGGCTTTTTAACTTCTTTATGCGGACACCAACTTCTGTATCCCATATGCTCACTGTTTTATCAGTGGAAGCAGTAAATAAAAGACTAGAAGAGGGAAAAAAAGACTATAGTTAAAAAGTTTTATGCACAACATCATATTAGCAAAATAAAATCAGGAAGTTAATAGATTCACAATTGGATAATTTTTAAGAAAATCTTATCCAATAAATAAATAATTTGATCATTATACTTCTAATAAGATACATGTCAACTTAGTGTATAAATTCTACAGAGATTTATACACAAAGAATACCAGATTAGACATGAATCATTTTCAAAATTTAGTGATATTTGCTGTCCATCTGAAATAATTTTTTTTTAGAAGATGTAAGAAACTTTAAATGAATTTTCATTTTGCCATGTTTATTAACAGTTTCCAGTACAGAAAAAAAAATAAAATTTTAAGACATTCTTTAAGAAAAAATAGGTTATAAAAAAATAAGTTGAGGAGAAACTGAAATTCAGATGCCAAAACATCCTATTTCTTTTTTTCCAGAATTACTTTCCAAAAATCAAAGTTTCTACTGTGGTATATTTTATTGTGTTACATATTCTAAACTACATTCTAAAAAAAGAAAAAAAATCATAATAATAAATTAAAAAGAATATACATTTTTTACTAATTAAATTAAATACAGCTGTCCGAAAATTGATGTCATGTCTGTTACCCTATACTATTTGTAACTTTTTAAACTACAAAAACGAAATTTGTAAATCGCAACCAATGAAGCAAGGCTACGAAAGAAATATAATCAGTCAATTTGTATCTTCACTGTCTGGCTGAAGAAGCAGAAGCTTTTTCGTGGAAAGAATTTTGTAGCATAACATGTCTGTTTCTTTAATTAATTAAGTATAAAATATATTTATATACAACTAATTTAGTTCATTAGCTTTTTAGTCTGAATCAAAATGTATTTTCATGCTTTTGAAGCAGTATTTAGCTTCATGATTTTTTCTTCTTTGAAATGTAAGGTTTTTATTATATTTAGCAAAAGATATGACAAATCTTAGCAACAGACAAGACAAACAAAAGTATAAAAAAATTCTATTTTTAAGCTCAAAACACTTTATTTTATGTATAAAAGATTTCTATAATTATATTAAATACCATTTTATATTATAGTGTGCTGAACTTAAAGTGCATAAATTTCAGGGAAAATGTCCATGACAATTTTTATCCTATATGTAGCGAAAAAAAAAATCTAAAAATATATTTTTTTAAAGAACTGCATAAACACTTATTATTTAAACACACCGAAACACTGTTAACACTATCTTTGGGATGCAAGTCTTCATAATTTTTTTAATTATTTACAAAAAGTTTTCTTACATTTTAACACCAGTCTTCTTATTAAAATAAAGTTTATTTTTCATCTAACAGTTTGCTGTGCAAAAATAGCTTTTTTAACAAATAAACAAAGGTTGTATCTGAATGTAACATTACATGTATCTTGTAAAGATAATCCTTATATTACAATAATATACAAAAACAACATATGTTGTTGTTGTTGTTTTAATTACAATACTCGTATAACAAAATTTTATTTTCACTTTTTCAATCTCTAAATGATATTGAACTTTGAAAATGACCCATATATATATGTTTGTATTTGCAAAAATGGCATTTTAATTTTTATCTATACATTTTTGCAGTAGAAGTAAAAAAATATGAGTCAATTACCAGCTCACTGTTGCAAAATCTTTGCATCATGTTTCATGAATTTTCCAGGATTTAAAAGTAAAATGTGAGTAAACATGAGCCCAGTATTTACAAATTATTTGTTGTCAAAAAATGATTAGAGCTAATCATTAAGTACCCTTTCAAATTTAATATCAAGACTTTTAATTGACAAACAACAATGAAGGGAGTAAGCATTCACTGGCATACAATCAGGTCCAGATTTAGGCATGGGCAACTATGGGTGCAAGAAGTCCATCCAAGCGCAGGCTGAAAACATTTCTGAGTATTAGAAATAATCAAATAAAAAATGGGCTAGAAGAATTCTATGTCTTGCATTATGGCTAAAAATTGATCTCTTACATTAAAAGAAGGTGATTCATAGTAAAATTGTTATTATTTAAGCATATAAAGTAAAATTTACTATCAATCAAAAATTTCTCCAAGACTGAAATCAGTCCTGAGATTGAGCTCTTGCACACATGTAGGGCAACATGGATAAAATGACGGAACAAGTGAGATTTTGAGAATACAACTTTTCAATTTTTTAAAATAAAAACAGCTGCAAATGAAAATTTTATAATATTTTGCTGTTCCAAAAAGCTGCTTTTCCCACTCTAACACTGGTAAAAAATAAAACACATTTAAATGGATGTATATCACAAAACAATTTATTTTGCTGTTTAAAAATTGAAATGGATAGTGGTGAAATTGCGAACTTCATGTTGTGTTAAATAATTGGCTCAAGTAAAAGCTAGTCACACTAATCTTTATTATTTCAAAAAGAGAAATTAAATCAATTTTTAATTATGTGAATTTTATTCACGTTGCTTACAAGGCATAAAAACAACAGAATGAAAAGAATCCAGGCCAGGGTTCAAACATGGGTCAATGGTTCAGTGTACCAATGCTCTGCCAACTGAGCTACCCAGAAGATACACAGCCTGGCACCTCTTACTCTTTTATGTTGGTAAGGCTGCAACCATAGCACAAGATGGGATAACTTCATGAACCACCATCACTAGAGAAAACATGAGTAAAAAATAATCCAGGATCAATGAATATATATATATATATATATATATATATATATATATATATATATATATATATATATATATATATAACCAGTGGACTTGTGTGAGTATTTCACACTGCAGTCTAATTTTATAGCATTATCTAATATTTTTTAGATGTAGGTTTAAGCTTCTAAAGAAAAATTAAGGATAAAAATATTTGCAAACAACATTATTCAAGCCAGAATAGCATCTCATTTACTCCATGAAAATTACAGTAAAAACTGGTTGATGATAACAAAAGACACATGTGAGAAAAAGAATGACAATTATATTTTTACTGCATTAGAGGATGGTGCCATTTGGTTCATCAAAAACAATGACAAAGAACAATAAATTGAATACATATAACATACAATTTAATATAATATAACAAAGCATATCTCTTAGGCTACATGTGAAATATCACTGCTTTGATCGATCGATGGTGTCTTTCTCTTCTAAACATTTCAATTCCAATTTTGCTTTTTAATCATAAATATAAAATAAACCCGTGCAGAGATATCACACTTTAACTTTTTTGTACTACTTTTTTTTATAATCATTGTTGAGTATGATATAACGTGGTATTTTATTTTTGTGACAACACTAATTTGAGAAAGACCTTTCATTTCATTAATGAAAACAATGCTGATTTAATTTTTAATTAACTGCAATTTTTAATCAAAAAACATGTTTTAACAAAATGTAAGTGTACTATGTCAGAAGCCGATTCAAAAACCTTTTGAATGATACCTCATTCATTGTTGTGCATTTTGTAAATGCATAAAAATGGGGATGTTGACAACAGAAATAATATATATGATAATTGAAGTGATGCAATATGCACAAGAAATAGTAAACCAATTTTTAATTACATAAATTTTATTCACATTGCTTAGAAGACATGAAACCAACAGCATGAAAAAGAATCCAGACCAAGGTTCGAACCTGGGTCATTGGCTCAGTACACCAACGCTCTGCCAACTGAACTATCTGGACTACCCCTGCCAATTTTGTATCATACTTCAGTAAATTTTTAAAAGTAAATCCCAGTTTATATTTGATTGACTGTTGTAAATAGTAAAAAATCAGAAATTCTAAGAAAACAAATTAAAAGTTTAATGCATAATTGTGGAAAAACATCCTCTATTGATTCTGCCATAAATAAAATAATAGTAGAAAAATTAAACTGATACAATTCGATTGGGAATATCCTTTTTTTTTTAATTATTATTATTTAATTTTTTTTACCTCTAAATTTATTAAAATAAATACAAACTTTAATTTTTTTTAAAGTAAACCTAAATTCAACACCCTTTAATTAGTCTAACAAATTTTTATGAACTCTATATGATTAGTTCAGGAGATATTCAGTATTTAGAACAAGTTGGAAATTGTATGTCAAACGTGACAAATGAAGTGCATTCGTACTATAACTAGTTTTATAAATATTCAGATTTTGGTGCAATAACTGTTGCACTCTTATGCAAAAATGTGTGAATATAGAATTTATGCAGATTTTCATATTATACATATTAATTTTATTTTATGAAATTAAGTTTCAATACCTTTTACAAACAATTAATTACAATTCTGTTACATTAAAATTATACTATGTGCAAATATCCAATACAAAACAATGAAAAAAAATCATTGTTACTATTTCAGTGAAATGAATTACATCGTCTGTTATTATGATATGATTAATTTCCGTAAAAAAATAAGTACATTTTACGTTGGCAACATAGATTTGATTCGATTTTCATAAAATTTGAAATGACTCGACAAAATTCTGCAAGGATCATATATATTAAATTTCAAACCATCCGGTTGGGTAGTTTTTGTGCTGTTATATGCGGACAGATGGATGAATAAGATGACGACTATAGGTGCTACGTATTTATATAATTACGAACACACCTAATTAGGCTAATTTGGGAGGAAGGGAAAGAGCAGTCTCAGAAATGAAATCTGTTATTGTAAGTTCTAGATTCAGTAAACAAAACAAACTTTATTAACATTTTTTAATAGGAAATATGATTAGCATTGGAAAAAAAGGTAAATAAATCAATTAAATATTTCATTAAATAATTGAGGCTGTTGTCACATTTATTAACATTAACAGCTTTTATGAGTTTGATCATTTTTCTATGAATATAGTCACTCAAAATGTACTACTAATGGTTTTTAAGAATAACTCAAAAACTACTTGAAGGAATGATCTGAATTTTTATATAAACACATTAGATATCTAGAAATCCATTTCTGTTAAAACATTTTATAATTCATAAAACTTTAATACTGATTCTGTATTATAAAAGTGTGGGACTAACAGGACTAAGATAATTATGTTTGGGGCTTTAAATAGTATGTTCATACAAAAGATCAGCATAGTAAAATTATTGAATTGGGAAAGACAATAATTTAACATTAAAGGGTAATTTTCTGTCAGAGAATCAAAATTATGAATAATTTTAATTCCAAAACTTATGCAAGTGCTTTGAAATTTAGTATTTGCATATAAATTTAAGCATAGAATAAAAATATGTTGTTGAAATTTGATGATGCCATTAAAATTTTAAAAGTCAGCTTAAAATCTCATATACAGGTGGCTCCTAAAGCTTACTTCATGAGCACAATTTAATAGTAAAAAGTTTCAGTTGATTGTTACCATTATTACTTTTTGTGGTAATTTGTAGAACAAATAGTGAAAGGTGTTCACTTTTTCTTTCCAAAACTGTCCAAGAATGTTTTCCCACAAATTGTAGAAAAGGGGTAATTTTTGTGGGCACAAAAACAAAGTTATGGGAAGCATTTAGAATTCCCATACATACAATATTATGAAAGTAATTAAAAATTATTTTCAAAACAACATGAAAATAATCAGACTCTTTCAAAAAGGCATTTTTAAAAGGTACATTAAAAACTGAAAAAGTGAAAGAAAGAAAAATTATAGTACAGTCGAACCTCGTTAACATGAACCTCAAGGGGAATGAAAATTTTGTTCATGTTAACAGTAATTCATGTTATCAATATCAAAATCTCTGTACTCGTTATTATAGGGGACTATGAAAACAATTCATGTTAAAAGTAATTCACATGTTAAAAGTGTGTTCATGTTAACGAGGTTTGACTGTATAACTATAGCAACATTCAAGTTGAAATTTTTGTCCGACACAATTCACTCAAACAATCTTTTGGCCAAAAGGTTGTCTGTGAATTGTGTATGTGCTTGATGCCATTCCAGGTAGCTCATTTGGAAAAAGCATTGAGTATTTAAACCAAAATTTCTGGGTTCAATTCCCGATCAGAGCATTTTTTAATTCAGTTGGGAAAATTTTCAACTTGTGCGATATCTTTACCAATAAGTATGATTGTATTAAAATAATAAAGTATGGCAACATTATCAGTTATAAAATAGCAATATATATATACATAAGAAAAAATAAACTTAATAATAATTTACAGTAACAAATATTATACCTGCCGTCAGTGGAAAATTTTAAGTCTAAAACAGCTCCAGTATGGCCACTCAAAACAGCAAAATTATCACATTCACCATATATGTTCCAAAAAACTACAAGAAAAAATGGAATAATTTATTTTAGCATTTTTTTTACTAATAGTTTACTTAAATAACAATGAAAATACCGATAAAAATGAATTTCAATCTTAAACTCAACCTATTAAACGAGAATAAAAAATTATGCATCACATATAGATTATGAATAACTTACTATCCAACATTAACAGAGTATTGTTAAGGTAAGAAATTTCATTTTTTCATGCAATGAAATGAGATATCTAAATAAACAATTTAAAAACCTATAACACAGTAAAAAAACTTCTTCAGCAATTGCAGTCCATAGCCCAAAATGTGCACAAATTCTTTCATGCAGCTCTGTTTATGTGATCTAAAGAATTGAAACACACCACATAATACACTAAAAATTAGCTAAGTTTACAAAGATATACCACAGCTGAAAATGCATTTCTAGCATTTTCAGCTGTGGCATACTTTTTTAAAAATGCATACCGCAAATAAAATATGCATATATATTTTTAAAAATGCATTTTCTTTTTTCAAAAATTTACGATTTTTGAAAAAAAAAAAAACTTGAAACCAAGGGAAACTCTGATAATACCACACTGTAATGCTTACTTTATGGATTACAATACTTACAAACATCACGATCAAATCCAGCAGAGGCAAGAAATGTACCGTCTGGATGAAAATTTCCACAAAATATTTCACCCTGGTGCCCACTCAGCAACATAATAGGAGCTAATAAGCTAGATGTTCGAGGGGGTCCCTAAAAAAACAATTTTAAAGTACATAAAATTTTTCAGCCAAGAGAAAATAATTAAATAAATACAAATTCATGCATTAATATAAAGAAAAGAGATATTTTTTATAAACATACAAATATAGATAAAATCCCGAAAATTTGACAGAGTTTTAATCGATTAAAGATTATATTTACAGAATTTGGTACTTTCGTATTATAGCGATACCCCACAATTACGATTATGCCAAGATTGCAATACAATTTCACCAATATCATATCAAAGTTTATATATGCATATATAGGGGAGACCAGGGTACAATGGACCACACTCTATTATTCATATTATTTCTGTTTTTGAATGCTTGATATTTTGGTATACAGATGATAGCACTATAGTGGTGAATCAAAATGTAAAATTATGTACCCGACTGACAAATTAACCATTTTATACTAGATAGGTGATTTGTGGCAGGTAGAAGTAAATATTTTCAGCGAAACATATCTCCTTTTGGGTTGGGTTGATTATTGACGGGCAATTATCTATACTTGGGATATAGGCCCGGGGATGGTGCCCTTCGTGGGGGTCTTTCTAAGGGAACCTAACCCGTATTTACGCATGGATAAATCCACAGCTCGAAGAAAACCACGAAAGCCCCGAACAATTAGGCCGACGGGCGCGATTGGGATCGAACCCAGCACCTCCCATCTACCAGCTTCGAGAGCAGAACCTCTCAGCCACTGGTGGGGCTTATCTCCTTTTTTTTTTTTTTGGAACTGATGCTTTACACTCACGCAAACATGTAAACAAAAGTTTGCCGACTTTTTGGTTGGCACAATTTTCAAGACTGCGCCAAACGAATAACTTAATACAATGGCTAGGTTGCCATTAAAGGAAAAAATCCCCTAAATTTGGCGACTTTTTTCCTTTTTTTAACAGATTAATTTTTTTTTTTTCTGCGTGAGTGTAAAGCATCTTAGCCCTCTTTTTCTTAATTAAAGAATTGTGATTTGAAAGACAGTACTCAGCACAATTAAAAGCTAAGATAATCTAAATTACATTAAATATAGCTAAAATAACTAAATATAAAATTTTTTATTATTTTTAAAAATTTCTGTCAAACTTCCATATGGGGTACAATGGACCACCCAAAACCGGGGAACCATGGTCCATTGCTCAAGGTATTTTTTTATTTATTTTTTCATTCTGAATATAACCTCTGTTATCAAGTAACAGAGGTGACAGATGATAGTCTTCAAAATTAGCTATTAATTCATTTAATTAATAAATTTTTCATGTAGTAAACTATAATTGCTAACATATGAGGAGAACAAAATCACTAAATTAAGTTGGTTTTTGGTAACTTATGTTATCAATTAACTTAGGTTACAGATGTTATTTTTAAAAATTAGCTATTTTTGCATTTAGTTAAGAAAACTTTTGGTGTAGTAAACTATAAACATCATTCCTAACATATGATAACAAAATCACTGAATCAGAGTTTCCCCCAGGTTTAAAAAAGGGCAGGGTACTGCTGGTGAAAAAAGGGCACTTTTTTAATTCTTAAGGACACTTTTTTATTCTTAAGGGCATTTTTTTTAATTGTTAAAAGTAATCTTTTGGTTTTTAAAGCCATTTTTGATATATAAAAGTCAAGGCACTCTTTATAAGACAACACTGAGTCAGTTTTTACTATGAAAGCAAATTTTTTAATGCAAAAAGGAGAAAGGGCACTTTTTTTACTGAGGGGCAAGACGGGTGCTAATTATCTTTATGAGGGGCAAGAAGGGTGCTATTTGGTAAACCAAAGGGCAGGCAGGGTGCAGCACTCTTTTGAAACTATCTGGGGGAAACTCTGACTGAATTAAGTTGGTGCTGGTAACTTTTCTATTACCTTATGTAACCTCTGTTACAAATAAGTTCAATTAATTTCTGAAATTTTTATTTTGATTATTATATTATCTATAAATTGATTTATTTAACCAGTAAGTGGTCACACAATCACTAAATGTCATTTCTGATAATGTGTTAATTATTAAAGATTTTTGAAAAAGTTTTAACTTTAAAATTTGAAATTTGGTGAGAGATTACATGTTCACTCTATTATTAT
This sequence comes from Maratus michaelseni, assembly GCA_963931845.1. Classification (NCBI taxonomy): domain Eukaryota; kingdom Metazoa; phylum Arthropoda; class Arachnida; order Araneae; family Salticidae; genus Maratus; species Maratus michaelseni. The sequence goes on along the minus strand of OZ007593.1, from coordinate 144,638,793 downwards.
TTTTTCTTAAACATATTTCATTCAGTCAATATGCAGTATTAACTTGGCTAAAGACATCATTTAAACACAGTAGTACAAAGAATTGGGTACTTTCTTGTTATAGCGGCCCCTGAGGATGAATCACCAAGCGACCAAGATTTATTGGGAAATTATAAAGCATAAATGACATTAAAATAATATACCATGTATATAATATTTTGTGATGCATATTGCCCTGTTATGGCCATATATGACATATGTAATAAGATGTATATCATATAAGATGTAAATAATGTATATAATGACGTACATGGCACATATATGAGCATAAGTATATATATGCGTTTATATCAGATATAATAGAACACGAAAGTACCGAGAATTGTTCTTATAAATATAAGTGCAACTTTTTGTCTCATAACAGAGGTTACAAATTTGTACACCTAGGCATCTTTCAACAGGTTTGCTAGTGTAAATAAATAACATTAAGCTCTGCTTCCAGCTATTTGCTTTACTTTAAACCTTGTACGACTACAAAATGCAAAGAAAAAAACTACTTCCGTAAAACTGGAAATCTACGTGTAAAATTGAAATGGCCCTAATATAGGGTAGATGTGCCAGTAATGGACACCCTTAAGGAATTTCTCTAAAAATTATTTTTTAATTAATAGTTATAATTGTTATATTCCACATTTCTTAATATTATATTAATCTACCAACAATATTTAACCATGCTCATAGTCACATTTCCCAATGTGAATCGAAATATAATTGTAAATAACAGAAATAAATCAAAACACCCTAAATTCCAGTAATGGACACCCCACAAAAAGTAATAGATAATTAATATTATGATTGTATTTAAAACTAGAATTTAAAGAAAACATATTATTGAAATAAAAAAAAGCTGAATTTTTATTGGTTATTTTTTTATTAACCAAAAATATTGAAGGTGGCCTATTACTGGAAGGCGGTCCATTACTGGCACATCTACCCTATGTATTTTAAATTATATGAGTGAAAGGTTTATATTTTAGATGATATGAATACAATACGAATGATGGCAATGGAAACAATAATGTTAGGCAACTTATCACCTGCTCCGGACTTACATAAAAGTACTCATAAAAACTATTCAAGCAACTTACGGTAGTTTCTTGATTATCGGCATAGCTCATTAGGTCAGTTCGCGGTTTTTTGAAAACAACCATGACTCCATCGGTTGCACTACGCTTTTCTGAGATCGGCATTTTAAATATATGTTTTACTGTTTCTTACACAAGTTAAAATCAATAAATAAACTCGGATGTGACTTATTTTACGGATATAGGTTTTACTTTCTCACTGACAAAAGTAGTAAACAAACACAAGACACAAGTTTACAGTTTGTTGAAGTTAGACTAACCGCGGTCAAATTAAAAGAAATAAAAAAAGTTATTTAACTGTTGTTGAGACATATGAAACTTTTTTCAATTTAATAAATGAAAAAATTTAACTTTTGATGTAAGCAAATAATAAAAAAATATATATTTTATAATTTCCATTCAAAGAACTTTATTTTGACTCCTATTTGTTGCGGCTTTTTTTAATCAGTAAACGTTTAGCTGTAACTGTGATCTGTGTCCCTGAGAGCGGTTTGTTTTGTTTTTATTATCCTAACCTAATCATATGGAAAATTTTAAGTATGTTGGGAGCTTTTGAGAATTTAAAAGAATTAGTTCTGGATAGTCCGTAGCCATGAGTATGACAAATTCATCAAATTTAATTCGCTTAGCTATTAAAAATGTCCCAGTTCATAAAATAAACTTAAACTGGAGCAATAAGTACTTTTGTTCGTCTGAAGTAAAGTATAAATCTACTATTTTTCAAAACAAAATAGACTTAAATGCAATTTCTTGCAACAGTATTTTGATATCCGATTCTAGAGATATATATGAAAACTTAGCCCTCGAAGACTGGTTGTACAATAATTTAAATTTCACTGCGAAAGATATTTTCATGTTATTAATGTGGTATAATTCACCTTCTGTAATTATAGGAAGACATCAAAACCCTTGGACTGAATGTTCCCTAGACTTTTGTCAGGCTAGTGGAATAAGCATTGCAAGACGTAACAGTGGAGGTGGAACTGTGTATCATGATTATGGGAACTTAAATTGTTCTTTTATGACACCTAGAAAGCAATATAATCGTAAAAAGAACTTGCAAATTATTTGTGACGCTATTAAAAAAAGATGGCCTATCAATTTGTCTATTACCCAAAGAGATGACATTTTGTTAGATAATAAGTATAAAGTATCCTTTTATGAAAGTAGTATTTGTAAAACATTATTTGCAAAATTCTGCTTGCTGCTATTTTTTCGTAAAATTTTATTTTTTCCTAATATTTGTATAAGACACCTACACTTACTATATATATATATAATGCTAATAAATCTGTATTTGGTCACTTTGAAAGGAGTCTGTGGGACCAAGAGTAACGTCGAAATTGTTAATTTCCTCCCCTTTTTTTCCATGTGCACCGGACCCCCAAAAATGTGAAATTGTAATTTTACTTTTGAGTCTGTGGTACCTGAAATAATATGAAATATAGTGAAGTTTCCATTATCTTTCGATACAGTGTATCTCATTCCAAGGACGAACTTGCATTTTCATTTAACTTTAACAATAATGATGATGTTGTAACAATATATTCAAACATCAGACTTACTTCTTGCTCTCTATGAAATATGGCAAGAAGTGCTAGAAATTACCATCATTGCAGTGCAAGATAGATATTCCATTATTCAGAATATAGCTAACAGTACATGTACTGTAGAGATGTGTCATTTGTCAAGGAACGACTCCGGCAGTGAAATTGAAGAACGATTCCAGTCTTTAAAAAGAAATCCGTCCTTTTTGGAACGATTCCTCGGATTCGGTCCTTTTTGGAATGATTCTTCGGATTCGGTCTAAAATATATCAAATCCAAAAAGGACTGATTCCTCGGAATCTGTCCAGGATGTACAGACTCCGAAAAGGACTGATTCCATGGAATTAGTAAAAAATGTACCAATTCCTAGGAATCTGTCCAAAATATGCTGATTCCAAAAAGGATCGATTCCTCGGAATCGGTCCAGAATGTACAGACTCCGAAAAGATTGAGTCCTCGGAATCAGTCCTTGTTCTTGTAGACTGGCCAGTTTTAATAAATTAAAATACATTATTTTATTTTAAAATAGCAGATTTTGATTCTATTAAAGCGTAGTTTCTGGCCGAAAAATCCTTCTAATGTGTATGTGGTAAAAAAATAATATAAAAGAGAGGGAGAGAAGTGCGGGGAGGGGGGCGATTGATTAATAAACTACAACTGTGTATTACTTTCTCTTAAATTTATCTTAAGATAAATAGAGGTATATTATTGTACTTCAGTTAAAATATTGTCTATTATTTAGCTATGTACTTATCACCTGCGACTTAATTACATTGCTATTGAAACTTTTTGTACTAAATTGATAAAAAATAAATAAAAATAATGTAAAGTAAATGCTTGTTTAAATAATAGTGGGAAATATATATATATATATTTTAAATCTGATTAGAAACATTTTTGAATAATATAAGAAATACATCGCTATGCCCTAAACAATTGCATTTTAATCAGTTAATAACTGATTTTTTGATCTGATAGAACTGATTTTCGATCAGTTTTAATAATTGCATTGTTACACACTTTCGTGTATATTTCACTGTTTCATATGTTTATCAAGCATTATTTTAATTTGAGGATCCTCTCTGTCAAAAGAAAAATTAAAAAATCCCTGACGACTCGAATACAGGCACAAGTAGATTTCGAAGACGCAGATCGTGAGGCACCTGTTTGTTGGGAATTGCAGAAGAAATGACCTTTTTGCCATGATGCTGCAGTTGGGACTACCCATTTCGAAATTTAACTTGTCTGCAGGCAGAGCCGGCAGGGATTTTTTAAATTTTTTTTATATTTTTTTGCGGAACAGATGTGTTACTATCACGCTAAAATGTAAACAAAAGATTGGCGACTGTTTGTTTGGCGCGATTTCCAAGACTGCGCCAAACGAATAACTTAATACAATAGCTAGGTTGCCATTAAAGAAAAAAATCCCCTAAATTTGGCGACTTTTTTCTTTTTTTTAACCGATAATTTTTTTTTTTTTTTTTAGCGTGAGTGTAAAGCATCTAAGCCTTTTTTGCTATAAGGGTTGGTGATATAAAAAACTTGTCAGTATAAAAGTTTTAGATAATATTAAGAGGATTTATAATAAATTTAAGCAGATTTGATATCTTGTAAATTGACGAAATTATGAATTTTTTTCTTCTGAAACCTCCTTCCCCCCCACTCCCTTGGGGCCATTTTTAATGATATATCAAAAATCTGTCATACATAAATTATCGGCCCTTTACCTAGAATTAATAATAACTTTAAATGGATTCAATACGTATCATAATTAAGAAGTTATGGGGTTTTTTCTGTTTTCACAAAAAGCCACCTCATTTCCCCTCCCCCTATGGTTCGATTTTGCCCATTAACGAACTTGACCAAGATTTTATGCCCCTTGATTTTATGTATCAGTTTGGAAGAGATTTCTGCAGAATTATTGAAGTTATCGTGCCCATAAAAAAGTGACATAGATAGTTTTGAACTAGGGGTGATTTTGGGTTCTGGGAGTCATGATCGGCATAGATCTGCAAAAATTCCAACTTAGGGAAGAATATAATAGGTAGTATTTCTTACGAAATCTACCTAATAAGAGCATTTACGAGTGCTCGAGTACCACTTACTTTGTTGCCTCAGTTTGGGGTCTTATTTTTCTCTCCTGAAAAAGATGATTCAAAAGATCTCAGAATTTTTGTAGATAGTTTTAATCAGTGGATACATAACGGAAAACCTATTTGAACAAGGCATTTTTCGATTATTTCTTAAAATTCATCTAATGAAAATTTTAAAAAACATGTCTAATAATAATAATAATAATAATGTAACAGTAACAGTAGTGGGTGTGATTCAAATAATTTAACTGCTGTTCGCTACCCTTATGGCCGTTTTGAGTATGAAAACGGAAAAGAAAAATTACATGCTACATATAGATTATCAGACATTTTCCAACATTGTGACATATAATATGTAAAGTTGCATATTTTATGCTTTTTCTGTTTAACAGATTTATGTTAAGATTACGTTAAACTAGTTTTATTATATGTATATAGTAAAAAAGTATACAGTAAAAATATATAGTAAAAAAAACAAAATTTACAGTAAAAACATTTGTTTCTTTTCTTTTCTTTTTTTTTTTTTTTAACTGATTCTAGTGCTAATATAATTGTGTACGTGTATACAGATTAATAGACATTTTTTATATTTTGCCAAAAAAAAGCAAAATGGAGCAGCACTATTACGCTTATTTCTTTTTAAATTATTGATTGCTAAAGAATGTAAGTTATAATTTTGCATAGTTTTTTATTTTTTTGTCATTTTATTTCTATTTCTTGCTAAATAATTAGAAGTTAAATATCTTTGATTTTGTTTTAATACAACATAAAAGCGAGACAAAAATCGTTTTTCATAATAATTTCTTGTGACAATCGCGATTCCACGATTGGGATTGATACTCGCAACTCCCGAAATCAGTTCCCGGATTAATGACTGTTACTGTGGTGGTGGATAACAGATATTTGCAGTGCCTAAACTACGGAGGAGCAAAGGCGGCATATGCCCCGGGCACCAGTGTAGAAGGAGGCGCCAAAATGGGATTTGATTCTTCTTTTGGTACAAAAAACAAATAACGAAATTTAAACAAAAAAGATTTGTAATCAGGCAACCTAAAATAAAAATGTATTCGTTCATTTTATTATCTTTGCTTTCAACAGAGCTGGTTTTTATCATTAGGTGATCACATAGGGGCAACAAAACAGTACTTGATTAATGAATTCTTCCAAGATACTTACAAGAACAATATACTGTCCTAATTCAGTTTAAATTTGCTCAGTATATTTCGGATTGTTATCATGATGACAAGTTTTGAATGTTTTTTGCTTTTGTGTGCTCCTGTAAACGAACTATAACAGCTACATACTTGATTAACGAACTCATCAAAGATACTGGCAGATCAATTTACTGTCCCAAATAGGTTCGAATTGATTCAGTATTTCAGACTTAATCGTAAGTTTTTTCCGTATATTGCAAGTTTAAGAGTTTTCGAATTATATAGCAGTAATTCTTATTAAACAAAAATTATTATAAAAATAAAATTGATTTAAAAAAAAAAAAAAATTACGCCAATGAATGAAAAATTTTAGAAACAAATTACCATTCCTGGTTGTTTTATATTATTGATGTTAATTTTCTTTACTATCATGAAACTGTTGTTGAATTGTTTGTTGTACTAACATTTTAGCCTGCTTTTTTGTTGCAGATTATTTTAGGATTTCACCAAATCAACAAATTTTATATATTCCTATTTTTGAAAGAAAATCTTTTTTAAGAGTATCGTATTTTGTATTTTCTTATTTATTTTGTGTATTTGAAATCATATTTGTATTAAACTGTAAAGTTGACGAAAGTTAGTTAAGTTATTGAAACGTATTGAACTATATAGTGATGATTTTGTTTCTTATCTCAATATCGACAGTTCTAATTATGTGCAGTTTCTAAATTTAAATATACTGGTATACCTTTTCAAAAACTTTCAATCACCTAAAAGTTGAATTTCAGAAAACACCTTTTTAATGGATTTTTATGTCATAACAGGAAGTTGTAACTAAAATTTTACGATTTCAGGTGCAGGCATTTCGGTTTCGGCTGTGATAATGCAGTCAGAAAGGACATTATTATATATTAAGACTCTGAAATATACTTTGTTTAATGAATTATTTTTTCCCAAATCGACAGGTATCCGAATTTGATTTTATAAAAGATTCTATTCACGCATGAAATTAATACTAAAAGGAGATAGTCCTGGGAATTGTTTAGAAATAGGCAGACTGAGTAAATGGCCGATTTCCAAATAATCGTACCGAAATGGAGTGACTCTGAAAACGGCCGGTTCCGAGGACTGACATGTAAATGAATGGTTGGTTATCTTGGGATTGATTTTGAAGAGGGATCTAATTATAAGGCTTAAAATTGCGTAGACCCTGGTGCCAAACATCAGAACTAGAATAAAGATTCCTGCATAAAATAATTAATAGTATAAATGGAGGGTCATTCAACGATATATTTTCAAGAGGAAACCCGATTATACTAAAAATCGAAATGGGTCGCCACGCTGGTGGGCAAAACAAACAGCTACAATAAAATTTCTTTGATAAACTATAGCGGTAAATGAAAGGTCATCCAAGGGTAAATTTTCAAGAGGAATTGAGTTTAATGCCATAAACTATAAAGTGTAACTACTTGTATAATGGTAATTAGAAATAATTGCTAATTAATTGCACACACTCATCAATGAAATGAACTTTTGAAAACGAAATCATCTGTCCAAAAAATTTTTTAATTAGGCGGATGTATGCTTAAGAAAATGGACGAATACATAAGAAAATAAATTAGTATTATTAATATTATGGATTTCATGTTCGTTCTAATACTTCCGGATTTGTTCCTTTTTTCTCAAAATTATTCCTTTATCTTGAAATCATTCTTTTTATCTCGGAAGCGTTTCTTTTTCTCAAAAACCTTCTTTTTCTCGAAAAACTTTTTTTTTTTTCGGAATTGTTCCTTTTTTAGGGTTTTGTTCATCTCATGAAACCCTATTACCCCCGTTCCGTTGTCTGTCCGTCACAGAGCCATTCTCAAAAAGTATGTAACTTACAGAGTTGAAACTTAGTACATAAATCTGAATAGCAGCTGTGAAGAGCTCTATTAGAAGAATATTAAAATTTGAAAACTTCGTATTATTTTAATAAATAGAGATTAAAAAAAAAAAAAATTCTAATAGCCTTTTCCTATTAAGTTGAAACATTTTTCGTTATAGCAGATGCCAAAGATTTAAAATCCACAATGAAATTCTTTCTAGAATAATTAATTTTCTATCAGACGATTTTCACGTGAAAAATGAAAATGAAATAAAAAGTTTCACCAATTGAAAAAAAGATAAATATGAAATAAAATTGATTGATGTCATAGTCCTAATAAAACGGAAAATGTCTAAGATTTCTCAATAATACAAGGAGTATGTGTAAGTGGACAAAGCAGATTAATTATCACGTCATTAGAGAATTAAAAAGAAAATCTGACGTCATATAGGAAGTTTAACTAATTTTTCAAATGTTTGAGAATAATACAAAGCGAGTATCAATATAAATAATAGGGAATAGTAAATATATGAGTTTGAGAAACATATTGAATCATGATAAAAATCCGATTATGGAAATATTTGCATATTTTAACATTTTAAAGATGTACAATTTGTTTAATTTTGAAATTATTTTTTTAAATATTGCATTTAGTCCGTATGATGGATATTATTATGACAGAATATAATAGCGGGCTTGGACCGCTATCCGGCTGGTTTAGATATTCGTAAAAAGGAAAAAATAGACCGGTAAATTTTTACTTTATGAAAAAACATGACTTTTTTTTTTGTTGTTGTTGCTAAATGAAATTTGTTTGAATTTATTAAAGAAAGGATAAAGTGTTTTGAAAGGAATATTAAACGAAACCCTTTGAGCGATCTTCGATCACACTTACCCACTTGTTTCGGAATTGTTCCTTTATTTTCGAAATTACTCCAAACTTGTTCCTTTCTGTGAACGATTCCCTAAAATTAATGATGTTGCCCATCTCTAATGTAATGTATCACATACAAAAATTCAGTTACTTCCAATGATTTCATCACATTTCATACAAAGCAAAGTTAATTTGATGGAAATTTTGCTAAAATATTTTCATTATTATTAAATTTGTGAATGAAAGTTCGGCTTCAGCTTGTAGTGAAACAGCCTGTAATTTATTTATTTATTTTATTTTATTTTAATTAAATAAACAGATTGCTTTTTTTTTTTTTTTTTTTTTAATCTCTTACTGGTAAATAAACACTAGGGAAGGACTGTAAAACATTCCTTCAAAATTTCTTTTTGGTTTTTGAAGTATAGGATTATTCAGCTAGCCAAATATTCGGTATTTGGCTATATTACTACTACGGTTACTATTTGGCTGGCTGAATATTCGGTATTTGGCTAAAATCACTATTCGGTGCATCCGTATTGAAAGGGAACCCAAAATGCCTGAATTAAGTTAAATAAAATTATAATGTATATGTTTAAAATTCAAATTGGAATATGCACACTTTATTTGTGGCACAATTTAATGATTCTTAATAAATTGTGCATCATCCACAGGGCTGTGGAGACATAGTCATGCAAGTCAGAGTTGGAGTCTAAAAAAACAAGCTGACTCAGACTCCAGCTTGTTTTTGGACAGTTTAAAATTAAACCAATTATATGTAATTTTAAAAAGAGTTGTTATTTTTATTTTTGGATTATATACCAGACAACCCTGTTTAAAGATACCCAATATACTATCCAGGGTTTTTATCTAAGCTGTAGCGTAGATAAAAACTGTTTTTAGTTCAAAACTAGTTGATATTTTATATTTAGTATTTCTCTTGTTTGTTTTTTTTTTTTTGGGGGGGGGGGGGGGGGGTTGCAGAACCTGAGGTAATGCAAAAATTATAAATTTCTGCTATTTTTGGTGTCTACAGAATCTGAAATATCATTGTAATAGAAACCTTTTCCCCTTTTCTTTCTTGTTTTTCTCTGATGCTTTGGGTCTGTGGGACCAGGAGTAATTCCGAAATTGTAAATTTCCTCCACTTTTTTTTCCTGTGCAAAGGACCCTAAAAAATGTTATTTTGTAAATTGTAATTTTTCTTTAGAGTCTGCGGTACCTGAAATAATATGAAATGTTGTGAAGTTTCTATTATCTTTCAATTTTTTGGACTGCAGATTGTACTTTTTAATAGTAGTTGTCGTTCTGAGTGGACTGTAGAGAGTTGAGATTGTCTTTTTAAATTTTTATTAACATATAACAGGACAGTAGATTTTCACAAACACAAATTAATAAATTGAACTGCATTTTTATAAGTAATATCGCCGCGTGAACTGGGCGGTGTTTAGAATACGTGCGAGTGCTTTGGTGACTCACAGCTTAACGAATTGTTTTACAAAATGCTCCTAGGTGGAGCTGTGATACAACGCTCACTAGATGGAGCCAAAACTGTACTTCCGTGACGGAACATGCCGGAAGGGGATGAAATATGAAATATTTCAGCAATTACTTTAAACTTAGAATGTAATTAATATACATTACAGATAATATTACAATACAAAATGAACAATATACAGTGAATTGGTTATATAATTGATTAAGAATAATATTCAAATACAATACAACATAAATGCTATTTACATTAAATTTTCACCAATTGGCAATAGACAAATTTTTGAAATGCCCCGTAAAAATTCACTCGTGGCAGTTTTCACTTTAACTGCACGCACCTTATTGTCTTTGCCTGGGACTATTTCTACAATCCGGGCCAGTGCCCATTTACATGGTGGCAGATTTTCTTCCTTTAATAACACTAGGGATCCTACTTTAATGTTATTTTTTGTGAACTGCCATTTACTGCGCTGCTGCAAATGATTTAGGTAATCAATAGACCAACGTTTCCAAATGCATTGAACATATTTAGTAATGCGTTGCCAATGATTTAATCTATTATCGGAGATATTCATAACAGTAGGCTCGGGAATACTGGTGATGGGTCGACCAATTAAAAAATAGCCTGGGGTAAGCACTTCAAACTCATTTATGTCATCTGAAGTGGAAATAAAGGCTGGGAATTTAGAATGCCTTCGATTTGTATAAGAGTTTTGAAGTCCTCAAGAGTAATTTTATTATTACCTACGGCCCTGAGCAAGTGATGTTTGAAGGACTTAACTCCTGCTTCCCAGAGTCCACCAAAGTTAGGGGAACGCGGGGGAATAAATTTCCATGTTATGAATTCCTGGGCTAAAAAATTCGATAATTCCTCGCTGGGAGTTTTCAGCGATTTCTTAAACTTATCTAATTCTGTTGACGCACCTTTAAAGTTAGTGGCATTATCTGAGGTTAGTGTACTTATCTTGCCTCTCCTAGCACAGAATCTTTTAAGCGCCGCGATAAATGCAGCAGCAGATAAATCGCTTACTATTTCTAAGTGTATTGCTTTAGTAGACATGCATATAAATATGGCCACATAAATTTTTGAATAAACTCCTTTTCTTTGATTCTTATATTTGATGTGGAATGGACCACAAAAATCGACGCCTGAATTTAAAAAATTTGAATTTAGAGTTACACGTTGTTGTGGGAGATCTCCCATTAATTGATCTAGTGTCTTGGGATTGTGCTTGAAGCACGTGACACGGGAATGAACAATTTTTCTTGCTATGCTTTTAGCCTTTACGGGCCAATATTGCGTGCGTACTTGATGGACTAATCCCTGTGCACCTATATGCAAGTACTTTTTATGGAAGAATTCAAAGATTAATTTAGTGAGTACGTGATCATTTGGTAAAATCAATTGATGTTTGGCTTCGAAGGGCAAATTGGAGTTGATTAATCTGCCACCTACACGAAGCAAGCCACTTTCGTCCAAAAAGGGATTTAATGATTTTAAGCTACTGGACGAAGGAACAGTGTGTCCTTTCCTCAACGCAGCTATTTCCGCTGCAAACTTACCCTCCTGGGCCTTTTTCACCAAAAAATGAGTGCTTCTTTGAAGCTCGTTCGCCGTCAGGTGATTGCAATTCCTTTCTACTTTACGAGCATTGTCAAGAAACCTGAAAATGAAACTACATATTCGAATTAGTTTTAAAAAATCATTAGAGCATTTATACAGACGATCATAAAAAGTGTCATTTTCTTTAGAAATTGTGATCAAAGTGATATCTGGTTTCAGTTCTTTTACACAGTCAATGTCTGTGGGATTGGGACACTGTCTAGGAACTGTGATTTCTCTTTCAAGAAATTTTGGACCAAACCACCATAAGTCATTATTTATTAGATCCTTGGCATATGCACCTCTGGATATCACGTCAGCCGGATTAGACTTGGAGGATACGTGATTCCATAGATAATTTTCAGAAAGAGTCTGAATCATAGTCACTCTGTTGGCTACGAAAGTTTTTAATTTGTGTGGTGGAGTATTGAGCCAAAAAAGTACAATGGAAGAATCAGTCCAAAGCCACACCCTTTCAAAGTCCAACTGTAAGGTCGGAACTAATTTTTTAACTAGTTTCGTCAATAGTAGAGCTGCTGAGAGCTCTAATCTTGGTATAGTCATTGGCTTTAGGGGAGCCACTCGAGACTTGCTGCATAGAAGATTCCAACTGAACTGTCCAGTCGTGGAGATGCATCGTACATAAACAGCAGCTCCATAGGCTTTCCCTGATGCGTCACAGAAACCATGAAGTTCTAATTTTGCGATATTGTCCGACAGAACATATCGAGAAATTACAAGATTATTTATGTCTTGTAATTTAATCAAAAAATTGTTCCATTCTCGAAGAGAGTTGGGAGGCAGATGTTGATTCCAATCAAGCTTTTGTTCCCATAGCTGTTGCATAAAAATTTTTGCTTTAGTGACAATCGGGCCAACCAGGCCTAGTGGATCATAAATTTTGCCGATTTCAGCCAACACTTCTCTCTTGGAGTAATTATCTTTAGGGATGGCAGTAATTTTAAAGGAAAAATGATCCGATTGGGGCTTCCATAACATTCCTAATGTTTTTACAGAAATCTGCTGCGAGGGATCTTCAGATGCGTATTCTGAAATAGCGGTGTCTTGTAACAACTCAGGGTGATTAGATACCCATTTGTGTAGTTCCATACCACCCTTTTCTAAAATCAGAATCAATTGAGATTGTAACTCTTGTGCATCTTGCAAGGAACCCGCACCTGACAAGCAGTCGTCTACATACATATCATTATATATCACCTTTGCAGCTTTGGGAAAATACTTTCTTTCTTCGTCAGCAAGCGCTTTTAATGTACGTGTAGCTAAGAACGGGGCACTAACTGTGCCCTATGTTACCGTATTTAATTGAAATATTTTAATTGGTGCATCCTTATTAGACTTCCAAACAATTTTTTGTAAATTTCTCTGCAATGGATCGATCAGTATTTATCTGTACATTTTCTTAAGGTCTGCACAAAATGCATATTTGTTTGTGCGGAATCTAGTTATAATGGAAAACAAATCTTGCTGGACTGTTCCACCATTTAATAAAATAGAGTTAAGTGAGTACCCGCTAGATGTATTTGAACTAGCATTAAAAACCACACGTAAGGGAGTGGAGGTTTTTTTCTGGTTTATAGACAGCACGGTGTGGAATGAAGTACGATACCCAATTGGTGTTTTCACCTTTAATTTCAGTCATATGCCCCAAAAATTCATATTCTTCCATGAAATCTCTATATAAATTAGCCATTGTTTTATTTTTATCTAATTTAGCCCATAAATTATTTAATTTTCTAACTGCAATTTCTTTAGATGACCCTAAAACTGATTCAGCATTTTCTTTCATTGGTAGCTGCACTATGAATCTACCGGCATGATCGCGTTTATATGTGCTTCTAAAATGCTCCTCACAAAATGTTTCTTCTTCACCCTTCACAAATTCATCATTGTCTCCAGGTAAGGATTCAATTTCAACGAATTTCTTAAGTGTATTGTCCAAACTATCTTCAGTTAAGAGACAACAAAAGGATTGATTACTAATGGGTGGAAGTGTACCTGTCACTAAATATCCGAATTCTGTATTTTGTAAAATACACTTTCCATCTGAAAGCTGAATTTTATCCCCTTTTAAAATATCAAAAAATAATTCGCTACCAATTAGAACATCAACTTGATCTGGAACATTAAAATTGCTGTCAGCTAATTCTATATACTTAGGGATGCATAAATTTGAAATATCTAATTCCGTGATCGGAATATGATTTGTTATTTTTTGCAACACAACCAGGTCTATATTTCTTGAAAATGTTTCATTTTGATTGAATATATCCGTATTTATGATTTGTTTCACTTGTTGATAAGAACCGTTAATACCGGAAACACTACCTTTAAAAGGTTTTGGTTTTAAATTTAATTTTCTGCAAGCACTATCCGATAAGATATTTACTGTTGATCCACTATCGATTACACTTCGTAATTTAATTTTATTTCCACGCGAATCCTTTATTAAAATAATTGCAGTATTTAATAACGTACAATTCTTTGAGTCATTAGTTAAAAGATTACTGCCTAATAAAGAAGAGACCTTATCCTTACTTTCGGAATCTGACATAATTGATTGTTTTTCTATTATCGATTCTGAGGGTTTATTCATCTGCGCTTCTGAAAACTTATTCATATTTTCGCAAAGTAGGCTATTATGTCGAGAGGAACACGTTTTACATGAGAATTTAGAATTGCATTCGCTATTATGTAATCTCAAGCAGTTTATACATAATTTATTTTTGCTTACAAAGTTTTTTCTATTAGGAACACTCATATTTTGAAATGCGATGCATTTAAATAACGAATGGTCGTGTTTACATAAAATGCAAGGCTTTACTTTATTTTTATTGTCACTGATGAAAAATGACCTTGATTTATTTACTGCGTAATTATTTTTGATCTGTTTCGAATTCACTTGTCTGGCGCCATGAGATCGAGAAACATTCTCTAACATAATACATCTTTTTTCCAGAAATGACATTAAATAATCGAAGTTTTCGAGAGAAAGTTCAAATTGTTTTTGACTTTCTTTATCTATTTTTTGTAAAATTATATTCATGAATACACTTTCTGATAAGCTATTTTGCTCATATTCCATTACTTTCAAGGCTCTGATGTTTTTATTAATACAATCTAAGAAATTTCGTAATTCTTTGGGAGATTCATACTGGATTTTTTCATAATTTAAAATTGAAGAAATATGAGAGTCGACTAAAAGTCGTTTAATTTCATATCTATGAATGAGGGCTTGAAATAACGAATTGAAATCATCATCGGGAGATTCTAATTGTTTAGCATAATTTTTTAAAGAGGCTTTTAAATAAAATAGCCTTTGATTATCATCTAAATGATCATTATTAATGATCAAATTCGTAAATTGATTTTTGAAATTTGCGAAATCGCAGTATGCACCTCCAAATGAAGGCAATGGAATTTCTGGTAAGCGTACTTTTGTTTTGTTTTCATTAATATGAATATTATTAGATTTATCATCAAAGGAGGTTAATAAAAGTTTTACTCACCTCCAAATGCTCTAATCGGTCACTTGCATCATCTAAATCCTGCTCAATTTCCTTTAATTGAGGTTGAGTTATTTCAGGTAACTCATAGTATTGCTCTCTAATATCTTCTAATTTATTTTGCAGGTTTTCAATTTTTTTTTTAATTTCACTTGGAGTTGGCTCACATTAGTGGCCTTAGGATCTAAATTATCTTGGATAAATTGTTCTAGTTTAGTTATTGCGGCCTTGACGGCGCCTTTCGAACGATTTAATTTATCCATAGCAGCACAACGGCTCTGCGGACCACAAAATGGTCGTTCAGAGTGGACTGTAGAGAGTTGAGATTGTCTTTTTAACTTTTTATTAACATATAACAGGACAGTAGATTTTCACAAACACAAATTAATAAATTGAACTGCATTTTTATAAATAATATCGCCGCGTGAACTGGGCGGTGTTTAGAATACGTGCGAGTGCTTTGGTGACTCACAGCTTAACGAATTGTTTTACAAAATGCTCCTAGGTGGAGCTGTGATACAACGCTCACTAGATGGAGCCAAAACCGTACTTCCGCGACGGAACAAGTAGTAATAATAATAATAAATTGCATTTAGAGAATATCTTCTGATCACGCAAGCGCAATAAAAATCGGGAAACATTCAATTTTGAGTGATTTGATGAATTAAATAATCACCTGAGGTCAGTTTGTGTTCCATTGTTAACATTCGCATATAAATTGCACAGCTCTTTGCTTGTTTAGATATTTGATAATATTTAAACAACTCAGAACTCACCACGGGGAGGTGGCTACACTTTGAGTCCCACCTACACTCTTCCCTCCATCCAACCAATGAAGATGTTTGCTGCTTATATTACTTAAATACATAATTTGTTATTTCATCTGTTTAAGTTTGACTTTTACATGCAACTTTGTACTGTGATTTGGTAGTAAAGATTGGTATCATGGACCTTGATTTCAGTGTGGCCCTGATGAATCCATCTCTTGATTGGGGCCCACATACCTTAAGCGATGCTTCCGTTACCAATTTGATGCACTGCTCGACTGCTTGTGTGTGGCAGGGAAATTTTTTAGCATCCCAGTATGGGATATCGCCTGATTAAATGAAGGAATGTATTTCTTCATTGGTTACTCTCCGTAAAAGAGTTGAAGATGATAATTTTGCTACATTCCAATCAATTAATTCTGTATAGTCTGCCGCATCGACATTTTAAGTAGAAGTGATAAAGTTTCTGATGCTCTTACATTTTGAAACAGTCTCCCTGGCTTTTAAAACTCTTCTTAGCCCTATCTCTCTATGTGCCTCCTCTTATCAAAAACTATTGCCATCAGTAGGTTTTCCGGGTGGACAAAGAACGAGTTTCATTCAGTTACAGGGAATACCACATTCATCAGGCAAGTATCGAGATGTTTCTATTGCTCTGTACAGATGAATAGGCCCATTTATAATGTACTTACTGCATTTTATTTCAAATCAAACTGTCATGTAAGATAATAAATGTCACTATGGCTTTTAAGGCTTCTGATGGGCTTTCCATGTTCTCATAAAGTCGAAGGACTCTGTTTGCACAATTGAGCCATCTGGCATGTGAAATTGGGCCGGGGTCACGCTTTGATAGGTCATTTGGAAAGTTGCCACTTTTAATTGCTTGGCTTACGTCAAAAAGGTATCTTTGGTCCTTGCTCAACAGTTGTCTGCCCACTTTTTGAATTTCACAATCAATTAATTGAAAATTTATCACTGAGAACTTTTCACAACCAATGAGATTCTGCCCAATTTTTCCACTGAATGATTTTGGGTCAGTTGTTTCACCATCCAACTGTTGAAAAAGATGTTGGAAAGGTAATTCATCAAAATGGAATAAACAAACAACCCACTGAAGTGGTCATTCGAGGAGCACTTCAAGCTGTCTAATAGCACAACCTTTCCATCCTGTATTGGTATATGTACCACCACAGCCTACCAAATCTAAGTATTCTAGTGAAACCTCTTTTTCAGTAATCAGCTCAATAGTATCAATTTACATTTAAATCTTAACCTGAGACCACAAAATGACCTCAGTTGATTATTTTCTTAATACATCAAAATCACTCAAAATTAAATTTTTCCAGTTTTTTATTGAGCTTTTGAGATCAGAAGATATTCTCTAAACACAATTTATTATTATTATTATTATTAAACAGTACAATCTGCAAATATTTTTCACTATAGCAATAAAATATATATATACGTAAAAAAAATTATTATGAAAAAAGCGGAAATTTTCAAATTTTTTGATTTTTTAGGCGGTTTGCGGGATTGGAAGATAAAGTCTGATTTTAATATTTTTTTTTCTTGTTTTTATCAATCACAACTTTTTTGCACTATAGCGACTCGGAAATATCAACTTGACTTTTTTTGCACCACCCTACTACTCACCCTTCTCACTCCTGCATAGTCATGTAATGTGTCTGTGCCTGTAGATGCACCTAGAGCTCCTATAATAGTCTTATGGAAGCCTTAGATGCAGTAACAGCAACAGTTCATATTCTATGTGATTTTCCCCTTCCTGTTTACACATGTCTTAATTTTCCTCCAAACATTATTTATGATGAGTGCTTTATGATTTTTATTTGTGATGAGTGTTTTGGCGTTTTCCTCCAAACTTTATTTAATATGACTTTAACCTTTTGATTACAAGGTTGGGACATATGTCGTCCCAGAGACTATTTCCTTATTCTATTCTCACCATTTTTTCAGTACCAATGCCTGACATACACTTATACCAAGATAATTTCAAGAGAAATCTACCACAAAGAAGTTCTTTTGTAAATTGTGGTACGGCTGAATATAAAAATAGTCACCAGTCCAAGCCTGTAATCAAAAGGTTAAAGCGCAAATGAGTTTTTATAAGCATGAAGATCTCAACATGTTGAAAAGAGTTGATAATGGCACTTCAATATATTGAAGTGCAGGAAGATGTAACAAGAGCATAAGATGTGTTGTTGTTTAAAAGGTAGCGTGATAAGGCAGCATTGAAGCAATGCAACGCTGAAAAACAAAACACAACTTGTTTTGTAAAGAAATGTGTTGTATGTGTCTATGCAATAAAGTGCCTGCATTTACGCAATGTCCATATAAGTAAGTTGACTCTTTAATTACTTCATAAACAACATGCTTGTATAAAAATAAAATTTTTCTTTAAAAAAAAAGGGGGGGGGGTTTAAAAGGTGTTTTGGTTAAGCCGATTTTCAGATAATCAGGGTTCTATTGTATCTCGTTCGATTTCAATATTTTTAAATGATTTTTTTTTGCATTGTATAGCTGAGGACGATCTCTATGCACATTCTTTCTTACTTTTTAAATTTTGGTTGCAGTTTTTTTTATTGAGGATACTTTCACTTTCGAAACCGATTCTGAAAGTGAAAGTATCTTAATTAAAAAATAAACTTGTAATCAAAATCGAAAAAGTACAAAAGGGCCTGCATAGAGATTAACCTCAGCTATCTAGTGCAAAAAATTTATTTAAAAATATTGAAATGCGAACAAGATATCTTAAATATTTCCCCCATAGGATTAACTTTAGTGAGCGGGTGTTTTCATGTTAGTGAAGAAGCCTCTTAAGCAGGATTGCATATTAAACGTGAAATTTTTTACATTAGTCTAATGGCGATCAATGTTTAAGGGACTGGAAAAAATCCATATATTAAGCGGGATTCCATATTAACCATGAGCATTTTAAACGGATCCGACTGTAGTAAAATTTCCATCTTTATTTTTCTTCCCTTACATCAGACCTTTTTCGGGTCTTGAGGATACAAAATTGCAACATTTTTGCATTTTCTTTTCCGAGTCTGTGGGATCCAAAATAGTTAAATTTCCGTTTTGTTTTCTTTTTTAGATTTCAATATTTGGATTTTTCAGGTTTACAGGACCCAAAATTGTACAATTAACAATGCAGAAAACATAAAATTTTTGTTCTTTTTATGAAGTCGTGAGAACAGAATTAATGCTGAAAAAGTAAATATTTCGCTTTTATTTTTCTTGCATTCCCTCATAATTTTTCGTGTTTTGGAGACCCCAAATAATGCCTAAATTGTAAAATTTTCATCTTCTATTTCATGGATCTGTGGGAACGGATATAAAACCAAAATTAAGCATACTTTTGCCCATATTTTGGTATAATATATATCTGGTATTCCCTCATATTTGGCATAACATATTTCGGTTATTGTTTTAAAATGACCTACCAACATATAATACATGTTATCTGGATTCAACTGATGTATGTAAGATCTTTGTGTGGGTTATTCAAAGTAAATTTTGCAGATTTATTAGCTTTCAACTATTGTTTCTATCTAATAGCTTCTAATTTAACTTTTTGATTACAATTTACATGCATATAAATATTTTACATATATAGAGTTCTGTTTTTGTACATTTTTAACATAATTAAATTTTACCACATATAAAATTTAATGCATACTGTGTTTTTGTGTTAGTGTGCATAAGAGTATCTTGGGAGGTAGGGGGGGGGGGGTTCAAAATATTTTCAGTTTTGACCAGAGCTGGTTAATGCAGGGGCAAAGTTCCATCAGCATTTTATAAGAGTATTTTTGCCGTATTTAAAAAAAAAAAATCTGTATTTTAAAAAGGTGGAATTTTTTATACTAAAATACTGTTAAGAGTTTGCCTATGCAGTAACTGGGTCCTGGTCTTGACTGCCTATCACAACTTACACCCATAATTCATCCAAAAAAATGAAAAAAAAAAACAAAAAAAACATTGGTTGATACGCACATTGTATGCTTCAATGTCAAACAGAAATGTGTCAATAGGTTGCAGTGGAGTTTTTTTTTTTTTTTCGATTGCTTGATTGCTACTACTTTTTTAAATAGTAATAATATTTCCTTTATTTAATGACAAATTTAATAAAGTGACTATTGCTATTTCTTTTATTTATTGACAAATTTAATAAAGTGACTATTGCTATTTCAAAACAAATGATAGCAATGAAGCAATCTGAATAATAGGAACCCACCCAAGAGGCAATTCTACTACATTAGCCCTGCCACAGTCGAAGTCAGAGTCTGAGTCATTTCCTTTCAAATTTCAGGCGTTGGAATTGGTCATTTTTCCCGTTTACTCCACAGTCCTGATCATCCTTGTATTCTTCTGCTGCCTCGCTGCCTGTCTAACATTTCATAATTTCAGATATTTTTCTCTTTATATAAACATAAATGCAACCTAAAACTCTTATAGAAGCATCTTCACTCAATGTTCACTTCTATTGACATCTAGCTCACATTTAACTTTATCATCATCAAAATATCCCATTTTAAATTTTAATAGATAAATTCTTAAAAAGAAAAAAATTCATAGTTAAACCACTTAGTCTAAACATAGCATAAAATATAGGTTATGGAATTGTCGCAATGCTTGCATATTGTAGAATATATTTAAGCAACAACAGTGTCTATTGTCATATATCATTTAAGGAAATGCAAATGATACCTTTTATTAAGAAATATGACAACAAGGAATACTTAAGGTTAAAAGTATGGGTTTAAAACACATGGACTAAACAATAAATTAAAACAAATGTTATGTTAAAGGATAATTTTTTTTTTCCCCAAAAAGGAATTCTGAGTTGACATTCTGTCACCAGTAAACTCCTGATTATGTTTAAGTCATTTAGCAAAGCTTCATAAGTTTATTTCCTTTACTCGTCTACGTAGTATTGTATACTGCAAATTCAGTTATCTTTACATTGCACTTCGTTGCTTATTTAGGGTAGTTCTCAAATGACCTGCTCAACAACATGAAATTTTCTGAGTCGTTTTTAAATGCAAAGGCATAAAATTGGCAGGCCTGACTATTGAAGCGATTTGAAATTGAAATGAGTTTTCCACTTTTTGATAATCAAATTACTTATTGAGTTATAAGTGATTTGTGTTACATGACGAAACGTTTTTCGACCTGTGTGGTCAGAAATTCGATTCAAAATGCCAACTTTAACAGTATTTTCTGAAAGTTCTTATGGAAAACGTCTTTTGATTACAAAATTTTTGAATAAGAACACCTGCCAATTTCATGCATTTCCAAACAAAAATGAATTAAAAAATATGTTTGAAAGTAGCCAGTTTGGATTTGACATAACATATTTTTACTTCCATCCAAATATTTTTCACTTTCTGCTGTTTTTATTGTTTTCATCTTTGATTGAAACCTTTTAAAAATTTTGTTTTAAAACAAGAATTTTATATTATTATTTTTATATAATCAATTTAAGTATAATCTATATAGGGTGTCCCAGAAAAGATTGAAACACTCATTAATTTTTTGCCTGTTAGAGATACGTATGCAATGTAAATTGAAACAGTGCTCAAAATAGGGTAGCAATTAAGATTATATAGGCGAAATAGTCATGCAATTAATTTTCAAAAAGTTACACTTTTTAATTTTTTATACTGTCCCTGGATCCTATCGGTGATATTTAGAAAACTTTTCTCCACGTTCTGACAAGTACAACAATAAAAATTCATTTCTTTTATGATTAACATTCACCAAATTATGATACTTTGAATTTCATGAAATTGTAGAGCTTTCCAGCACTAAAAAAATCTTTTGTTTTTAGTGCCGCAAAGCTTAGAAATTTTATAAAATTCAAAGTATCATATCTCAGTGAATTTTGGTCAAAGAAGAATGAAACTTTTACTGTTATACTTGTCAGAGCATAGAGAAAATGTTTCTAAATATAACTTATAGGACCCAAGCACCATATAAAAATTTAAAAAGTGTAACTTTTTCGAAATTAACAGTAGAATTATTTCACCAACATAATCTTAATTGCTACCATATTTGAACACTTTTGCAATTTACATTGGCTATGTATTTCCAACAGGTTAAAAATTAAAGCACTTTTCAATCTTTTTGGGACATGCTGTATATAAAGGTGAAAATAAGGAATTTTGCTTAGTAGCCACTGGCCGGTAGGTTGATTTTTTTTAGTAGCCAGTTAGTGGCGAGTGAGAATAATTTCTTTAGTGGCCAGTAAGTGTACATTTATGTCACTGAATATTTAATTAAAAAATATATATATAATGAGTTCACAGTAAAGTAATTTATGTACTAAATAAAAATATTTTAATTTATATTGCTTTGAATTACTTGAGATTCTAATTTTCAATGTGTTTTAAATTTTAAAATAAGTTAACAGCAAAGTTATACACAACATGCTTATGTAGTCACTACATAAGTCTCACTAAGCTTAGGTACTTGTGTAACTAACTACATAAGTACCTTTTTTAAAAACAATTATTTGTCTAGAATTAATATCTGACAATTATAAAATAGATATGTTTATACACTAAATAATAACCCACAACATGATATACATTACAGATGCACAACCTGTGACCCGCGGACCAAAAGTGGCGAACATCTTCAGAAATTAAGAAAATGTGTATTTCGTCAATTAGCCAGGAAAAAATTGCAAATTTCATCATTCGGGAGTGTAAAAATCATGAATTTCCATCATTCAGGAGCGTAAAAATCATGAATTTCTATCATGCGGAAGTGTAAAAATCATGAATTACCATCATTCGGGAGCGTAAAAATCGTGCATTTTGTCTTTCGGGAGCGTAAAAATCATGCATTTCGTCAATCGGATACTGAAAAATCATAAATTTTGGCGATCGAATGCAGAAAAATTTGATCGATTGGACGCGGAAAATCATAAATTTCGGCAATCAGGTGCGGAAAAATAATAAATTTGGGCGATCGGGTGCAGAAAAATGATGAATTTCGTCGATTGAACACGGATAAATAATAAATTTTGGCGATTGGGTGCGAAAAAATAATGAATTTCGGCGATCAGGTGCGGGAAAATCATGAATTTCGGCAATGAGGTGTGCAAAAATCATGAATTTTGGCGATCAGACGTGGAAAAATCATAAATTTCGTTGATCGGCCGCGTAAGAATCCTGAATTTCGTCGATCAGATGCGAAAAAATCCTGAATTTTATCGATCGAACACTGAAAAATCATACATTTTGGCGATCGGGGGCTGAAAAATCCTGAATTTTGGCAATCTGGTGCGGAAAAATCATGAATTTTGGCGATCAGGTGCAGAAAAATCATGAATTTTGTCGATCGGATGCGGAAAAATAATAAATTTCGGCAATCGGGCATGGAAAAATCATGAATTTCGTCAATTGGACGCGGGAAAATTATAAATTTTGGCAATTGGGTGCGAAAAAATCGTTAATTTCGGCAATCGGGTGCAGAAAAATCATACATTTTGGCGATCGGGGGCTGAAAAATCCTGAATTTTGGCAATCTGGTGCGGAAAAATCATGAATTTTGGCGATCGGGTGCAGAAAAATCATGAATTTTGTCGATCGGATGCGGAAAAATAATAAATTTCGGCAATCGGGCATGGAAAAATCATGAATTTCGTCAATTGGACGCGGGAAAATTATAAATTTTGGCAATTGGGTGCGAAAAAATCGTTAATTTCGGCAATCGGGTGCAGAAAAATCATGAATTTCGGCGATGGGGTGCGAAAAAATCATGAATTTTGGCGATGGGGTGTGGAAAAATCATGAATTTTGGCGATCGGATGCAAAAAATTATGAATTTTGGTGATCGGATGCAAAAAATTATGAATTTTGGCGTTCGGATGCAAAAAAATCATGAATTTCGGCGATCGGACGCAAAAAAAAATCATGAATTTCGGCGATCATGCGCCCAAAAATAATAAATTTTGTCAAACGGGTGCGAAAAAATCATGAATTTCTTGATCAGTTGCGGGAAAATGGGAATTTTGGGGAATAAAAGAAATCGGAAAATCCTGTATTTGGCCGGATCTTTCCATATTTTTAATCGCCAGTTTTTCAAGTTTAATCGACAAGTGGCAACTGGCGAGTGCTTATTTTCACCTTTAGCTATATAGTATTATTATATAACCAATATATATATTATATATATGTTACGACACAAATATCATACTGAAATACCTTTTAAATTGATCATGTATTTTAAATAGTTGTAGTTCATCTTGAAGAATTCACTAGTATATTGCATATTCATGCAGTCGTCAGTATCACTCCACCTGGGCGTTGATCAAAATCACATTGGAAATTTTTCCATAAGAATAATATACAAAGATTTGAAAGAACAAAAGTCTTATTTATTCTGCATACGATGACCGATAAGCAGCATTCACCACGACTTTCTCTTATCACGGAATATTTTCACCATTAAAAACTTTAATCATTTTACCATGCTTTAAATGTAATACGTTGATGTTAATTTGTAATCACATTTTGAAAAATATTCTATTTTTCACTCCGGGTGACAACATTTTATTTTAGCAGCTGATATCACAGAAAATCTAGCTCCAGAACTCAAGTTTCATGTTTTATATTTCAAGGTGTAAGTTTTTCTATTCCAATGTGGTGGTAGGAATTAACCAATCACAGCGCTTGGCTGTGTTTGAACTCTTTACTTATGGCTGCAGAAAATTGGTGTTCTTCATTCCTTGCAAGAAAGGGCATGATTTTGAGCATTTGGAATAAAAATAAGAAAAAGAAAATGGTATAAAACGATAATTCTAAATAGAATTGAATTTGGCTTTTTAAGAACAGGGAAGGAAATAAATAAAATGTTTTTGAAGAAAAATAATTACGAGAAGTGTTTTTTTAGGATATTTTGAAGAGGAATAAAATATTAAGTTACGCATTTTAAATAGAAAGAGATTTAAATAAATAAAATAAAAGGAATTTTATTTAAGATGGGAAATAATTTAATAAACTAGCATTGTAGGGTGAATTTAGAAGGGAAAATTTTTATGGAATATAATAAATGCAGAATTTTGTAATATATATATATATTATTGATTCTTAAAAAATAGTGATAATTTAAAAACATTAACTTTGGTGGCATTATTCTTAACTTATTATATATATCTGGAACTGCTTCAAAACTCGGTAGAACTAATGCCTATCACCATTGTACAGTCCTTATTAATGTGGATGAGATGATGCTCAAACAAGCTCTTCATAGAGAATTAGTAGGTTTTATACTCAATTTATTTTACATGTTGAATTTTCTTAACCTTGTAACTTTATACTGTGATATTTCTTATTAACTTATTATATTTATTTTCAGCATCTTATTGACAGCAGAGCTACAGCAAGTATTCCTGCAGTAGTGAAAAATCTAAAAGCAGTTAGCCCAGACATTGGTGTCACAGGAGTTATTAAAGCTGTTAAGGAGCAGTATAAATCAGTCTACAATGTAGGTTGATATTCATTTTAATAAAATTCCATGGCAGTGCGAAGCAGAGTGAAATTTCGGTACTTTTATGTTAGCCGGGCGCACGTGATAAATCCCAAATATTATTTCCATTACCACCATTCGTATTGCATTCACTTCATTTAAAATATAAACCTTTCCCTCATTTCATTTAAAATATAAACTTTTCCCTCATTTCATTTAAAATACAGAAAATAAAAAATGCAGTAATATGATAAACAAAAATATTTTATTTCATCATCAAAGTGCTGTTTCTAATTTACACACATGAAAAATCAAAGCTGTTGAGGGGGAAAAAATGCTATTGCAAGATTTGCACCCAGCCATAAAAGTACCAAATTTTTTTACTCTGCAAAGTACATTTTTTTAGCTGGCTGCTGTGTATTTTTAACACTTTCCAACCTAGTTGAAAAGTGTTTATGACTTCGGTTTGTCTGGCCGTCTGCCGTCTGGCCGTCTGGCCGTCTGCCGTCTGCCGTCTGCCGTCTGTCCGTGCTCTAACTCCCGTAAATATGCTCGGATTGCCCTGCAAATTTTATATGTTATAATCGTTATCTATAGCATGTTCCCTATTTCAACGGAAGTGTGTAGCACTTATAGTTTTTTTACAGGGACACTCAAAAGAATTCCGTTACATTGCGGTCTATGGGGAAAAATCATTTGCGGTTTATTTAAATAATGTTTCAATACTTTAAACGCATTGAAATTTATATATATCACTAAGGTGCATTAGAAGAAGCTTAATATGGAATAGGGTGTGCATAGCACTTATACTTACTTTACAGGGACAGTCAAAAGAATTCCGTTACATTACGTCTATGGAGAAAAATCGTCTGCGGTTTATTTAAATAATGTTTCACTATTTTAAACGCATTGAAATTTATATAAGGTTCATTACAAGAGACTTACTACAGAATATTGTGTGTATAGCAGTTATCGTTCATTTACAGGGACACACAAAAGAATTCTCTACTGTATGTTAACAATAATTCCTGGAAGTGCGTTTTAAGTTACTGAATGCGATTTTAATTTTAAATCGCTTTTTGTATATTACGTGGTGTGTATAAATTCTGTAGATCCTATACAGGGAAGTACAAAAGTTCGGGAACACATTTCCGTATTATTTAACTCCAGACGGAGAATTTTAAACTGTGCTACGTGTTTCCTAACTGAACTAAAATTTAGCATCCTATGTAGTATATATACAAATCTATAGATCCTATACAGGGCTGAATAAAGTATTCGGATTACTTAGATGTTATCTTTTAGCTTATAAAAGAGTATGATTCGTAAAATTATTTTGGAAGCGTTGGAAAGTGTTACATAATCTATGCTTGACGCATGATTTTTCGTTCTTGTTTATAATTATTATTATTAGTAACAATTATGGTATTTGTGATACATATAATAAGGAATTTTGAGTACTGGATAATTTGTTCAAAGTTTAGCAAAAATTATTTTTTATGAAGTACTAATAAATGCGTGTAAAGTCAATTGAACAAAAAGTTAAGTAAAATGTTAATGTAATCTTGAGGCATATATTTTGTGGTGAACATTAAATTTTTAGTACTTATCAGTTATACCATGTTATGTTTTCTTGGTCTTTTTTTGTTGTTGAAAGAACTGTTTTTTATTTGTAGGTTTAAAGCATTTTATTTACATTGTAAAATAAAAAACTAAGATAAACTAAAATTAATATTTAAACTAATTAATTTTTATTAATTATTAATAATAATTTTTAGACATGAAGCTAAATTAATTTTGAGTGTTTTCAGTTGGTCTGCATTTGTTTTTGCAAAAAATAATATTTTAACTAATAATATTTGGACACACAACAATTACAAATTCATAATTTTTTTTTTCATAATTTATTCATAAAAATTACCTTTTCCTTTTGTTATATTTATAGATGCAATTCTTTATGACAATGTTAATAGTTTCTATATAAATATTTACGGTGAAATAATTTTACAAAAATGCAAAATAAGAAGCGCAGACGTTAATGATATCAATTGCTTGTATTTATTTATTTTTAATAATTTAACAGTTATTCAGTTCTGGTTTCTGTTTTGTCAGAAATATTGTTTTTTCCAACTCGCAGTCCTGTTTTTGTTACTTAAGGGGGGGGGGGGAGAGAAAAAGAAACTAATACACTTCAATTGCGTGTTCAATTAGGTTTTGAGATATTTGTAATTACTTTAATTTTTGAACTTTTAAAAATAAGGTTTGTTTTGTCAAGATATTATATTACTATTATGTTTAGTAAAAATTAAATTATCAAAGAAACTTTTTATGTACTTGCTTTTTGCTATGTTTTGTAATCTTTATTTATTGTTGTTCTTGTAGAATTCTGATTATTGTCTATAAAAAGATTATTGTTGGTTTTTTTAGCTTGCTTTATTGTACTGAACTTATTTTACATTTTGTACTCTTTTACTTATTGAAGCTAGGGATTAGACCTGAAAATTGAAATTTTTAATTAATAGCCAGTGACAAGTAGATTCTTTTAGCTTAGTAATCACTTTTTCGAAATTTTAACTCTTGTTAAACTACATTACACACAAAAATTCCTGATATAGATTACAATTGGTTAACAGGGCCTGTGCTGATAATTAAAATGTAAGGTCTTGAATGTCTCACCTCTCATTCTATGAGATATAATATAAATAATGTGGGTCAAACTATTGAAAATCTGTAACACTTTTTAAAATTTGTTGAACAAAATGTGCTGTTTTCAAATATAACTTTTAATTAAATATGGAGTCTTATGATGTTTTTATAAATTGCTGTAAAATGTTATTAGTTATATTATCCAAAAATGCTAGAAAAATCGAAACTTTAAATAATAAATACAAAAGTTTAGTTAAAAAAAAATTTTTCTTTCATTTTTTGTTTTTGTTTGTTCTTTCTGTCTTTTTTTTTTTTTTTTTTTTTTTTAATGTATGTGTGTTTAGAATGTCGAGTTTCATTAAAGTAAAGGACATTTATCAAATAATAATATTTTAAAAGACATTTGAAAATGATATTTTAAAGAATATTATTGATTAATTTATTTATCGATTTGTACAAAATATTTTTTTGTTTAAATAAACAGCAACTGCTGATGAAAAATTTGCATAATTTTTATGTAATACAATCTAGTACATTTTAATATTTAATCTAACACATCAAAGAATCAAACAATCTTTATCCATTTATAAAATATTTTAAATTATAAAAAGTGAAAAAAAAAAACAGAAAACAAATCCCCCATTTTCTGTTCCATTTTTGTAAGCTTTTCAATGCAGTCATTTATTCTAATTGCTAAGAACCAACATGGCATGGAGGTTAGTATATAGGTACATATAAATCTTATTTGGTTAGAAAACACCATTGTGAACTTTAGTCAAACTTGTAATTTAAAAAAATATATATAAAATAAATAAAAAAGACAGAATTCAACCATAATGTATGAAAACAAATTTCTTGTGACAATCAGGGGGAGGGGGAAGTGGCCAGTTGTTCATTTGATTTAGTTGCCATATTTTTTTTTATTTTTTATTTTTATTTTTTTGGTCACCATCTGGCTAGTGGAGACTGGATGTTTCCAGATGTACTAGGGATATGAAAGAAAAGATTCAACTTAAACATTTATCTGAGTGTGTTAATGTGTAAAATTATTCTTTTTACTTGGATGTAATATTTTAATTACAAGGGAAAAAAATAAAATATAGTATGAATTGTTTTATATTGCCTATTTAAAATGCTTACAAATATTCTTTTATATACAGTTTTCAAGCCTTCTTAAAGAAAAAAACTCCCATTTTACAAATGTGATATTGAATAGAAAATAACTTTTTATTATTATTTTTGTGATACTTGTAAATTCTTTTTTAATATTCAGCAATAATTTAATCTTTTTTTTTTTTTTTTTCCTTTGCTGATATACCTAAGGTCTTATAACAATTAATCATTGTACTATTTAATTTACATGACTATCCAATCCATTATTCCCCAATCTCTCTTTTTATGTGTATACTTGTTTAAGTATAGTGACGATATTGGAGAAACATAACTACTGCTGAAATCATGAAGTATTCATAATTAATGACTAAAATAAATGTTTTTTTTTCTTTCCCTCCCTACCTTGAAATGTTTCATTTCACATTATTCATAAAGTGTATTCAGTTAACATTTATGTATTTTTTATTATTATAGAATGCACAAGAATTTGGCTAAATATTTCTTAAGGGATTGTTAAATTAAAAAAGTTAAATTCTTTATTCATATAAGACTTTTTCCCAATAAATATTTTCTTTCTTATTTGTTGTAAAAATTGATTTTTACTTGAAATTTATAAAAGTAGTTAAACAATTTGGATAATTGTGTGTCGTGTATTTCGGGTCATTTAAAAAAAGATTTTGCTAATGATTTTTAATAAATTTAAGCAAAATTTGCTTTGGGTTATTGTTAAAATTATTTATTAATTAATGTATTGCTTCAAAGTAGTTGCTTAAGGCTGATCTTGAATTTTTATTTAGCATGCTCAACAACAAATGATTATCTGATCCATTCACAATCTCAATTTTCTATGTAAATACATGAAATTTCCTGACTTTATTTATTATTTAAGTGTCCAAGAATTGAATAGCATTTTCCTTTTTATCTGTAAATGGTAAACATCATGAATTATAATTAACACTTACCAACATAGTTGGAAAATGTTTATGACTTTGGTTTGTCTGGCCATCAGTCCGTACTCTAACTCTCTTAAATATACTCAGATTGCCTTGTAATTTTCATATGTTATTAACGTTTACTGTAGCACAATCGTTATTGAAAATTAAGTGTGTAGCATTTATAGTTATTTTACAGAGACAGTCAAAACTATTCCGTCACATTATGGTCAATGGGAAAAAAAATTTCAAGTGCATTTTAATGATGTTACACCATTTCAAACACAGTGAAATCGATGTGTATTTATGAAGTGCACTAAAACATGCATTCTATAAAATATGGGGTGCAAAGCATTTATTATTCATTTACAGGCCCACACAAAAGAATTCTGTTACATAATGGTCTATGCAGAAAACAGTTTGCAAAGTATTATGTAACACTATTTAAAATATAATGAAATTGATATACATTACTGGGGCTTACAACAAGGTACTTGCTGTAGAATATGGTGTGCATAGAATTTATTGTTCATTTACAAGGACACAGAAAAGATTTCAGGTACGGTACTTTATCCAAGGTGCATACAGACTCCTTAGACCCCATCGAAACTCCTTTGAAATGAAAAAGTTCTCTAGGAGTACTTATAATTTTTTAAATAAACAAAATACTCCTTAAATTATCATGAAGCAAAAGTTAGTGTTGATCAATGATTTAATTGAAGTATGCAAGAGTAGGAAATAAAGATTTGTATGTTACACAATGAATAATCATCTCTCTTAGGTATGTACGGCATGAAGTAAAATAAAAGTCCTTCCGGCCTGTACCGGAAGGAAAAGGTAGTTTTCCTATATCTTCATTTTAAAATTTTAGCTAATATTACTCGAAAACTGCAAGCTAAAATGCAAAGAAACCATTTACAAAAGATTCGTTAATACTGAATTTGAATAAGAAATTCGCCAAATTATTGAGTCGGCTTATTGATTTCATTGATGACATTATTGATGACATTCTATTGATTATTAAAGTCGGCTTCATTTATAGAGACTTATTTTGGTCGCCAAATTTAGCAATATTTTGCCAGTTGCCGCCAAGTTTTGTGAGAATTTGGCGCTAACGGATATGAATATATAGGTTATGATTGGGAAAATGATTACAACAATGAAAGAAAATAATTTGCGAGAAATTGCGTTCACTAAAACTCATAAATTAATCATTGGTTTTTTGTAATGTGCTGTCTTGTTTCAAAATGTCAGCCACCCTAGAATTTCAAACTGCTCTATCTGAGTCATTTTTTAAGATAGAGGTAAAACAAAAAATTCTCTGGAATCCTTTTATCAAGGCTAACACTTAATTAGGAAATAAATTTGAATTTTTAACTTTTTTGTCTATTTATTTTAGTTTTAAATCTTTCAGTGGCCGCCATCTTGAAACAAGATGGCCAACGAACTCAGTCGAGGCATTGGTGAGCTTAATACACACAATTAGTTTCATCCAAATTAATTTATAAATACGAGCATTATCATATGACATAGATCATATATATATATATAATTATAATATCTTTGTATTTCAAAAAACATATCAAGTTCTAATAGCATTTTACTTAAATCTCCAAAGAGATAATTAATGATAATGTGTAGACAGAATACCACATAGTTAATAAATTAACAAGTGCAATCATAATATTACCATAGCTTGTACTGCAATGGTAATAGGCCAAAAATACTGAAAGCATGAAAAAAATTTAAAAAGAGAGAGAGAGAAAAAAAAAAAAAAAATATATATATATATAATAAACTATAAAATGTTAATAATTCGGAGTTGCTATCAAATGAATACAAATGGATTAAGAAATGAAATATGAACCAAATACAATGTAAAATTGGACAACAAGAGAATTAAATCAGAATTGGATATGAAAAAAATATATATGGATATATATATATATATATATATATATATATATATATATATATATATAAATCAACATTTGAACGGAGGGTGATTTTGGGGTCTGGGGGTCATGATCAGTGAAAATATACCGAAATTTTCCGGAATTGCTTTCCTCCGAATGGCTGCAATAGGTAGCTTTATACTTTTTTGTATTGAAAGCTACCTAAAAATCATTTCATGTTTGCAAAGATAGAATTCAAGTACAGTGAAATCTGTCTAAGGCGGAATCGCTTGGGACTGAAATAAAATTCCGCCTTAGACAGATTTCCGGCTTAGACAGAAAAACTTTATAGACATCTCGTTCACAGAGTATTAAACATTTATTTGGCTAAAAAGTAAAACTAAAGTATCTTTTAACCTTTTTTTTAATTAAATAAACATAAAATCTCAGTATATATATTTATATATTTATAGTAATATTAATTTACACTACAAATTGATAGTACACAAACACACTGGTATATAAATCAAAACTACAGATTTTGGTGAAAAAAAAGTTATATTTTTCCTTAATAAATGCCTTAAAATTCTATTATCTAAAACTTATTTAGAAAAAAAAAAATCGAATATTGTTGTTTGTTTATTTTTTTTTTCTTAATCGCTTCTTTTCGGTAGCACATTGGTATTATTTCCTAATTGTTTCGCTCTATGTAAAAATTTTGTAAAAGCGTTAAATTCTTAAGAGCTTCTTCACATAAGCTTTTAATAGGGATATTTTGTTCTTCGAGTTTAATAATTTCAATTTTGTCTTTTAAGGATAAAGTATTCGACGATTTTGATTTATTAATCCATTTAGGAATAATGACTTAAATTATATAACGAATCTCGTCTTTATAATATAAGAGTGTATACGACAACGATATTGTCTTGCATCTAGCACTTCCTGAGTTAAACACAAACTAAAGTTGTGTACACAGTCTGCATTTTCTTTACCTATTGAAAAGAGCCAATAGACATTTCGGAAAGTTGTGGCAATATCCTTTTTGTTTGAAAATTCAACAAAGAAATCAGCCCTTTTTGTATATTATACGACAAACGAAAGTTAACAATTGACCAGGGGCGAAAATACTTCAGGAGATGTTGAAAGTGTGCTGAAATCCCCCCTCCTCCCCATAAGGTGCCAATGCAGCAGCCATTTCTTTTTAAAAAGATCTTACATTTACAGAAACCGAAGCATCAACTTGTCAGAAACCTCCTGACCCATTGTTCAACATTTCGCAGTCATATACAATAATAGAATCATGCTAATATCCCCACACCGCTTCAGCAATCAGTGAGGCCTTCTTCTGACCTCTGGGAGTGAAACTGGACAATACATGCCATTATGAAAAGATAAGGTTTCTTTCCATTTATATTTCGCAGCGGAATTTTCTTCCGTCTTAAACGGTAAATTTTCTACCTGCGACCCTAGAATGAATGTCCGGTTCCGCGTTACACAGATTGTTTCCGTCTTTGGCAGATTTCTTGGACATTTCTATGTTTAAAATTGTGGGACTCTGAAATGTTTCCGGCTTAGACAGATTTCCGACTTAGACAGATTCCGGCTTAGACAGATTCCACTGTAATTACTGCTATTCTGAAACAAAAAGAAGTTACTGTATTTTTTTGTATATGTCACGGGTTTTTCCGTTCAAAATTTACTTTAAAAATCTAAATGCACATGATACACAATAAGAATTTGAGATTTGACTGGCTTCTGTATATACTAGACCATTGGTCACTGCATAAAATAGTTGGCTGGCAATTTGAATTCAAATTTATGAAACCAGTAAGCAATACATTGTGAATATTGTATAATTTTAGCATTAACTATTAGGTTTTAATTGAATAAAATCTGTTTTTCTTTCCAAATGAGGCATTAAATATTAGGGTGGGTTGCATGTTACATGAGGGCATTACATACATGGAAAAATATGGTAAGTCCTTTAAACTTCTTAGATTCCTTGGATTTTTTTCTTAAGTTTCTTTAATTCTCTTCTATTCTTTCTGTATAAACCCTGTGTATCTGAAGTACTGTCTATTAACAGTAATTGGTGGAAGAGCGTTTTTAAAAAATTTAACTAAATTGTTCCATATTACGTAGTGTGTATAAATGCTATAGATCATATACAGAGCTCACAAAATAATTTGTAAGCATTACAGAGTATGAGCTTAAATTGCTTAAATGTGGTTTTTAATTGTGTTATGCATTTTCTAACTGAGCTATATTTAGTATACCAAGTGATGTTTATAAAATATAAATAAAATCTTATACAGGGTCATGCAAAGAATTGCATACATAGCTGCCTATGGATGATAATTTTTGGAAGTGTGATTTCAGTAGTTTTAAGCATGTTTTAGCCTGAAATAAATTTTAGTTTAATATGTGGCATGTATAAAAAAATCTGTACGTGTAATATACAGGGCTGTACAAAAGAATTCAAGTATGTTTTCGATGTTGTCTATTGGTAGAAATTAGAAATTGCTGAAGGTGAATTTCCAACTGTGTTATGTCATGTGTTTTCTTACTAAACTATATTTTAGCATACTGTGTGGAACATATACAAATCTATTGATCCAAAACAAGTCTACACAAAATAATTGCAATAATTTTCTGTCTATCGATGGTAATTCCTGAAATCTCATTTTCTAAAATGTTTACTTAGGTATTTTATTTACCTTATTAAACAATGAAGTTTTGTTAAGGTGTTCTGGAAGTGTTGGAAAGAGTTTTATAACCTATGATTGATGCATGGTTTTTCTTTCTTGTTGCTTACTCCCTTAGAACTGTTGCATTCCAAAATGCTGCTTAAAACATCAAATTTGACAATATTTTCCGAAAGATCCTTTGTCTTTATAGGTAAAAGATAAACATCGAGGAACAAAATTTTGATTTTCAAGTGGAAGGGAGACTCCCCTTCAACATATGTAAATGGAGGGGATCATAAATATTAGTTGGGAGAGAATATTATATAAGCTATTTAATAAGCAAGATTTTTCTTCACTGTCAGAGCAATTTAAATTTATTGACATGTAAAACTGTAGCACATAGATTCGATGATTTTAGTGATAATATGAACCATTTATTTGACATATCAGGAAAACATAAAAATAAAACAGATATGCAAGAAATATAGTGCAGCTTCATTTCCTATTGCATTTCAGATTTTAATGAAATAAATTAAGTGTAATACAAATGCTGAGTTTTCATGTTGTGAATAGAAAATAGTGTAAGCCTTGGCATAAAATTTGACTTTCTTGCCAAAATTCACATTTTTCTAATAGGTGGTCTAATAGGATCTGATATTCAGGCTAAGATGGCGGGATTTATGCCTAAAATTTTGAAATTCTACCCAAGACATTTCACTAATTTTTGGAAAATTTGCTGTTTTTTTTCTTGCAACAATTAAGTGGAAGAAACTAAACTAGTAAACAATGTCATCCACTGAGCCACTAATGCTCCAATCTACGAGGGTCGATCCAGAAGTAAGGTTTCTAAAGAGCTCCAGCTGCACGGGAAGGTGCCAGGCGAAATACGGCAACAGCACTGTGCACGGCTGTTACCGCACTCACGATTCCCATGCTTCGCTGTGCCGCTTATTCTTCGCTCAGCAGCCGTCCGAGATGAAAATTCCCATTTTTGATCCCGCCAAGTGCGAGTTATTGTGTAACACTACGAAAACTCAGATGAACTATCCAAAACCACCAGCGAGGACACCTGACAGCTGGTGTAATGCTTTTTCACGACAACGCCCGACCTCTCGTCTCCTGTCAAATCCAGGAACATTTGACAGAATTTGGGTGGATTGTCATGCCCCACCCACCTTACAGTCCGGACCTCGTACCTAGTGATTATCACTTGTTCCACAAGATAAAGGAACATTTGGGTGTACAATGCTTCTGGAGCGACGATGACGTCACAGAAGAGGTGAAACTCTTCCTCAACGGGTTGGCCCAGAGTTCTAGAGCATTGGGATACAGAAATTGGAGCACCATCTACAAAAATGCGTAGAAAAAGATGCCGTTTATGTAGAGAAATAGAGAAAACTTTCTTCTTTCCAATGATGTAAATTTTTATGAGAATAAACAATGTTGTCTATTTGTAAATTTGATGGAAACCTTATTTCGAAATCGACCCTCGTATATATACAAGGTGATTTTTTTTTAAGTTGTGAAAGTAAAACACTATAATAAAAGAACCACTGATCCAAGTGACCTGATATTTCACCAGTATGCTCCCAAAGCAATGGGAATTTTTTAGGCATGGTTAAAAAAAAAATTAAAATTGCACCGACAGATGGCACTGTAAGGTAGCAGAAACAAAGAATACAGTCTGTGGGAGGAAAACAATGGATGGTACTTTGAGAAACCATCTTCCATAGGCCCTCTGTCGTCATTGGATCTTTTCTTAAATTCTTTTGTGTCCTAAATCTCCTAAGAGCAGTTGCTCCGCTGTCATTATTCTGAGTTTCACTAACAATGCACGGTCCGTCAATGGCGCAGTCATTGCGAGGATTTCCGTAAAATAATGAACACGAGGTTTGCGTACTTCATGTTCTTATCGCCAATGTACCTGTGCCGGGCGCAAGTTCGTCTCCCGACTTTACTGCATGTACAGCGCCATCTGTCGGTGCGATTTTAAGTTTTTTTTTAAACAATGCCAAAAAAATTCGCATTGCTTTGAGAGTATACTGGTGAAATTTTAGGTCATTTGCATCAGTGGTTCTTCTGTTATAGGGTTTTACTTTCACAACTTTAAAAAAAATCACCCTGTATAAAGGAAAGTCCTGACTGGGGAGATCATCAATGCACAGCCCAAACTACTGAACCTAGAAACATGACAATTGGAGGAAAAATACTTCTTAGGATGTAGAGGTGCACTAAGAAAGGATTTTCTAAAATTCTACCCCTAAGGGCAGTAAAAAAGAGAACAAACTTTAAAGAAATTGCATAAAAATCAGATACTATAGTTATGTGTCAAATGATAGCATGTTTTAATGTATTTTTGTATGCTGAATCGAATGGTACCAAGTACATTCTTCTAAGTCCAACAGTTCATGAGATATTTCATATTTTTGCAATTTGGCGATGCCTTTGGCGCCAAAACCTCAAAATTCTAACATTACAAATGATAATTTCTAAAAAAATACATATGTTATTACAGCAACAGAAGAAATTAAAACTGTTGATAAAATGTGGTGCACTTCTTTTGATCATTATAATATAATGTGACAAAATTAGAATTATAGGTGAAATTTCTATAATCAGATAAACCCAATTATGAAAGATTACTCATTCAAAGATTTTTAAACATTCTACTATAGATTTTGATGAGAAATATGGAGGAAAAATTTCTATAATCAGGTGAATCCGATTATCAAACACTAGCCTTTTGAAAAAGTTCTACGGGTATTGATGAGACTTGCATTGTTTATTTTCCAGGGATGGTTTTAGTATATTGCATATCTTTCTATCATTCTTTACCAAATCCTATTGTAAATGATCAACTGAAATCCTTCTCAGCCCAAATTTCATCTGACAAATGAGAAAATATAATAGCACAAAGGTGTTCGTATCATTTTCAGCAATGTGGATGGGTATTCCGGGTAAATGTCTACATTGCTTTAAAATACAAGCATAGTGGGTGAAGCCTGCTAGTATTTGTATATATATTTTTTTAATTATCTCTTTTGTAATATTAATTTTTTTTTATTTAACATTCTTTTCTTTTCTTTTCTTTTTTTTTTTTTTTTTTTTTTTTTTTTAATCCATCATAGTTATGGGCTTTCGTGTAATAATTTCTAAGATATTAAATATTTGCTATGTAAGTTTATTCATGATTTTCTTTTTTATACAGGTATCTGAAAAAGATGTTTACATTGTGAATCCTAAAGAAGATATTTGTCCTGGATTAAATCCAATCATAGAACATCTCAAGAGTTGGAAATGGTGCTTTGGTCATACACCTCGCTTCACTGTTACTCGACAGTTTCCTTTATGTCCTTCTTTTTCAAAATGGGGAGTGGAGAAATTACCTCCTGAATTTCAGGTTGAACTCTCTCTGAATAAAGGTATCATCGAAAGTATTTTGATAGTGCCTCAAGTCATTGATTCCAATTATATAGAATCTCTAAAACATTGCACAGTAGGAATGCAGTTTTCTCCCAAGATTGATGTATTTCTTGAAAAATGGGTAAAGTTGTGTAATAATGAGGTTATTTGTAAATTTATAAAGAGTTGTATTTTACAAATTATTTTAGATGTACATAGATAACAAGAAGCTAATCTAAAATCAAATTATTAAGATACTCCTGCTTTAATTTTTTTTAAATTAAATTTTATATATTTATTAATTAGATTTTAAAATTTAGAGTTATTTATTTTTTGTTAATATCTTTTAATATGTTTAACTTGTTTGTGATGAATATTTACTGTATTTTTATGAATTTAAGATGATTTCAAGTCTAATATAAATCTTAACTTAAAAATGAGAATTTTTTTATTGAAACATTTAGCTGAAAATAATGAAAAATAAATTTGTACATTTATAATGATTATTTCTGTGAATTTAAAAGATTTAAATAGATCTTAATCTAAAAATGTAAAAAAAAAAAATAAACATTTAGATGGAAAATAATTGTAAAAATGAGAAAGTTTAACATTATTATGATTTCCCTCAAAAAATTAAATTTAAAATAAAATTAAGTAATCTTAGTTCTATCGAATTATATAGAATTATTCTATAACTATTTGGTCTCAATTAGACAATTTTGGTGTATGCTCATAAAAAAATTTCTTTGCTGTATTATTATTGTTATTTGTCATAAACTTTTGGTTACTTTCATCATATGGTTGGCTTCACAGTTACTCAGCAGTTGCCATTAAGGCAATAATTTTCGAAATAGGGAATCAACAAATTATCTCCTGAACTTCATGTTGAACATTCTCTAAAATAAAAGTATTATTGAAAACAATTTCAATATAATTGTTGAAACAATAATTTCGATATAATCTTTGAAACATTTTGCAATAGAAACAAAAATTACAAATTATTTTAGATGTACATAGATAATAAAAGGCTAGTGTAAAATCAAATTATTAAAATACTATTGCTTTAAATAATTTTATTAAAATGTATTTATTGTTTCTATTTAATATGTTTAATTTGTTTACTATGAATATTTACTGTATGTCTGTATATTTAAGATGCTTTATAAATATGAAAATTTTCAAACATTTAGTTGTAAGGAAGAAGAAATGTTAGCATTTGCATGAACAAAAAAATTAATAACCAATTTTTAAATAAAATTAAAAAGTATAATATTTGGTAGCATTATAAAGAAAACTATTGATTGATAAAAGCATATTTTTTTT
This sequence comes from Maratus michaelseni, assembly GCA_963931845.1. Lineage (NCBI taxonomy): Eukaryota > Metazoa > Arthropoda > Arachnida > Araneae > Salticidae > Maratus > Maratus michaelseni. The sequence goes on along the minus strand of OZ007593.1, from coordinate 144,599,253 downwards.
TTAAATATACATTGCACACTTTATTTTTTATTTATATTTTATTTTTTTACTTTTAGTATTTGAAATATTTCATCGTTGCTTTTTCACAACCAGTTGGCCTATTTCAGTGAGCAGGGTTTGGCACATAATTAATCCCATTGTTGTTGTAACTTGTACACAGTTGTAACCATAAAGAATATTTTGTAATTTATCACCTGTGCCCGGCTATAGGAAAAATGCCTTAAAAATAATTTATAATTAAGTTCTAAAAATCTTAAAATGTTGCATTTCATACCTGTGTACATTTTTTTTATATTTCTAGTGCATTAGGAAGTGGGTGAAAAGTCAGTTACAAAATTTCATCTTTACATACATGACCCAAGTTAAGTTAAATAAAAGAGAGTAAAAATAGTAAGTATAGTCCACACACTATAAGTTGGCCATTGAGTAACACAAATTTAGACGTATTCATTAATTAAAGGAACAATTACTACTAGCAAGATATTGCTTTTATTTAAATAATGCATTCCTAGCTCCACTTTTGTATTTTAGCAATTTTCTTATCCCTTAATGTCTCTATTTCTTTCAAAGTGATCGTCCAATGTACGCTGAGGAGACTATGATAGACAAATGAATCAATTTTTAAAAAACTTCCCAATTTTATATATGATTTTACTTTTTAAAATCTTATTTAAATAATTTTGACTTTCTGCATCAATTAAAAATTATTGCTTTATTTAACATTACTATATTTTCAATATATTAAATTTACATTTAATGTTACAATTATGTTTAAATAATTAAAAATGACAGTTTAAAATCAATAGAAGCAATCTGTATTTTATTTCTGGCTATTTAAATGTACACTTTTTTCTTTCATTAAATTTTTATATGTAATTCATTATAAATAATACTAAATTTAGTTTTTAAGATAATGTTTCATGTATTCTTAGATAAAATTTACATTGTGTATCTTATGTAAGTCTTAAATAATATTTTAATAGGAATGTGCCAAAGATTATAATAAAGTAAAAATTATAGGAAAATCAACTTTAAATGGCAAAAATCTTTTTTATATATGATCATCAGTTGAAAATAAATTTTCATTCATTCTTTATTTATTAAAAATTTAATCGGATACCATTGTCTTGCAACAAAAAAAGTGTGCTTAAAATTTTTAAAAATTCAATCAAAAAGTTTATATATATATTATTATATATATATATATATATATATATATATATATATATATATATATATATATATATATATATATATATATATATATTTCTATTTATATAAATCAATGATGCTTTCTGCAAAAATTTAACAAAATCTGTAATCTAGCATAAAAATTTTCTTATGTTCAGTTAAAATCAATATTTTGAATAGTAGATGATCACTTGTTAATTATAGGACTCTTAATTCTAAATCTTTTTTAAATGTTATTTTAATTTTCAGTCTATTAATACCTCAATCATCTTTGTATGGCATTAAGGGCAAAAAACATTTGTCAACTCTCAACATGGAAAATTTTTCTGACACATTCACAAATTCATTTTTAAACTTAAAAGCATGGAATTTGAGGCATGACTGTTGAAGTGATTTCCAATTGAATAGGAATTTTCATTTTTTTTTTTTTTTTTTTTTTTTTTTTTGATAAATGTATTACATTTTGCAATTCCTGCCCTACGATGAGCTTTCACAAGCTCTCACAATGCCAAACTTTGCAAAAGTAAAAACTTTGACATCTTAAAAAAAAAAAAAAAATCCTTTACTTTTATCAAAAAAATGGAAAAGGCTATTCAATTTCATAGTTTCTCAATAAAAATACCTACTGATTGTATTAACTTATGAATACAAATAAATTCAAGAATGTATCAGAAAGTAACCAATTTGAGTTTGATGTACTTTCATTAAGTAATGTAGTTTTTTATTTAACTCATTTGAAAAATATTTATTTTGTATAATTTTGCTTACCTTCTTTTTAGTTATAATGAGTTTAGAGATTATCATGTTTGATAGTTCATAGACTGTTTCCTACTTGTGTTTTTTTATGAACCCATACATTTTAACATATTTTAAAGCTGATAGTGTTTGTTTTGTCTTGATAATTTTGCTTGTGAATCTGTAAGTGCTCTTTAAATTTATATTTTATGTATATAGAGATAATTCGACAAAAAATAAAAAAAATTCATTTCAAACATATTTTGGTGTCATTTTTCATGTTCATAGTTTGTGAAAATTTATTTAAATAATTTAAAATGTTTTTAAGAGTAAAAAAAATTATTGCATTCTTTAAAATTTCTATACCTTTAATGTATTTTAACCAATTATATTTAAATAACGAGTGTTTGGTTTGTCTTGAAAATGTTGCTTGTGAATTTGTAAGTGCCCTTTAAGATAAATGTTGTATATGAAGAAAAATAGGCAAAATTCTTTTTTTTTTTTTTTTTTTTTTTTTTTTTTTTTTTTTTTTTTTTAAATGATGTAATTTTTCTAGCTGATAGTTTATGTAAACTGATTTAAATAATTTCAAATTTCTTTAAGAGTAAAACATTTATTGAATTCTTTAAATTTTCTATCTGTATTTGTTATCTGATACATTATTTTGAGTTCCATTGAGTTTGGCTAATCATTTTAATATTAACAGCACAATATTATAATTAAATATCTTTGACATCTTATTCTCTAAATAACAAAATGCAAGTAAATTATCAAAATTACATGCCTAACCATTTTAATAGATTGTATTATATCCAATTATCTGCACACATTAAAAATAATTAAATGCTTGGTATACAGAAAAAAATATTGTATAAATCTTATATTTGTATAATCATATTATGGAAATTCATATACAGGACTTGCACACACACACACAAGGAAACAATAATAAAAATTAATACATTGCTGTCTTTGAATTGTAATTGCCGGTAAAGCATTTTCAAGTGTGTTATGTGTGTTTGAGCTGAATTAAATTATATTATACTTATGCAGTGTGTATAAAAGTCTAAAGATCAAATACAGAAATAAAAATTTATATCGAAACCTACAGAATTCTAATACATTGCTGAAAATGAGTTTTCAGTTTTGCAATCTATTTTCTAAATTGTTTTTTTTATATATATACCCTTTTTTTAAACTACCTTCTAAACAAATATAAGAATTAAATTTCCTAACAATATTCTGATATTGTTGAAAAACATTTCAGAATCTACGTATGATGTATGTTTTTTCCATCTGATCACTTATTTTTAGATTTTTTAACGTCTGCATTTTTGTTCTGCATTTCTTTCTTGTTTTAATTTATTTTCCCCAATCATTAATACATTTTTTGCCTTTTATAATCATAGCTGGTGACCTGCATTTATAAAAGTTTATCTCAAATTTACAAATTGTATTTATTTAGATTGTGGTTTTAAAACATGTGAAAACTAATTTTTGTTCCTTAGATGGGGGTAGAATATTTAATGAACTAAAATATTTGTAATAAATAACCACTGTTTAAATTAATTATGGTTGTATATAAAAATTGATTCAATTTTGTACTTAATTCACAAGAAAAATACTATTCTTAGTTCTCTGTGTGAAATGTTGATAATTAATTTCATTATTGATTCATCTCAGCAGTGCATACTAAAAATATGCTATATTGTAAGTAAAATAAATTTATAGTTTTTGAATTATCAATGTAAATATTCCTAACATTCTGTAGTAAAACATAACAATACAATGAATAAAAGTTATCTTATTGCAGAATACTTTTTAAGAAGAATATTTTTTACAATAAATTTTCTTGTGTTTCATTTTGTTGTATTGAAGTTTTCTGTTAGAGACTAAGTTATTTATATATATTTCTGAATTCAATATAAAAATCACTAACTGAAAAAAATAATAGATTTCATCTTTGTAATGATGAGTTTATATGCAATGCTAATTCACGTGGTATTAAGATTTTTTTCTCCTTCCCTTAATGGCAATAATGCTTATTGTTTTTAATCACTGAAAACAACTTTTCTTTATGATAAAAGAACTTCAGTCATAGAAGAAAAATTGTTGTATTGTAGATTATAAGATTATGGAAGATAACTCATCAGTTATTACTTTCATTTGTTTAAAATAGGATTATAACAATTGCAACTGATCATGAAAAAGATCATTTCTGTTGAACAAATTCCCAAGGTACTTGCTCTGTTGAAAACAAAATCAAGCATAATTTACTACTCGTAATTAGGAAACATTAGGAACCTATTAATACAAAATTAAATTACAATAAAATGTATAAATCACAAATTAATAGAAATATACGACGTGAAACATGGAAAAAAATTATAAGGACATAATGAAATATGTCTGGAAATAAATTAATATTCTTTTTTTCAATGACCCTTATTAATCATGCAGTCATTGACTCAGAAAGTCCAGTTGCAGTTTGTTTAGAAATATTTTTCCACGCTAATTCAATGGATGATGTTGAGGATTCTCTGTGGGGTTTAAATCAGGGCTTCTTGGCGGCTAATCCAAAAGTTGGACAGAATTGGCCTCGAACCATGAACGTGAGGCACGAGACACATGGCAACTTGCATTGTCTTGTTGAAACAAATAATCACTGCCTGAGATAAGGGGTGCTTCAGGCAATAATTTTTCAGCTAGCATATCCACATATGATTCTGAATTCATGCGACATTGAATGGACACAATTGGTGTGGTTCCATTGGCTGCAAAACCTGCCCACTCCATGACAGAACCTCCTCCAAATTGGCATTTGGAAAAAACAGGTTTAACTTTTCGCAAGTCATACCAATAATGGCGAAAACCGTCTGGTCCATCCAAATTAAATATTTTTTCATCCAAAAACACCACATCTTTCCGGCGAGATAAAAAAACAAGTGGGTAAGTGTGATCGAAAATCGCTCAAAGGGTTTCGTTTAATATTCCTTTCAAAACATTTTATCCTTTCTTTAATAAATCCAAATAAATTTCATTCAAAAAAAAAAAAAAAAAAAAAGTCATGTTTTTTATAAAGTAAAAATTTACCGGTCTATTTTCTCGTTTTTTCGAATATCTAAACAAGCTCGCTATTATATTCTGTCATAACAATATCTGTCATGCGGACTAAATGCGATATTTAAAAAAATAATTTCAAAATTAAACATGTTGTACACCTTCAAAATGTTAAAATATGCGAATATTTCCATAATCGGATTTTTATCATGATTCAATATGTTTCTTTCTCATATTGATACTTGCTTTGTATTATTCTCAAACATTTGAAAAATTCGTTAAACTTCCAATATGATGTCAGATTTTGTTTTTAATTCTCTAATGACATGATATTAATCTGCTTTGTGTAATACACATATACTCATACTCCTTGTATTATTGAGAAATCTTTGAAAATTTTCGTTTTATTACCACTATGACGTCAATAATTTTTATTTCATATTAATCTTTTTTTCAACTGGTGAAACTTTTTATTTCATTTTCATTTTTTACGTGGAAATAGTTCAATAGGAAATTAATTATTGTAGAAAGAATTTCATTGTGGATTTTTAATTTTTGGCAACTGCTATATCGAAAAATGTTTAAATTTAATAGGAAAAGGCTGTTAGAATTTTGGTTTTTTATCTCTATTTATTAAAATAATACGATTTTTTCAAATTTTAATATTTTGAGCTTCTTAGCAGGTATTCAGTTATATATACGCAAAGTTTCAACTCTGTAAGTTATATAGGTTCTGAGAACGGCTCTGTGACGGACAGACAATGGAGCGGGAGTAATAGGGTTTCGTGAGATGAACGAAACCCTAAAAAGATGTGTTTCTTAGCAATTTCCAATCTAAGCTTCTTATGTAGTTTGGTAAGTACTGGACGTGACCGTAGTTTAGCATATCTACCATTGGGATTCTTTTGCAGAACATTACACACTGTTTGGCTAGTGCATGGTACATTCATTTCTGTTTTAATTTGAGTAGAACTCTGGGTTTTTTTTTTTTTTTAAGAAAGCTCGACGTGTAATTCCACGTTTCTTGCACATAGTGAGAGAAACAGGCTCACCTGTATACTTCTTCTTGCCATAATCTTTTGGATTTTTCAGAAAATTATAAATTACTGTTTTAGATATGTTTATATTTCTTGCAATTTCACGTTCACTCATTCCACATTTTCTGTAAGCAATAATTTTCCCCCTTTCAGATTCATATAGTTGTGTGCTCTTTGGCATGATGAAGAACGAGAGAAACTGAACAACCTTACTGCGCAACAGTTTTAGGCTACTTTAAACAATCCTATGATATTTATTACCAAATAGGCAAAATTTTGTTTTTGATTCCAAAAGAAATGTGTGTCCTTATAATTGTTTCTGAGTAGCAAGCTATTAAAATCCTTTAAATTCGTGCCTTTTAATGATTTTCCAAATTTTCAACTTAAAGTTTGTTTGGAAATGTTCCCAAAAAATTTTTTTCAAAAAAAAATTCCCGAAATTTTTTTTCCCATAAAAATATTTGCATAATTTTCTAGCCAAGCGGCTCGTACATTTGGCGACTTTTTGCTTGTCCTTATAATTTTTTCCATGGCTGTATTACAACATGTCAATTCTTACATTTTAGTTAAAAACTTTATAGAAAAACACCAGTTTTGACATTTTTTTTTAGTCCTAATCTATTTTGCAGTTTAGCTTGAACAAGTCCAAATTTTAAAAATATTCTCTGTACACTGGCAGAAGATGTCTTTTCTGTTAAAAGTAGTTCAATTTCACAAAAAACTTTGCTATTAAATTTATTTTTCTTGACTTTTCCACTTATCGTGCTGTTACACTATTTACAATACTAGATACAAATATGTGTTCCTAGAAAGGTAAACTCTTTGCATTAAATTTAATCAATGGTATGAGTGAATTTATTTGATATCTTTGCTTTGAAAAATCAAAAGCATATTTCTGTTCTAGTTGAGATAACTCTGAACCTTCTTTTTGTTTTGGATGCAGCATATATGCAAGAAAATGCATAGGCATACGCTATGGAAGTGCTTCATCACTTATTTTCTCGTTCTTCCAATTTTTTTTTTTACGAGATCTTCCCAGATATACACAGCATCAGCAATTATCTTGTTGAATTTTGTCGAGGGCATTTGCAATTGGTTCTAGTTGTTCAAACATTTTTTCAACGTTTCTTTTCAAAACAAAATTTTACAAGGATTTTAATGTTTCTGTTGGTTTTCTTTGTGAATGTTCAGTAAAGTGGCCCATCTTTTAATGTAAACTTCAAGTATATCTTTAATTGAATTCCATCGACTTTCGGAAAGGAGAACTAATTTCAAAGCATTTGCGTGTGATCTGTATAATGCATTTGCAAAGTGATTACTGCGAAAATACTTAATAATTTTTAACGTTTTCTTTGATTATAGGATATTGATTTTTAATGTCAGTGGATATAAATTTAACACATGCTGAGCAGCCATATGTTATAACTTTAAATGTTCATTTGTACTTAATAAATGCTGCATTTTTGGGGAATTATCTGTAACAACTGATCGGATGGAGCACTGCAACTCCAATATTTTTTTATACTAGCAACAACCATTTATTTTTTATTTTTTCAAATTTCCAGATGCATGAGCTTTTTTACTAGTATCGATTGTATCAAAGTACACATTATCTATCTTGGTTGTAACAGTTACACATATCATCACTAATTCATTATGTACATTTGACTATCCATTAAATCCAAAACATACAGTTTCATATTTTAAAATTGTATCATTGCTTTTCATTGTATAGATGGAATCAGCCAACAATTAACCAATAAGGGGATACCTGACATGAAACCAGACATCTTGCATCAGAGTCTGAGTTGTATCATCTCATTTTCTTACACAATAAGCGTGTTTCATTGCATCAGAATTCAAACTAGTCTATCCTAAATACTTTCCATCCCAATTGTAAAAAAAAAACCTTTTTGTTAGGTTTGGAGTTAAAAAAAAACATTTAGTTTAACCAGCATGGTTTAAACCAGGGGTCGGCAACCTTTTTCGGCTGCGGGTCACAATCAACCAAAATATGTGTATCAAGAAGATGCTTCGGGTCAGTGGTATTTTCATTTTAAAACAGTCTTTTTTCGGTGAATAATAAGATAAATTTTATTGAGGAAATAATCATGCGTCTTTTTAAACTTTAAACACAAAAAATAAAATTATAATTATTATAAAAAGAAACCTAACTGAATAAACTTTACTTTCTCTTCAATGGCTCCCCTGATGCAAACAAATATGCATTATAACAAAAAGTGCAATTTTCTGTTATGTTATTTAATAGTTTGGAATTTCTGAATTAAAGTTAAACTTTTTTAAAGTTCCAAAATAAACTCGAAATATGTTTTCAATAATTTTTTTTTTTTTATACTTTTTCCGGAATTCCAGTGGGTCACTTGAAATTATGAAATGGGTCACTCGGTGACCTGCGGGTCATAGGTTGCCGACCCCTGGTTTAAACCAAACAACCCTGCTTATAATATTGTTTCAAAAGTAGACAATATTATTTACACTCATAATGCAAATAGTAGTAATCTATGAGAATTAGTTTTCAGGAATCTAGACTTACCAAAACATCTATATGCATGATTTCTGTGGTTTTAAAATTAAGACATTAGAAGCTATTAAGATATTATGCCATGCCATTTATAAAAGTATTTACCAACATTTTTTTAACTACACTTGACTCTCTTTAAAGGTCCTCTCCCCTTACGCGAAAACACATACTCGCTAATGTTAATCCTATAGGGTATTATTTTTCTAATATCTCGTTTGCATTTCAATATTTTTAAATGATTTCTTTTGCATTGGATAGCTGAGATGGTTTCAAAAGTGAAAGTATCTTCGTGAAAATAATCTGCAAAGAAAATCGAAAAAGAGATCAACAGTGGAAATAGAGATTGATCTCAACTATCCAATGCAAAATAAATACAGTAGAGCGCTGCTAATCCGCAAACCTGTAATCCGCAAAGGCCTCTAATCCACAATCAATTTATGAATGTAAACAAAGAAATTTAATTCTTGAAAAATGCTTCAATGGTGACAAAATTTTGAATTTTGAAATTTTTTTCACCAATTTTAACATTTTTCTTATCTTTATATATAGCTATTATATATCATATAACATTCTTCTTTATAGTTTAAAATGAAAGCACATTTAATTAGTATATTATTTTATATATTCATTTCTTCATACAGTACTTGTAAAATACAATTTGAGCTTTTGTGATTTTTTTTTTTTTTAAATGATAAAAAATCCTTACTTAGACAATATATTTTATAATTTATTTATTTTTTCATTAAATCGCAATTATAAAATTGAAAAACACAAAAAAATACATATATATTGCTTTTGAACTCTTACTTAAAGATAAAATTCAACACTATAAACCAAATGTCTTAAAACAGACAACAATTGATGCCATATTTAAGAAATTTAAAAAATAATAAATTATTTTTTACATAATTACTTTATATATTAAAATGGGTAATTTATTTATATTTTAGTATTAGCAATCTAAATTTGTCCAAAATATGAATTTAAAAAATGTAAACAAAGATTAAATAGACATGGCCTGTAATCCGCAAAAAGCCTCCAATCCGCACAACACTTGGAACCAAGCTTTGCAGATTAGTGGCTTTCTACTGTAGTTTTAAAATATTGAAATGCAAATGAGACATTAAAAAATAATGCCCTATAGAATTAACATTAGCAAGCATTTGTTTTTGTGCAAGGGGAGAATAGCCCTTAAGGGAACTCTTCACTCACTTGGAAACACCCACTCGCTAATGTTAAACCTATGGACAGGTTGTTTTCGAATTTCTTGTTTAAATTTGAATATTTTTAAACGTTTTTTTTTTTTTTTTTTTTTTTTTTTTTGCATAGTATAGCTGAGGTCAATCCCTAATATGGCTATTTTTTATTTTTTCGATTTTGGTTGCAAATTTTTTTTATAAAGGTACTTTTACTTTCGAAACTGGTTCTGAAAGTGAAAGTACCTTTATTAAAAATATCTGCAACTGAAATCGAAAAAGTAGGGTACTTTTCGGTTAGCCGGGCGCCAGTGATAGATATACATGTATATATACGCACACACATACATATACACATATCTACGTATACATGTAGATACATGCACGTATATATATACATATATATGTATATACATATGTATTTATATATGTACATATATCACTGGCGCCTGGCTAACCGAAAAGTACCAAAAGTAGAAAATAGCCATATTAGGGATCGACCTCAGATATACTATGCAAAAAAAATTGTTTAAAAATATTCAAATTTAAACGAGAAATTCGAAAACAACCTGTCCATAGGTTTAACATTAGCGAGCGGATGTTTTGAACTGAGTGAAGAATCCCCTTAACTCAAAGTGAGATAATTCGAAATATTCGCTAATTTAAACTTCAATTTCCCTCTCCTGGAAGCTGTATTTTAAACCCTGTTGTGTTTAATTCAAATGTTTTTGCTTTGATGATTTGAAGATGTGGAGTTGCAGTGTCTCATACATTTGCTCTATGAGCACAAGTACATAATTTTACATTTATTGTACTACACAGAGAAAAATGCATTTTCAAGTTATCAATTTTTTGGTTATCTAGGGAAAACACATGATTAAATAATATTTTATTTATTGTTGCTAGATTTTTATTGGTAAATAACAGCAATGACATGTTTTAACCAATAAAAAAAATTCTGTACTTTTTTTTTAATTGTATGAATAACAAAAAATTCACGGGTTTCTGAAAGTAAATATTGCGAGTATATATATATATTTTTTCAAACCTATGAAATATGATGTTCTAAAATAAAGGTATTGTTCCTGTTCCTTGACAGATGACAACTTCCAAAAATTCAGAATATACACAATAAAATTTTCAGTTAAGATTTGGTCCAAAAAAAAAAAAAAAAAAAAGCCATCTTTGAATGGTTGATTCTAAGTTGGGTGACTTGTGCCAATGAAGCAGAAGCACCTGTTATTCAGCATGTCACAGATGAAGAAATTAAAAGTGATATAATGCAGTTTCCAAAGCACCCGTCAAATACTGAAATGAAATTATAGAAAAAAAAAATTGATGAAGCTTATTAAGGTAAACTTGACACTGAACAAGAATTGCTTATTTTCCATGGGTTGCAAGAAAAGATTTTAAAATGTTCTTAAACTACTATTTATTAAATGTTTAACAAGTTAAAGTAATAATTTGTAATAGTAATTATAATTCATCAGATTTATTTATTTTTATGGATTATTTGTATTTTCATTAGATATTGATTTTTATTATGTAATATTTATAAAGATACTTATTTCATGAAGATCCAAGTATTTTAATGAGGGCTAAAAATAAAAAAAACAATGATCTAAAATCTGCTAAGCTGTATTGATTTCTGAGAGTGTACTGTATTGTTCATAATATATTGTATTTCATATTGGTATATTAATTTATTTTGTTAACTATGCAAGTTTTAGTCAATGCGAACATTTTGCATGTCTCATTGGATTTGAAAAAAAAAAAATGCAATATTAGACCATTGGTATTTTGAGCACTTCCTAAGAGAGTTTAAGGGTTTTTCCATTTTGTTTTTCCTCATTTGACTCAAAATTTTGGCATATTCACTAACTTATCATTCTTATTTGCTTAAACATTTTGGATTTTCACATGTGTGTTTAAACAGGGCTTTATACTCATTTTCACAAACAAATGCCCCACAGTTTTTCGGAAGTAATTTTCCAGATTTAATGTTTTTTTCCTTATCAAAGACTAAGCATGATGAACAGCAGTGACTGCTGGATAACATGTACTAAAAAAAAAAAACCATTGTTTAAGAATAACTGTGCTATTTTTCCAGGTTTTGGGTGGAAATTATGGACTTTTGAGATTTTAGACCAAAACAATTTCCCTTATTGTTAAAATGGGAGGATTGAACTTTTTGCCATTATATTAACTAGGGTATCCTTCCCGGGTTACAGAGCATAGGTTAAAACCATATTTTTCTAAATATATATTTTTTTACTTTTAATATATATTTTTTAAATTGCTGATTAACAACACCAAAAAGCATTTTATTTCAAAAATATCAATAATATATTCAAATAAAAGTTTTGAAATTTATCAAAGCCAATACTTTTATATTAGCCCCAATCCAGAAGTTTGAAAGAAGCAAGAAATTGCCAAAATATTTCACTTCTTACTGCAGCCTTTTTATTCTGATAATTTCAGCATTTTAAGCATGTAATTCAATTATGTTTTAATTTTGTTCTAGAATATTAGCCGGAAACAAATGCTGAACTATTAGTATTGGTGCAAACGGATTAATCTTTTGCAATCAGACTGCACGCGATAGAGGTAGATTTAAAAATAATTCATGATTGAAAATTTATTTTAAAAACCATAAACAATCTATAAAATATAATACAGTTTTCAAACAAATTATAACTGAAAGTCATTTTGTCCTCTATTCTGCAGTGTAAAAATTTAAATTGTTTGCTTACCTATATGTTAAATTTGTGTTTCATTTGATTTTATTTTGTATTATTTATTTATTTATGACGTTTTAATTTCTTCAAAAAAAATTAGCTGGGTACAAATGATGAACTATTTATATGTTTTTAAGTACAAATGGACTATTATTCTTCCGTAATAAAACTTGCATGCGATGGAGATAGATTAAACAAAAATCATGCTTGAAAATTATTTTGAAAGCTGTAATAAATCAGTCAATTAAGATACAGTTTTCAAACAAATTGCATTTGAAAGTATACTTTTTCCCCTATATAACAGTGTAAAAATTAAAAAATGTGCAATGTTTAGAAAGTAAAAAAATTGCAAAACAGAAATTTCATCGTCAAGTGTTGCCATTTGCAAAATGACATCAGCGTTAATTACGGACACATTTGTCCTTCATAATATAGATAAATAAGAACAATGGGAAAATAGCACAAATGTAAATATATGTGTAGAAAAGCTGCACTCCTTGGAAATTCCAGTAAGTATGCATGTTGTATTAGGAAATAGTGTCCACTAGAAAGTAGCCATTGAAAATGTGGGTTTCAGAAAAAAAAGTATGTACGATAACCGTATGTTTAAGATATAGGTTGTCACATGGGGTGTTAGAAATGGCCTCCCTGATATTCCAAACACAGCCGAAATAGAGATTCCTGTAGTTTTTTCTAAAACCAATATTTTTCAGAACATTCTAGTGGAGTGGTTCTCAATCTGTGTTCTGTGAGACACTGGTGCACTGAGAGAGAACTACAGGTGTGCTGCAAAAAATTTTCAGTTAAAAGTTCTATCAAGATTTGACGAACAAACAAAACTACTTTAAAATAAAACATTCTGAATTCTGCAATGTACTATGTAATGAGGTTTAATTCCAAAGTTACATTTCCTTCCAAATTTATTTTTGTATTTAAATGTTCTTAATAAATCTCAGATAATTTCAATGAAAAGAATTGTTTATCTATGAGTGCTAAATGAAAAATAGCCGATTGTCATTAATTTTGTATTGAAGTTTTATTGAGGGCTCTAGTGATACTTAAATGTACATATAGAGTATTTCCTCAAATCCACTCAGCCTTTGAGATCACAGGTGTTGCAGATTTTACATTACCTTTAAAGTATGTTAAGAATTATGCTTGAAATACCACCCCTTGTTTGTGTTACTAAGTAAATTTTAAAAAATGAGAAATATTATTATAAAATATATATATTATGGTGAAGAAACCATAGATTTTTTTTACAATTTAAAGTAAATTTATGTTTAAATATTTTATTAAAATACTAGCTAACCCGCCCGGCGTTGCCCGGTCCCGAGATAATTACGATCTCAGAGAAAGGCGTTAACCCTCTCCCTCCCCATACCCGCAAATATAATGAATAATTTGTTCAAGAGAACCACCACTACATTAACGCAACCATTAAAAAAATAATTACATTTTTCTGATAATTAGAACATAACGAAAACGCTATGCTAAAATAGCCAGCAGATGACACCCCTTCCCGACCTCAATTTCAAATCTATATCTTAATTAGTTACCTAAATTTTTGTTCATTAGTAAAAATTGGCAATTATTTCCTTGCATTTTCGCAAACTAAATGGAGGGATCGGCCCGAGAAACAGATCTCTTTGTAGTTCAGTTTTTAATGAAAGCAGATCCCTGTCTGAAAATTTCTCTGATCGTTTTCAGTGGTGCCGGCAGTTTTTTGCGTAAATTTAAAAAAAATACCAACCGAAGTTTTCAAAAATCATATAGTCAGATACAGAATATATTTTTACATATGCTCAGAAATTTTCAAATTGATAGCTCAATTAGTTTTCTTAAAATTTGCTAATTAGTAAAATAATTTCGAATTCGTTCATTTCCGGTTACAAATCCAATGCGCCAGTTCGTTTCTTTCGCCATTTTGATTTAAAAGATGTCATTTTAGAAGCGATGGTTAATGAGAATCTAATTAATATCTAGGCTAATTATCAAAATATTAAAATTCTGAGGCTCAGGTGCACATGGCCAGACCTTGGACTATCCACACCTAAATTTCCAGACTTCTAGGTGGGCTAGATTTTGCTAGCCATCGCCAACAGACAGACACACACACACACACACACACACACACACACACACACACACACAGAGCGAAACTTTCTTTTATTAATATAGATATATTGATATATATTTAATAAAATATTCAACCCTCTCAATGGCGGTGGTTCATGTTTGGACCACTTAATTTTAATCTTTAAGTGCTACATTGGTACCAGAATTTTGAAATGAAAAATTTCCTTTTATCAAGTACATGAAGAAAAGATTTTACTTATTTTTGAGTAAGTCTGTTTCTAAATTCTGGTGTCAATCAATCATTTCAACATTTTATGAATAGAAGTACCTTGCCCCTGAAAGGGTTAAACATAGATTTACTTTAAATTGTAAAAATATATATACATGGTTTCTTCACCATCTATATAATACTTTAAATGTGAAAACAATGTTTGTACGGCTTAAACAAAATATTCAATGTCAAAGGAGGCCATTGAAACAATATTTGGCAATTATCACTTTTGTTGCCTATATTTGGCACCTGGATAAGAAAAAAAATTTACTTTTAGTACCTCTTGCTTTATGATATATATGACAGTCATTGCAGACAAATTAAAAATATATATATTTAATGTATCGTAAATTTTCTCTCATTTCCAGTTGAATTTTTATGTATGATATCGAAAGTGTACTTGATAGAATTTTAAAAAAAAATCAAATGTAATCTGTAACTTTTTTTTTATTTGTGCAAATTAAAAATTATGTTGAGTTTGAACATTATAGATGAATGTATTTAAAAGTATTTTTAAAACATCATGGCACCTGTGAGAAGCTGAAGAGGGTTGCTAGTCTTTAATAAGTTTAGCCTACCACAAAAGTTTAATCGTGGATTTCAGTGTACTGGAATCTAGATTTTAATGTGTTCCAAAAATAATAATATGTTCAGAAACACTGTTCTAGTGAGTCCCCCCCTCATCAATTAATTTTGCAACCAATATTTGTCATTTGAATAACCTGTTCGATTAGCATGTTATAGGACAAAAATATGAAACAGCATTAATATCCACAAATATTTTTATTGTACATTATGCATACCGCATTAACATATACACAGAACAAGTATAAATTGCTACAAATAATTCTAAAATTCAGATAACAGTTTGGAAACAGTAGTTAACATAACTTTTGAGCTAAGTAATGTTGTTTTCCATAATTTCACTCTATTTCTCAAAATCAATAAAACAAGCTTAAAATTGTTGATGTTTTTAGTAAAAAATCTTGATTATAAATGAATTTTAATGCTAACTAAATTTAAGTCGGAGAAAAAGGATAAAAGATACCATCAAAATAATTATTATATATACATATAATGAGTCATTGATATTATTTTTTGTTAGTAAATTATTTTAAGCTAGTTACATTAGTTTTTTTTTTATTGTATTATGATGTTCAGGGAGGACTTTTGTTGAGAAAGTGACCTGAATTATCATTCTCGCACAAGGGAAACCCTGAAAACCTTGCACAATCACCGTGCATGGGCCCGCGTTGGTTTTGAACCTGCAAACGTTTGCCCAAGCTTCTCATTTTGTGGCCAGAATAATAACCACTGGGCTGAGTGGGCACCATTTTCATTTGGTTTCAAATTTATATTTCAGTTAAAATTTTCCTTGTTTTCCCTTAATTTGGCTTAAATCACACAATATATTTTTAGCAATTAAGAAATTAATTTCTCTTTATTTCTGTGTTGAGACAAGATCTATTGAACAAGATAAATTAAAACAAGAACAATATTTAAAATCATGTTGCATTTTCAAATTAAAAAAAAGACATCGATAAGATGTTTAAAAATAATTTTTTAGTTTTAAGCATTTTACCGATGTCTTTAACTTTTATTTAAAAATGCAACATGATTTTAAATATTGTTCTTTATTTTCAAAGACTTAAACTTTCTTTTAAATTCCTTACTTTGACAGCATTTTTTCAAAATTCCATAAATGCTGTCAATTTCATGAACTTTGATTTGAAAATATTGCAG
Source organism: Maratus michaelseni (assembly GCA_963931845.1). Taxonomy (NCBI): domain Eukaryota; kingdom Metazoa; phylum Arthropoda; class Arachnida; order Araneae; family Salticidae; genus Maratus; species Maratus michaelseni. The sequence goes on along the minus strand of OZ007593.1, from coordinate 144,582,661 downwards.
AATTTTAAATATTACACTTTACTACCAAAGTCAGTGATAAGTGCTGTAAGGCAAACAGTTGTAATAACTTTTTAGGACTGCAAATATGCTTTGCACAGGAAATTTTTGCCAAATCCATTGTTTTTCCATAACTAGTATAATAGTGATTTATATTTTCTTAAAATTTTAATCAATTTGCGATTAAGTCACAACACACCATAAAATATTTTTTATAATTTTTGCTTAAATTTCTCAAGTATAGTTTATCATAATCTGCTAGGATAGATACAGGATTTTTTTTTTTTTTCTTAGGGCCCATTTTGTGAAAAGTAAAAAGTTATTTGTGAAATGTATCATTTTTTTAAAAATAACATTTCGTAATGAAATATGAAATCCAGTTATTCAAACCAATCATTTATTAACATAACTTCTTTAAGTCCTTCTACTAAAGATTTTCTTTCTAGTGAACTTATTTTGTTAATAATTTACACATTATAAAACCTAACAAAATAAAAGTAATTAAGATAATGTTTTTATGGAATGGAATTTTGTGAACGGGTCCTAAATAGGCCGCAAATTTTGCCTGCATCGACCCATTATCTGCTATAATTTATGAGATTAAATATAACATAAAATGGTCTGAAAGGAACATAATTGTAAAATTAAGGTTAACATTCATTTCTTATGATCATTGATGCAAAAATATTTTCATTCTAACATGCAAGAAAATTTCAGATGCAAAATATTTGAACAATATTTTTAGTGTAATATTTAAGTAATGAAAATTGATGACTGATGACCACTTTTATGATTTCCATGTCCTAAATATTAGGTTAAAAATAATAACTTTTATAAAAAAAAAAAGTAGCAATAATAAAAATGCTTTTCTGTTATAAGAAAATGAAAAGATTAATTTTGGGGGATATATATGAAATAATTGAAAATTTTATGTATGTATTAGAAGAAAATGATTTCATAATTTTGCCTTCAAATGTATAACAGCCTCATTTAAAAATAACCTTTAAAATAATTTCAGTAATGAAAGCATTTTCTTCAAAATATACACAGTAGAAATATATACTCCCCCCCCCCCCATTAAATATATATTTTTAACTATGCAATAATTTATAAAATGATAAATTATCATCAATACTATTTTGATGCAGTGGTAACTTATAAAATCTTGAAACATTAAGACGTATTTTGAAAAACAACATTACTTGCTCATTCCAACAAAATTCTGATCCCCATATTAGGAAAATATTTATTCATCCCTGAGAAAACTCCTTAATAAGAGACCAGAATTTTTTAAGTCGCAGATTCGGGATTTTGGCAGTATAGGAACTCAAAAACATTAACATGTACAGTTAGCACATTTTAGAGATACCTTAAATAGTCAGTATATAAGTAGGATACAAGTTTGCCAACTTTAGCAATATAGGAACTTAAAACATTAAAAGACACTAAAAAGTAAATACAGTTTTAAAATATTGTTATTCTTCAAATTTAAAAACATCTTTATATGCTCATTTGGTTGGTAAGATATTGAATTATACAAATTAAATCTTTAGTTATGAAACTAACAAATTAAAAAATTTTTACTGATACCAAACTCTGGTAATAACAATAAGCCATATCATTCAAAGAAATTTATTAATAAATACTTTTAAATCACAATATGAATCTTAGAAAGTGTATTCAAAATGCAGTATAAAACCAGTTTTGAATAGCAGAAAATTTGAATTTTTGAAATTTCAATTGTTAAATGTGCTTTAATTTCAATAAAGCTGTTGATTCTAGATTACACAATCTAGACAATGCTCTAACATGGTAATGATAGTAATTCATAAACCTCATGATGAATATATATTTTTTAAATAACTATGATTTTTTCCGCTCCTAAATCATTCTGGCAAGGATATCACCAACTTGCACATTTTTAATCAAAAGTATATAAATTTTCAGATTTGAATATATTGCAACAGTTTTTAAAGTTAATTTTTAGTTTTTAATTTAATCATTTAAAATAAGTCAGCACTGTAAAAATCCCAGCTCAATATGTTCATTAAATCAAATACGTTAATGTAATTACAATTATTTAACTATTTAAAAAATTTTATATAAAATACTAATATTTTGTACTAAATACTGGTTTTTGTACTGCCGATGAATATCTATAGAGTATAATTGCATCAAAGTTGTAAATTAACTGTCACAACAACATAGAGTTATGGTTATTTAAACTAATAAATTAATAAAATGCCTACTAAATTAAAATTAAAGAAAAATGAAAGAAAATAATTTAAAAAAGACAATATGCCCTCAAAATCTTGTAAAAAATACAAGCATTTCTTAATAATTTATTACACTTTATTGTGGCAATGCATTTTACATGCATGTATTTTAATATATACATCTAAAATAGAATGCACGATATTTCATTAACAAATGAGCATACATTAATTTAAAATATCCATTCAATATTTTTGAACAATTTTGTTAAAAATTTTTATGATTAATTTTGATATGCAATAATCATTTTGATTTAATTCTAGTTTCAGAAAGGCAGTTTCAGAAACTAAGTTTATTTCTGGAATATTTCTGAAGGTTTTCATTATATAAAAAAAAATCTATAAACAACAAAACAAACTTATATACATATTTAGACTAGAAGTCTGAAACTTCGACTAGAAGTCTTTCCACGTCTCATCCATCTTTTAAAAAAAAATTAATTGTATCAAATTCTTGGTTAGGAAAAGTAAATTCTTTTAAATAAACATTTAGTCAGTTTACAGAACGATTAAAATTATTATGAAATATGTTTATATTGATTACGAAAATATTGCTAAAAATCTTTACATAAAAATAGTGAAAAAGGAATCACACTTTCATACAACAGTATAATAATTTAACTAGCTTTAATTAATATTAAGAAAAAAAAGGAACACTATTTTTTCTCAATAGCTGTTACTAAAAAATGTGCATTTAGTTTCTCTTTGTAAAGCAACAAAAGAACAAAAATTTATCTAAAAAATAAGTACCACAGCTGTCTTATTAGAACAAATAAAGAAAAATTGCAGTCAATATTGCAAGAAATAGTATGGCCTTTTAATACTCAATCATCACCTGATTCTATCATCACTTATGAAATGGAACACTTTTAGAAATAAAGTCTGCAATAAATAAAGTGCTTAATTGACTAGTTCAAGCATTTTGATTTTTTCTTCCTGAAACCCAATTTGTGAATACACAATGATTTCAATACATACATAAGTCCACATATGTTCATAAATTTCTGTCCACTTATTTACATTTATGAAAATGAGCTAAATGAAAAAAAAAAAAAAAAAAAAAAGGATGGGTTATAAATGTCTTCAGATAATCACATCTTGTGTTTTCTCCTAAAAGCATCTAAAGTTTCATTTCGTCAAAGAAATGTTACCGTGACAACAATACTGAGATGAAGCATTAACTATCTAGAAAATGCAAAATAGGAACACCAGCTTATCATTTTAGTGCAAATCAACTTTGAGTAGTTTTTGAAAAATAGTCTCCGAAAATCACAATAGTTTATCACAAGGGATATGTTTTTTATAGTTGATAAAGTGGAATAAAACCAGGAACTTTAATACTCTGCAAGAGTCTTTCCCTTTAATTTAACAAGTATATTGGCTAGACTACGGTGAAATTAAGCTTAGTGAAATTCAAGTGTGGGCTGTTTGTCCAATGTGAATAAAAAAATTGAGTGCTTCAGTGAACACTCGTCCACAAAGGTTGCAGTGGTTTGGATTCATATATCCGTGATATCCCATGTGAACGGAATACATTGCCAAATCCCCGAACCCCATCTTGCAATGGTGGCAATTATACTCATAAAGAACTTCTGGAGGTCGATTAACAGGTCTTGCAGGTTCATCAAGTTTGCCTGGAGCATGATTAACAGGTCCTGCAGGTTCATCAACATCACCCCGAGCACGATTAACAGGTCTTGCAGGTTCATCAATATCGCCTCGAGCATGATTAACAGGTCTTGCGGGCTCATCAACATCGCCTCGAGCGTGATTAACAGGTCTTGCAGGTTCATCAACATTGCCTCGAGTGTGATTAACAGGTCTTGCAGGTTCATTAACATTGCCTTGAGCGTGATTAACAGGTCTTGCAGGTTCATTAACATTGCCTTGAGCGTGATTAACAGGTCTTGCAGACTCATCTGTTCTTTCAGACCTGAATGTGGGATCTGCTGGAACATGTTCCACGATTGAAACCAAATGTTTGACAGCTATTTTGACATTATTGTCTGTACTTGAAGTCAAGTTATTTATAGCTTGATTAGGTGATGAATCTGTACATGATGCTGGTGAACTTCTACACGTAAATTTCAAATCAGGATGATTGTCAACAGTTTTTAACAATTCACTATTTTGATTTTCACCAGAAGCATCACCAGGTACTTTGTTGAGATTTTGGAATTGTTCTTTGCATTGTTTTGCATTCTCTGCAGTAAAGTTATGTTTCATATCCTCTTTCACAAATTCATGATGAGAAGATTGTTCATCAAATTGCACATAATGATTTATCTTATATGCTTTGCCTTTTCTTCTATTTCGTTGACTTGAAGATACGTTTGATTCTACTTTTATTGTTAATGCTGATGTACTTGCTTCTGAGCTAGGCATGTCAATATCTTCAGATTTGTCCATCTTCGCAGAATCTGATGATTTACAACCACTTAAATCTATAGGTGATTCATTGTCTTCCATTCGATTTTCGTCCAGCATAAAAGAGGGTGTTCCTAGATCTTCAGTATCTCTTTTGTTGCCATAAGTTAAAAAATCTGGCGAATGACTGGAACTGTCTAAAGGTGATGGTGAAGAATAATCTTTATAGGAGTCATTGTCATCAATCGGTGAAGAATTTCTGCGATTTGGACTACTTCCATCTTCACTTTTCATATTTTGATCGAGTGACATGTCATGTTCTTGTTTGTAACCCCGTAACTCCTCTCGAAATGAAAAAGAATTGCCATTAGCTGAAGCAAATAACTTTCTGTCACTTTCTTCTGGTTCAACTAAAATTCTATGTCCATTCATGCTGTTGCTCAAATATTCAGGATTAATTCCATAGATTTTGGCAAAATCTTGATTTTCTGAGGCTAAGTGCAATACCATGTGGCTTTTTAGTGTATCTTGTTCACTTGTCATAAAAGGACACATAGTGCATGCAAAGCAGTTGAGATTTCTTCCAGATATTGGCATGGGATAACCTGAATTGTTCATTTGGGGGCTGGTCCTCATCATCAGATTGTGTGAATAGTCTCCATAAAAAGATTGATAAAGGCCAGGAATGTTTGGTCGTAGCATAGAAACTGCAGGTGGATGCGGCATAGAATGTTGTTCAGTAGAGGGCGATGTTTGTTGATTAGATGAAGGCACAGATAAAGTCATGCAATTTTCATCTGTGTTTTCCTTCCTCTTTTTAACTCTAGGACCTCTACGTCTACCATAAACATCAAGTATTTGAAATGGGCATGGTGTGCCATCTTGGTTCAAAATAGTACCGGCCCTATGGTTCTGCTTCTTTAAATGCTGTTTAATGCTATGGCAATATTTTGTTTCGTATTTGCAATCTCCACAGTGAAACTGATATACACTTGAATGAGATTTCAAATGACTATTTAGCATCGATTTGTTTACACATTTATAATTGCACATTGAACACTTAAACGGTTTGCGTCCAGCATGATTTGCTATATGATATTCATAATGATGCTTGTACTCAGTTACAAAGTCACACTGTTCGCATTCAAGTCGTTTGTCGGGCTTGATGTGAGTTTTACTATGTTTCCAAAAGTCCGATTTCTGGTACGTTATAAAACTGCAATGTTTGCAACGAAATGTTCTTGTTTTACCATTGGAAGATGTAACACTGTTATCCAGCTGCTCAGAGTTGCTGATTTCCATCCTGGAAGTTCTAGTACCTGCCCAGCTTTCAGGTGGAGTGTCGGAGTGAAATTCTTTTACGTGACGTTTCAACCTTCCTTCTGTTTTGGATGTATAATTGCAATGAGGACAATGGATGTAATGTAAATCTGAGAGTTGCATCTGAGAGTCATATTCTCTACGACTCTTATTCAAGTCAAAAATTTCACTTGAATCTGAAGGTAAATTTTCTCGAAATATACCACTTGAAGTTGAGGGTAAATTGCCAAGGTATATTCCAGTTGAAACCAACTGTCCACTGTTACAGTTACTTGTTGCTATTGAAGGTAACGGAGCATAAGTTCTATCTGAAGTAGATGATAAACCATTGTGATGTATGACAGATGCTGGGACATTTCTATCAATGATTGTAGATGATGTTATAGGTAAATTTCTATCAAACATGCTGGTAGGTGTTGAAGCCCCCCAATTGTTCGTAGCATGATTTTTAGATGTGGTAGATGTTGCACATAATTTTTTACCAAGCCTGCCATCTTTTTTCAAAGCAGATTGTAAACTCATTAAAGGACTTTGATATTCACTTTGATTAGCACGATAATTTTGTACAGATCCACTGTCATTTGAAGATGGATCATCTGTTTTTACAAATTTGTTTTCCTTCATTGTTTCTGGAGGATCTTCGTTTGATAAAACAGGTGGTGAAGAATCCACTGATGTTCCGAGATTTGAAACAGGTGATGATTTTTGAGAAGGTTCAATGTCAAAGTCTGAGCTTTTCGGCAAAGTGTCTTGATGCTGTGGTGCCATTCTATTGTGTTTTTTAATGTTTAATTCGGATACAAACACTGTTGTAGACTGTGATAAAGTTACAGAACGCAGTTCTGAAATGATAGATGCCATTCCTTTTCAATCATATTTTAGTCCACCTTCACCGTGCATTATTCAGAGTGCACTGTTTCACTGCAGTTGGTATAAAACATCAAGTTTGAATCTGGAAAAGAAAGAAAGAATAAGTATACAATACTTTAATTTTAAGACTAATTAAGAGCCTACACTAGTCACGCAAAGACATTCGCTAGCTAATGTTAAACCTATGAGAGCGTTATTTAGAAATATCTCACTTGCATTTTAATATTTTTAAAAGATATTTTTTGCATCGTATACCTGAGGTTGGTATCCAACGTTGTGCATTTGTACTTTTTCGATTTTGATTACAGCTTTTTTTATAAGCGGATACTTTTGCTTTTGAAACCAGTTCTGAAAGTGAAAGTACCCTTATATATACATAAACTGCAACCAAAATCGAAAAAGTAAAACCGCACAACGTTAGATACTGACGTCAGGTATCCTATGCAAACGAATCATTTAAAAATATTAAAATGCAAGCGATAAATATGAAAAGAATGTTCTCATAGGTTTAACAGCTTGTGTGTTTCTATGCGTGACTAGTCAAATAATTACTTAAATTCATCGCAACAGTGCATATGAAAATTATTTTATTTTTTTTATTTTACTTTGCAAAACTGAAGTTAAGCACCAAGATAACTAGTATCATGGTCTTGAAGTCATTTTAAACCAATATTACGCAAAAAGTGTACAAAATAAAAATTCGTAGGACATAATAAAAAATAAAATACTTTAGGGTATATTTCAAGTTTATTTACACATAAACAAGGTTGCCACATGCGACGATTTTTGTATTCTAGTCGTACCACTATTTAAAAATATGTATATTCTTAGTTATAGATTTATCTTCCAGTTGTTGTAGAAGTAAATATATAACAAGGATTGTGGTTTGCATAAAAGGATACGAACACTTTAAAATAGAATAAAATCCGTATAAATTTAAATTTTGCAAAGAAAGAAATTTTCATGAGAATAAATAGAATAGATGGCTAAAATGTTTGTAAAAAAAAAAAAAATCAAACTAAAAACTATTTTTATTAAAGTAATAACTACAGAGTTTTCGAATAATATTGTAGTTTTAAAGTTTATACATTCAATATATCGCACTGAATTACTTCTCCATAACTCAAAATTAATGATAGTTGATAATTTTCATTTTATCAAAAATTTCTTTAACTGCAGTGTTGTTGAAAATATGGAAAATCGCTGATCTACGGAAGGTTTTCATACTTTTGTATAAATGTAAGGTCTATGTATCAATAACGCCTTTCTGTATTACATAAGCTAGCCCTAAAACGTCGATTTGTTTTTGTCCCACTTGACAAACAACACTTAATAAAAAATAATATAATATGAAGGGGGACAAGCAAAGAGAAATATATATATATATATTCAATCTTTGTTATCCATCCTTACGTAATATAGCTCTCCGCTTTCCCCGTCCATTCACTACTTAACAATAGTTAATAATTTCATTTCTTAAATAATAATAATAAGAGTTTGGTGTGTCGTTGCGGTGCTGTCAAAAATGCGGAAAAACGCGGATCCGCAAAAGTTTTTCATCTTCATGTATATAAATATAGATCTATCAACACAGTTCAGTAGTATATTAGTGTAAGACAACCCTAAAGTATAAATCTGTTTTTGTCCCACTTGACAAAGAACACTTAATATAAATAGTATGAAAGGAGACAGGCAGAATTAAGAGAAATCATTTTTCCAATCTCAACTCTCCCATCCTCCTGTACAGCTCACTGTCATTTCCCGTCCATTCGCTGAGAAGAACCAGTTAATATTTGAGGAAATGTGATTAACAGGCGAAAGACACTACGTTACATGGTGAATAACAATTACACCAATCTTTGCAGGCCGCGTGCAGTTCATTAATAATGTCTGCTGGTCGTTTTTAACTCTTTCCGTTCACATGACTTTATTCCCACTAGTTATTTCGTACTAACATACTTTATTAACGAGAAAGTATGTGCTTTTGGACAATATCATTTTTTAATTTGCAGCGACAACTATAGCACATTGTAACTAGTCGTTGGGGGCCACCGTAATACTTACCCATCATGGATATGCATAATGTAAAATATTAAAATAAGAAATGTGTAAACTACTTATAAAATGCATTGCAATTCGAATAAAATCGTGGCTTGATGACGTCATAAACTTTAAAGACTCGATTACTGAATTGCTTAAAAGAAACATCCTTATAACTCCAAAAAAAAAAATAATCCTATTGACTAGCGGTTTATTGCATCTGATTAAGCGTCTCATTTCCAATTAAAATATATCTTTGAATTGAAATTTGGATGAAATACAGTGTCATGAAAAATCGAAGAATGTGGAAAATAGGATTCCAAATATCTCGGCAACTCATTATCCGATCGACTTCATGCTTTATGCAAAATTTATGTTTTTTTATTGTCTTTTATATTCACTCCTTAAAATAAACAATTTTGAAAAATTTTATATACCTTTTATCAGAACGAATATTTTGAGAGTCCGAAAAAAATAGTTCCGGATAATCGAGGTTACTGAAATTCGATAAGCTTCTTCCCATTATTACATACTAAGTACATACCAAATTTCAAGTCTCTATCTCAATTTTTTCGGGAGATAGAGCGTTTCAGACACACAGACGGACGGCAAAAAAAAATTTCTAAAAATATGTTTTTCGGAATCTCCAGTGTCTGAAAAGTGTAAATCCGTCAAAAAATTTTGTTCGATTTTCAAAACGATTACAAGACTTACCCTATACTACGTATGATGGGTAAGTAAAAAGTCAGATTAAATGAACCAATTTAAATTTTTTAACTGTGTGAAGAGCAATAAATATGTCAACAAAAACTAAATATATTTATTTTTAGAATTGGATAGTTTTTGTGAATGGAATAAATATTTTGTTATAATAATTAAAATTATTTCTTAAGGTTTTCTTATCTTATATAGATGTAAATTAAGAATTTCCCATTTTATTATTTATTTAATAGCGAAATGTTTCATTATACATTTTGATTATACAAAAAGGTTCAAAAAATTACGAAACAAGACTAAAAATTAAGATTTCATTGGGCAAATTATGAAAGCTTTCGTGATAGCAACTCTTGTTATAGAACACCAGTTAATAATTTTAATGAATATTAAAATTTAACATCAATGGATGGTGAATGCTACAATTATATAATGAAGATTTTTCAAGAAAATACAATGTAAATATGATGTTACTTATATAAAATTAAAAATCCGTTTTCGAAACATTCTATCCCATCAAATTTCGACGGATACACCAATGTAATTTTATAGAACTGTTTGTATTCTTATAAAATTTACAATTTTAATGTAAATGAAAAAAAAAAAAAAACTCTTGAGAAAAAGGAAAAGTGTTTCCCCTTTTTCAGGCGATTAAATGTAAAATCAAATTACTATTTACAGTTCTCCGATATTTTTCAAAATATCGGAGAAATTGGCTAATTTTTACGAAAATTTGTATTACTTGTTACTAAGGGTAAGTTTTAAGATGTGAAATACCATAAAAAATTAATGATTGCAGAACCTGATTATTGTAAGAGCATACTCTCCCCCACCTCCCCATCTCCAAAGCCATAAAAATATGAGTATTTAAAGGCGTATTTCTATAGAAAAAATGCACAAATTGTGGTTTCAAAAATGTCATGGGGCCCTTAGTTGAATTTTTGTTTCAGCTCTCCAAATAGGGTTCAATTAGGCTTTTAACATTTATTTTTGTATGCAAAGATGTTGAGACCACAGTTATAAAAAATAAATTAAGATCCATTACTTTTTGTTAAAATGTCAATTAATATTACTAATCTTTAAAATATATATATATTATTTGTAAAGATTTTCACATTAAACATTTTGGCCATGCCTTGGATCCTCGAGAAACCTAATTCAATAAAAAAAATTAATGATTCTTTAAGTCACCATCCAATAAATGCAGATTTCTCCAAAGATAAAATATAACTTTCAAAAGGTTTTAATGTATCCAGGACTATTTTAAAACAGGCGACAAATTTAAAAATGTGAGATTCATTCAAACTTACATAGACGTAAAGTCTCAAACGTGGACAGTAAAAAAAGATTTTACATAGTTACGATCACAAAAACTCTCTACTTTTTTTTGTTAAATAACCCTTTAGTATTTAAATTCTTTAAAAAATATATTATTTGTAAGTTTTTTTAAAAAATAAAAATTAACAAAACTTTCTTTATGCCTTCATCCTCGAAAGATAAATAACTCAATAAATGTAGATTTTCTTCAAATATATATATATATATTATTTGTAAAGATTTTCACATAAACAGTTTGGCTATGCCTTGGATCCTCGAGAAACCTAATTCAATAAAAAAATTAATGATTCTTTAAGTCACCATCCAATAAATGCAGATTTCTCCAAAGATAAAATATAACTTTCAAAAGGTTTTAATGTATCCAGGACTTTTTTTAAAACAGGCGACAAATTTAAAAATGTGAGATTCATCCAAACTTACATAGACGTAAGTCTCAAACGTGGATAGTAAAAAAAAGATTTTACATAGTTACGATCACAAAAACTCTCTACTTTTTTTTTGTTAAATAACCCTTTAGCATTTAAATTCTTTAAAAAAAATATTATTTGTAAGTTTTTTTTAAAATAAAAATTAACAAAACTTTCTTTATGCCTTCATCCTCGAAAGATAAATAACTCAATAAATGTAGATTTTCTTCAAAGATAAAAATTGGAGAAACTTAAAAATATTGAATCATTTTTATCTTGATTATATTCGGGACTATTTTAAAATAGATTGACAAATTTCGAAATATGTGATGCATTCAAACTTTCAGAAACGTGCATAAGTCTCAAAAACTCGACTGTAAAAAAAGATTATACACCCAACTTTACGACGTTAGCAATGTGATGGGGGAATAGAATTGCGAATTTTTACTGGAAGAAAACAGGAAAAAAATAAAAAGCCTTAAAAAAGCCATCCAGATAAATCATTTTTAAGAGATGTAGGCTATCGGCTCTGGGAGATCTAAAACTTGCTAAATCAGCAAGTTTCCCAGTCCCTCTGGCACTTAGCTTTGAGGGGTCATGACGAATACAATGGCTACTCTTTTCACCGACCATAGTTCTACATCGCTGACATTAACAATATATATGTCTATTTAGCTGAAATTGCCTTCCATGTGAAATCAAAGGCGTTCTTTAAGTCACTGCGGAGAATTTGAAATTTTTTAAAAAAGGGAGACAGTTTCATATCTTCGGACTTTATTGAAATTTAATCAGACTAAGTTTTATTAGTGTTTTAATTAATCTAATTCATAATGGACATAAAGAAATATACGCAATAAATTTCGTAAATAATTATACATAATCTACAAGTATACCAAATATTGGGTTTTTATCTGAATATATATATATATATATATATATATATATATATATATATAGTGTCACTAAAAATGTTTCGGAAACGAAAAATATTTTGAAACATTGAAAAGCAAATTATTCTTTATTTAAAATGTGTCTAAGTTTGATATTTTCTTGTGAAATATATATTTGTTTAAGAAAATTATTTCATACTCAGTTATCAAGCATTGGTGTAAGCTTTTTCAGAATCCCCATTTTTGAAAATAATAATAAGAATAATAAATAAATAAGAAGAATAAGAAAGAAAGAAAGTTATTTTTGTAAGAATTGTTATGTTTTTGCGATATGAAATCTTGTTCATCAATATCCAACTAAAATATTTATTAATAATGAATCCTGCTGAAGTTTTCCTTTCTTTGGTAAGCTGGTTTTGTTGCAAATTACACTATTAAAATTTTACCAAAATCAAAAGTTCATGAGAAATTCGTGTTTATGAAATTTAATTTGTAAAGGGGTAAAAAAGACTTTTTTTTTTCCAAAATCGATCCCTGGTTATATAAAGCCAATGCAGGTGCCACACCGAACGTGAATATCTGTCAAACCGCTGTAATTCAACCATTCTTAATGAAGATGGTGTTATTCCATGTTAAAACTGTTCTCAAATACAAAATAGCTACTTTCAGACACATTTCTAAATTAATTTTTGTTCGGAAACGCATTAAATTGGCAGGTGTTCTTATGCAGAAACTATGTAATCGAAAGACATTTTCCGTTTTTTGGTTAAAAGCAGAAGATCTTTCAGAAAATACTGTTAAAGTCTGCGTTTCGAAGCGAATTCCCGACGCGGCACCGCGAGAAAGGGGAAAAACATATCGAGATAATAAGCGATTCTTGTCAGGTGACAAGTAATTTATTTATCAAAAAATGAAAAACTCATTTCGATTCCAAATCGCTTCAACAGTCAGGCCTGTCAATTTTATGCATTTACGTTAAAAAATGAGTCAGAAATTGTGTCAGAAAGTTTCGCGTTGTTGAGTAGGGAATTTGAAAACAACCTTAGGCGTTTCTGAAAAAAATATTTATCCCCCGCTCAATAACGCGAAACTGACACATTTGTGGACTCATTTTTAAACACAAAAGCATGGCATTTGTAGGCCTGACTACTGAATAGATTTTGAATCGAAGGATGTTTTCCATTTTTCGATAAATAATTACTTATCGAGTTATAAGCGGTAGATGTCACGTGACGACGGGTTTTTCTCCTTTCCAACGCTGTCGCGTCTGGAAATTCGGTTCAAAATGCCGATTTTGATAATATTTTCTGAAAGCTCTTCTGCATTTACCAAAAATTGGAAAACACGATTACATAGTTTCTGAATAAGAACACCTGACAATTTCATGAGTTTCCGAACAAAAATTAATTCAGAAATGTGCCAGAAAGTAGATCCTTTTGATTTGAGAACAGTCTTAAAGATCAGGTCTGCCACTTTCGAAATCCGTACCGGAATTGAAAACCTGAATCAACACAGCACTTGATTTAATCAACGTGAAGATGCTCACAAAATATGTCAAGAATCCATCTACAAATGGGCTTTTGTACAGTAATAAAGAACAGTCACATCGAACATTTACTAAAAAAGAAAAAAGTAAGCTGTATTTTACTATCTTATATACTTATGTGTACCCTCACGTTTGGCTGTATAAGCATAATAAATCATTCTTTTTGTCCCAACTAATTTATAACTCCCCCCCCCCCCCCCCTACGTATTTCTAAAACTACTTGCTGAAAACCTTGCGTGAAGAAATAAGAGTTCGTAAACACTTCACGGCAAAACTGAAATAAAACCCTGAATCAACCTCGCTGTCAATTACTCTGGGAAAGCCAACATGATTATTCTCCCTCGATCATTTATTTAAACTCCCCGACTTTTTAAATCTCCCCCTCAATTCGCCGTTCATTCTATCCAAAGGGATTGACGTAACATTTCACCCTTTATTCTCTCTCACTCTATCCGGGGAATTTCTGTGAATGGGTTGAATTGATAATTTAATCTGATCAGCTGTAGTAAAATCCACAAATACATGGCTCACTTATCAATTTACTATTTATTTATTTCTGACAACTTCTACACAGGGCTTCTTTCTAGCTTGTGCAAAGTAAAGGGTGAGAACATTCAGTGTCCACATTAGGAATTCCACATTATTAACAGACAAATTAGCAATTAGCCAAACTGAAAAGTTAGTCAAAATGTACGCATTAGTCAAAACTATTATTATTATATGGGAGACATTCCTCAACTTTTACAGTATTTTTTTTTTTAAGTCACATTACACTATAATCAAAATTAGACACAACTATAATATAAAATAAAACAAATAATTACTAGTTAAAGACTACACATATGAAAAACACCTTTAACAGAAAAATTATTCATTTGCATTTAGTCTTGGTAAACGCCGGGTTTATTTATTTATTATTATTATTATTACATTAATTTTATAAAATTTTTTATCAAAATTAAAATCTTACTTCGGCTTTCGCCATTAGATACAAATCAAATTTTAACATACCTCTCTATACTGTATACATTTAATAAAATTATAGCAATTTACGATATACAATTTTAATTCAGGCACGTGGTCTTGTTAGAAACAGATGAAATAAACTATGAGAGTTGCTAGAGCGACTGTTTTAAAAGGAGAACATATCAACTCAATATTTTCAAACTTCATAACGATTAGAATATACTGACGAAATATTCAGACAGATAAAATAAATAGACCAGCGCAAAGTCTTAACCCATTAAAGCCGGAATTATTTTCGTCTTTAAAATGCAAAACTTACATTTCACACCAGTTTTTTTAAATTAGCAATTTTTGTTTGATTTTATCCCGAACTTTGAGTCATTAAAAAAAGATAATGTTTCCTTAAAAAAATACTGGTGTATAAACAATAAAAAGGTTGAAACTTATCTGGTACCATATGGTACCGCTAGGCTTTAATGGGTTAAAATTTACTCGGAAAAAAAAAAAAAAAATCCATTTCAGAATTATGATCAGACATCGCATGATATTCGAAGAAAAACATTTACAAAAATTACATCTATAAAAAGAAAAATAATATGCAAGACGAGAGTTTTTAAAATGTTAGATCTCGAATTATTATTATTATTATTATTATTATTATTATTTGTGGGGACGTGGGGGGTCAAGATATATAAATCTGAGGCTTGATGTATTCAAATTTTAATCCAGAACCCTCACATTCTAACTTACAAAAAAAGTGAAAAAGGAAAGTTAGTTCTTATTTTGACAAATAGATGGCGCCGCAATTCCTGAATCGTGTCGCGCTCGGAGAAAGGAAAGGAATATCATTCTGGTCTCTCGCACAGCCTAAGTTGCAATTTCATTTTACGAAAACAAGTGACGTGATTTTTCGTTTCAGTTTTTCCCACTAAACAAAATATAAAAAAAGTATAAAATTATTATAAATAATATTACTTTCAATGGTTTTTAAAAACAAAATCCAAAAGAAATTTCGATTGAAAATTAGAAGTAAACATTTCTTTAAATGTGAGGAAAAAATATCGCCCTCTTTGATTTTTAATTTCAATTACTACTTACAAGCAATAATTTAAATAACAAAATACTTTATATTAAAAAGACAAAACTGGAGTACACCAGTTACATTTTTAATGGATGTTCAGAACTTTATTTTGCTATAGGAAGATTATTTTATATGACACTGATTTTAAAAAATGCGTAAAAGGAAACTTTTCGCCAACCTAAAGTTGTACCTTCTAACAAAATATCATTTGCAATATTAAGACATGCATGAAACTAAAATCGCCAACCTGTCTTCCCCCCCCCCCCCCGTATATTTTTAAATACCTTACCTCTGTAAATATTCTTCCACTTGCCCTCTGCAATTACCACCGAAAAAAAAGGAGGCAAAAAACTTAATGTAATAGTAACTAAACAACTCAACACCATCACTAAATTTTCGGTCAAGTTATTTAGAAGCGATGCTTTTATTACAAGTCCCTTCATTAACATCTACGTCCCTCTATTAGAAGTGGCGATTAAGACCTCAAGCGGTGTGCTCTGCACAGCTGTTATTAGAATGAAAGGGGTCGAGGGGTCCGCAACACTTAACGGTAAAAGTGGGAAAAACGAGATTGTGGAAAAAGCAATCAAGATGGAAAACCACAGGGACATAAATTTTCCCGTCTACCCCCTTCGCTTGCCGCCCCCAAGGCTAATTTGTCTCAACTCCCCCATCTGTCTTGAAGAGTTCCCAATGACCAGCTGCCATATGCAACCCCCCAACGGCCAAAGAGGTCGAATACTACAAAATTTTTTGAAAAACCCTTTTCTGCAGAGGACAATACCAACAAGTCATTAGCCCAACCAAAAGCCATCTCATATAGCGCAATAAATTATGTCCTGCCACTATAATTTATGCCCAAACGATGTCCCACGCTCGCCCACGATATGTCGTCAGAGCATACCGTAAATGAAGGGGTAAAAGCTCTAGTAAAAGCAACACCACTTTACATAAAATGACAAGAATGTATAGTTTCTCTTAATAATAATATTTAAAGTTTCTTAAAATGTATCCAAGTTTCTTGTGTATCACAATCAATTGTCAATCACAATTGTCAGAACGCCTCCTAATTTGATTTCTTCTTATTTAAAAGTGTTTGATCATGAATATTTTTCAAAATTAATTTCGAAACAATTTCCAACTATCCTTATAATATCATAAATTAAGCTCTTTTGAAGTTTAATTTTTTTTTTCTTTTATAGTGAAAAGATAACTTTAAAAAAAGACAAAATTTTACTTTACAGGACAAAGTTTTAAAAGAAAAGTTTTCGCCAAAATGTTCTAGAATATACTCTTAAATCGATATTATAGCTTTCTAGAACCATATAGTACATTCTTTCGCTCTAACATTTAATAAACGTTTTAAAAAAATAACGCCCACTTTCAATTAAAAAAAAACTCCATCATACATATGTATCAATGTCAATGTGTTTCCGAACAAAAATGGTTTTGGAAATATGTCAGAAAGTAGCTCCCTTGGATTTCAGTCACTATTGATACCATTGGAACTGGTTTCAAAAGTGAAAGTATCCTCATTAAAATAAATAAATAAACCTGCCAACAAAATCGAAAAAGTAAAAAACGGCCTTTGTAGAGATCGGCCTCAACTATCCGATGCAAAAATCATTTAAAAATATTGAAAGGCAAACAAAATATAAAAAAAAATCTCCCATAGGATTAACATTAGCGAGCGGGTGTTTTCGCGTGGGTGAAAGTAGCTTCTGAAGGCTGTTCTGAAATCCAAACTGGTTACTTTGGTCACATTTTTAATTCACTTTTGGTCGCAAATGTATCAAATTGGCAGGGAAGATTTTTTAGAAAATGCTGTCAAAGTTGGCGTTTTGAACCGAATTTCCAGGCATAAGACTGCCCTTTCGAGACAACAATCTATAACTCAAGATGAAATTAATTTATCGGAAAAAGAAAAAACTTTCGATTACATATCGCTTCAATAATTAGGCATGCAAATGTCATGCTTTTATATTTAAAAATGTGTCAGAAAGTTTCGCGTCATTGAGAGGCTATTTTTATTATTATTATTTTTTTAGAACTGCCTTAAATAAAATTACTGATGCAATTTAGCAGTTACCAAAATACTGTATCCCGACATGCCAGCGCAGGAAAGGCAAAAAACTGCCTTCCTGAGACAACTATAGCTTTTAACTCAGGATGTAATTCATTTATCAGAAAATGGGGAAAACTTCAATTATAAATCATTTCATAATCAAGCCCTCAAATTTCATGCTTTTATGTTTAAAAATGAGCCAGAAGTGTCAGAAAGTTTTACGTAATTGAGCGTTGTAAAATATTTTTTAAAAAAACGCTTTAAGCAAACCAAACCTATTGTTTGAAAGTATAAATTAACCCATTCGCTGTCAACCAAGAGTATAATCGTGGGTTTTCAATCTAAAATTACGAATTCGTACCTGAAATTTCGACAGAAAGATTTTATGTAATCACGAAATGTCTGTAATTAAATAAAGTAAATATTGCTTATTCTGGTATGAATTCAAACTTTCTAAATAAAATATAATTCTGGTAATTTTAACCCGGCAGTGAACGTGTTAATACAATTTCTGAAACGCGCTTTCAATAAGAAGCGACATTTTTTTTTTTAAATGTCATAAAATGTCACATAACTATGGTCATTTATGAATTAGCGCAACATCTTACGCTATAGCTTCGCGAGGGATCAGACCAAAATATGCCCAGATACCTTTTCTTTATTTGACAAAATTATTTGTAAAATAAAAAATAAATAGTGATACACCAAGTACATTTTCTACTGAACTTTCCAAAACTGGATGGGTGGATGCAAGGGAACTGACGAAGATCCACACAGCTGCTCCACCAGTTCTTTTTACTCCCCCGCCTCCTTCGGATTTTTATTACCCAATAAATCACGTGGGGACTCAATTCGCAAGTCTAGCGTCCTTTTCACCACAAGATGATGCTCCAGGATCAAAACCAACCATCTGGCTGTGTTTTCCACAAAACTGCACTGGAAAAATCCAGATAATGCAGTTTACAAGCCCTACCGTTAGGTTAGAAATATATATCAATTTGTTAGGAATATCAACAAGGTCATTATGTGAATAACAAACAATTCTCAGTGAGTTAGAGGTTAACCGAGCAGAGTTTGGATTTATTTTGAAAATTTTATTTACTTGAAAATACCGTGCAATGTCACAACAAAGTTATAATAGATGCTTTAAAAACGGAATAAAATAATATCTCCGATGACGTTTGCTTTAATCCTTTATATTAATTTAACGGTAGATTAAATTTGGCTTTGAAAACGATTATTTAGTAAAAATTTATCACAGCCATAAATTTGTCATAAGTTTTTAATTGTATGCAACATGCAATATACAAGGGTTGAAGAACAATGAGTCCCAATACAAAAGGAAAACTTTAAATATGCAATTTTTTGTAGTTCGCGAAAAATTCACTTTTAATTTTGCAGTTTCTAATATTTATTTCAAAAATTTAATTTTCATGTTTTAAAAATATTCTGCATTTAAAAATACGTAAAATACATGTAACCAAATTGCAAAATTTTTAAAAAACGTAGGAAAGTGAGAAAGTTATATTAATTCGTAGTATCCTTTACAAAATATAGACATATCCTTTTAAAATTTGCAGACATTCGCTAAAATGACTATGCCTTTACTGGGCCAGTTACCTTTTTCCATCAGTGTTCAAAGACAGTGTTCAGACTGGTCTTTTTAATATTTTAGATGTTTAGAAAAACAATCGATTCGATCAGCTTTTCAAACTCAAGATTTAAAATCTACTATCGTTAAGATTAGTTGGTCAGTCTTTTTAAAATAAAAATTATAAAAATAGTTCAAGTATTGTGGATATATCACCTGGTGATCGTCATCGTGGATATACCACAGTAGTTGAATTATTTACAATACATTTTTTAAAGACTGGCCAACTAATCCTAACGATAGACTATTTTTAATCTTTCAAAAGAACGAACGATCAGCTTTTTAAAGATTTTCCATTTATGAATAAGGAATTAACTGCCCAGTGGAGAGATTCAACATAGCCATTTTAGCGAAAGTCTAAAATTTTAAAAAGGGTATGTTTATTATTTATATACATATTTCAAGGATACTACGGATTAATGTAAAATTATAAATAAATAAAATAAAGTTTAAGACATAAAGCTTATGTCAATATTAAAAGAGACTATATAATAACTGATAGAATAAAAAAGATTTGTCTTTGTTTTATATATTATGAACTAAAACATGTATTGTACTTCGACTTTTCTAATGACATAACAATGGAAATGATACATGTAAACATTGCAAAAAATCTTATGTAATAATGCCTGATAATACATTGGCAATAAATAATAAAATATTAAATACAGACTTTAAACTAAAAATATTCTACATCTTTTTTTTTCCTTAATTTCTAGTTCAAATTAATATCCATTTAAGAAAAGTTTCATTCTAACAGTAGCTTACATACGTATCTTATTACCAGTATAGAGATCATTGAGAGTTTTTTTTCTTCTTTTTTTTTTTTTCTTCATTTGTTGCACGCGACTGGCACATGTGGGCCCCATGTCAGGGGCCCAGTCTTTTTTTTCTTCCCTTCTCCAAAGAAGTATTTTTTGCAGGGCTCGTGAGTACTCTATTTCGAGCAATAACTGTTGCTCTGCCACCCCCTTTGTCGCTTTTTAACTTATTTCTTTTAGTCTATCCTATGCTATGTTCTTTTTTCTCTCTCTTTTCCCTATACTCTTGTTCCCTTCCTCGGTTCTTTTAGATAAACATGGCCTAAAAAGACGCGTTGTAGCTCCAGGTTAAAATGTCACTTTATTTTTGTTTTTTTAAAAAGAATTCTGAGGAAAAGTGCATGAGAATTTAGTCTTTCAAGTGTTACGCGAAATTTTTCTTACAATTAACATTTTGTAAAGCCCCTGATTGAAAGCATATGCAGAAAATAAAGAATACTAGACAAATATAGAGTCGTTCAAAAGTTATTAGATATTTTTAATAATTTTGACTCATAGTAGTTACTTTAATAGTTTTGCTTTTAGTTAAAATTGGAATTAAAAAAAAATCATTTGTGCTGTATTACTTAATGGTATTAACTTTTTGTAATGAATTAAAGCTAAGTTTATAACATTGTTTATGATTCTAATTTAGAAGCTACTTCCCTCACGCGAAGACACCCGCTCGCTAATGTTAATGGTATGGGACAGCTCTTTTAAAAATATCGTGTACACATTTCAATATTTTAAAACATTTTTGGGGCGAGGGGGCATTGGAGAGTTGAGGTCAATCTCTATAATCATCGCCCCCCCCCTTTTTCTTTTTCTTTTTTTTTTTTTTTTTTGCTTTCGGAATCTGTTTCGAAAGTATCCCATAAGAAACCTGCTAATAAAACCGGAAAAGTAAAAAATGGCGATTGTAGAGACCGATTTCAGCTATTCAATAGTTGTAAATGTAAACGAGATATTTTAGAAAGGACAATAATCCCATAAGGTTAACATTAGCGAGCGGGTTCTTTCGCGAGATTTTCTCCCGTAACCTCTCCAGTGTAAGCGCGCGTGTGTGAATTATTAATTTTTAGATTCATTTTAAATTTAAAAAAAAAAGCGGCATATTCAGCGAAAAACACGATTCTTTATAAAATAAACTTAATATGTAGGCCTAATTGAACTAACAGAAACATCTCAACTTTTACAGAAAAATAGTACGTTTAAACAAACTTTATACAATTACATTTATCAAAAAGGGGGAGAGATTTAAAAACTTCTGAAACGAACAAAGGGTCAAAAGAGAATAAAATAATAGTTTTACGTATTTAATCAATCTGTATGTTCAGTGGTTCTTTCTCCACGTATCGGCAGTGAATTTTTAACTAAACTTTCAACTAAGAGTTAAAAAGGCGTTTCTGCCGCGGCCAGTGGGACTGTTTTTACGAAATAAAATTTCCCCTTGTTTGTTTTACGGTATGCCGGTCTTAGTCACGTAAACCGAAGAAACTTTTATAGCCAAATAAAACAAAAGGCCTCTAAAACAGAAGAATCCAACCAAAAACTTTTTAACGAGCAAATATCGCTTAAATATTTAGATCGTGAGAAACCTT
Source organism: Maratus michaelseni (assembly GCA_963931845.1). Lineage (NCBI taxonomy): Eukaryota > Metazoa > Arthropoda > Arachnida > Araneae > Salticidae > Maratus > Maratus michaelseni. The sequence continues at coordinate 144,560,735 of OZ007593.1, read as the reverse complement.
TGAAAGATAGTGACAGATTGAAAGTCCGTAAGTCTAAGTTGTGAAAAGTTTGTAAATAAGTTAGCTTTAAAAATGGTTTGGTAAGTATAAAATATCCAGGTAAGCCCCCCCCCCCCCCCCACCTCTCCCCTGGAGTATTTAAAACTCCAGCTGAAGAGAAGTTACTGAATTTTTATTAAAAATGTCCTTTTGAGATTTAAAACTATTCACTATGAACAAATAATTATTTAAGATATAGAAACACATTTAACTATAATATGCTGAATTAACCTTTCGCCTTGTCCTTCATTTTTTTTTTTTTTTTTTTTTTTTTTTTTTTAAAATATAACAACAGCCAAACAGATCCTTGAGTAATTATCGCATTAGTAAAAAACTCATAATTACTAAGTCACTATGTTTAAATTCGCCCGCTTACTGACAATCCACATGCTGCCATATATATACAAGATGATATATTACATTAAATATTATTCTTATAAAAAAAGAAAAAAAAAGTTTATTACTACATGTTCCTAAGCACCGTAAAAAATAAAATAGAAGGGTTTTTTTTAAATAAAAATTATCACACTCTTTATTTCTTTTTTCTACATTTTTGCGTTTAAAATATTTCGTTGTTGCAGTTTCACAGCCAGTTGACCTATTTGGGCGAGAGGGGCCTATACGTACTCCTATACGTACGGTTAACCGTTTTCACAGTTTAACTTGTAATTTTCAGTTATATATATATACTATACTAAGTGAAATTTTGTTTCCTTTGGAGACCCAGTACCATTGCTTAGAGACTTCTAAATTGGTGAATTTTAATTATAATAGTCACATGCATAAAGTTTAGTACAGAAAGTGATAAATCGGCAATTATTCTTTATGGTTATAGTTAAAGGTTAATTTAGAAAATGACGTATAGGAAATAAAATTCCGATTTGCACTGTCCATGCAAATTTTTTAAACTATGATATATTTAAATTGCCATTATTTTAAAATTTAATAAATAGTTAAGAATTAAGCCCTGTAGTGAGATTAAATCAAGCCTTCCTTATTTCGCATTTGCCGGAAAGAATTTAAAAATGTAGCTGTAGTGGTCATCCTTCCTAAATATATTTAGCTGGCGCCGGCATTTACTTTAGATGCCTCTTTGTTATACAATAAGTTCTGCGGTTGAATTGAGTATGGTCTCAGGGTCTCAATTTATGTATTTTTAAGAGAGAATTTAAAAAGAAAAATATGCTTTAAAAAACAGGACTTTAAACCGCATATACTATTACGCTATGGGAAGAATTCGACCTTTTTTACTTCTCGTTGAATACTTCTGCTTTCCCAAGCTCTTGATTATGCTTGTAATGCAATTTAAGCTAGGGATATTATTTCTTCAGAGCTTTATGTTTTGTCTTTCGCATGGCAATCTTATTTTTATTGTTTAATTCATTGATAAACCTATCCAGTTTATCTCATTTTTTTCTTTAATTAAATGATAAAGCACTCTTTTACATTGTGGATTTCAATCCTTTATGTAGATAATTGTGCTGAATTGCTGAATATAAGGCAATACGCACGTCTTAATTCTAAAATAGAGATTTTTGTTAAAAAGTGCCAACGTCTTCCCTTCAATTTACTCCACGTGGAAATTCGTTTTTGAGCAAAAAAAAATCAGAGATTTGAAACAAATAAAACATTAAATCCGGGTTTTCTCAAAGCGCCAAACCCCCCCCCCCCCCCCCCCCCACACACACACTTAAAAAAATTAATTTATTACTAATATTTTTTCAGTATGCATAAATCCCCCCCGCCCCCTTCTGACATCGGCGACAATAAAAATCCAGGGAGGGGCAAGATTTTGGAATAGACGTGCCTGTGGTCTTGCAACCTAGTCAGTCTTTTTAAAATGGAAAATATAAACATGAAATAAGCTAAACCATGGATTTTCTATTGAACCTACAGTGCAAGTTAATTTGTTTCATATAAAAAGCAGTACAGAAATGCATCAACACATTACCAATAAAAAAATAAGTCAATTATAATGGTTTTTCTTAAAAATGAAGAATCTAAACAATTTTAACACTTAACTGATGTTAGCAGTATCACAGATTTTTTTTTTTTTTTTTTTTTTTTTTTTTTTTTTCCGGTTTTCCTAATTTAGCTTGTAATTTTCAGTTTAACTATAAAACAGTAGCGAAATTTTGTTTTGTTTGGAGTACTATTGCTATTGTTAGAGATTTCTGAATAGGCGAATTTTAATTATAATAGTCCCGTATATATAAAGTTAGAAACAGTATCTTATGAGTTAATAGAACCTTTTATTCATTTTTCGGTCAAGCTATGTATAGGAGACCGCTCACAGTATCTGACAATTTTTATAAGAGCAGTTAGGGGTTAAAAACATGACTTGAACGTAAAAAGAAAAATTTTAAGTTTCTTTCACGGAGACAACGTCCCTCCCTACTCTTCACCGACGATTAATCGTTATTTCCTGTTAGTGTTTATTATTTTAAAACAAGAATTAAATTTTACTATTTTGCTTTTAAAGTTAGCTAAAATGAAAATATTTTTAAAGTATTTTTAAATCTAATGAGGGGGTAGTATACCCCTCGACGCCACCCCCTTGCCGATGCCCATGCTATTGGAAGAAAACCTTGGCGATCAAGAAAAAGTTATCCGAACACATTTTTCACTTCATGTAATTTTTATCACCAAAACAGAAGCAACAAGAATAATAGCAAGTAAAACTCAGCTTTTTCTCCCGTCGATGAATAGAATCAAGGGGAAAATTCCGAACAGTTTCGGGTCGTAAACGCAGCCTCCTGCCGGTGTAAAAGACAATCTACCGGTTTATAGTTGGCACTTCTTGTTGATCGTGACGGCAGCAAACATCCTAATGATTAGCCGATTAATAAAACACAAGGAGGACCAGCGGTTTTGAGCTTAATTGTGTTAAGACTGAGGAGGGTTTTTTTAGGACCGGGTAAAGCAACAGAATAACCTGATCGTATAGGACAGCGTGATAAATTAAACAACTCTTTTATACAGATGAAGCAAGTGCAACACAACGATTCAGGACAAAGTGTTAAATTAAACAGAGACACAGTGGCGCAGAGATGGGGGGGGGGGGGGGACCCCGAGAGTTGCGATAAAAATGGACTTCTTAACTATGCGTTTGATATATGGAAAGAATATTGAACAGCGAGATCTCAAACTCCCATCGCTAATGTTAAACCTCTGGGAGTGGAATACATTCGTATTTTTTAAATAACTTCTCTAGAAATTAATATTTTTAACTTCTCTTTTCTGTGTAATCCCCTGTTTAAGGATGTCTCTTCTTGCTTAGTTGTCAAAATATTTCTAAAATATCTACTTGATTTTATCAAAGGTAATGGTAGAAACTGTCTAAGTCGAATTCATCAGATGATGAGAGAAGATATACAAAAGAGACAAGATATAAAAAAGTTAGTTAAATATTTTCATCCTAATGTCTTATAACAATAAACACAAAGGAAAAAGGGATCTAAAAAATGTTCGGCAGAGAGCCTGCCCTTGTCAAAATATTTAATTTTACTTGAAGTGTTAAAATCTTACTCGGTTTTGCTAAGATTGGCCGACACATAAAATTCCTTAATTTATAATTTTATGTGTCGGCCAATCTTAGCAAAACAGAGTACGATATTAACACTTCAAATAAAATTAAATATTTTGACAAGGGCAGGCTCTCTGCCGAAATTTTTTTAGATCCCTTTTTCCTTTGTGTTTATTGTTATAAAACATTAGGATGAAAATATTTAACTATTTTTTTTTCTTGAAAATCATCAGATATAGACGATATTTAGTGAATTAAATTTCAAAGTCAAGAATGGGTCAATAGCCTCCCCCTTCGCCCTCCCCCACTTCCAACGCCCATGTATCAGTAAAATTATGTAATTCAAGCATCAGTATATAAACGCTACGGTCTCCATTACCTTCTTATGCCTCAGGCAAACTACAAATTTTGTTGCTCGGTTGAGTCATTCGTGTGTCCTACTGACCATAAATTGACCTTGACCAAAACTTTCTTATTTACTTTTTTTTTTTTTTTTCGCTACGCACCCCCTGCATGACCTTGGTGAGATCAGGAAAAAGAGGAAACGAAGGGGTGGTAGATGAAAAAAAAAAAGTAAACGAGAAGCAACAGCGGCAAAAAAGAAAAAGTTGGGAACTTTTTTTTTTGGGAGGTAGGAATATTCCTCCCCCATTTTCGGAATCCCTTTGAGAACTATTTCTAGATATGTGTGTCGAGTTGAGGAAACAGGAGGTATACGCAGAAGTTCAAAACAACCCGAGGAAAAAAGAAAGCAATTAAAAAATTTGTAAGCGCCAATCGTGAAAAACAATGTGAAAAAAAATGTTTAGCTTTCTTCTAAATCCTAAGCAATGCCATATGAACCCCGAAGCTACCGTTACCGAATACATTTTATCAAATTTCCTGCTGTTAGTGCTAGAAATTGAATTTTTAAAAAACAATAAATTAAACAGTGCTTTGCAGAAAATAAAACTATTATAGTAAATAAAAAGAAATCGAGCTATATAGGTTTAAATTACCCTTTATAACTTCATGATCTAGAATATTTTGTTCGCCAATTTCATTTTCGAGACAGCGTGGCTAAGATTTAAAATTGTAAAAGAAAAAGAAGACTTTAAAAAACTAAACATTTCGGACATTTCATTATTGTTATGAATGTACTTGAAGTCTTAGGACATTATTTTTAAAAATCACAGAAATATCGAAACTATTGCATAACCATTAGAAAATTATCTACGACTCATCGGTGGATTACAAATTAAAAAAAAATATGGGTTAGACTCGAGAAGTAATTTTTAAATGAATTGAAAAATCAGGATTATCAATAACATACTTATAATAATTAACCAAACCAATTATTAATGTCATTATCAAAAAATCAATAATTTTAATTATTTTAGATTTAGTGGATTTTAGATATTGAATTCTAGTGAATTAGGATTATCAAATTAATAAGACTACACAGAGGGAAAGGGGATTAGGGGGCAAAGACCCTTGATATAATAAAAAGCTGTCGCAGAAAATAAAAAGACCTGGAATATCAGTGATGTAATCTTATTTCACGATTTAATTCCCGCGAGTTAAATCCTCTGAAACTTAGTATAATACTTTTTGAAAAAGAAAGAAAAACAGAAAAAAAAGCTAAGTTTTTTTTTTTTTTTTTTTTTTTTTTTTCAAATGAGCTAATAAAAATGAGATTTGCAGGATTGACATAAGGGCCTTTGAGCTGTAGATTTGCGCCTCAAAATTATAATTAATATTTATAGCTTTTCCTTAAGTTTTTTATTTATTTATTTTTTGGAGAGATGAATTATTATCGAACATTGAATACAGAAAATAGTAGTATTTGAGACAGCTCATTATGGCTAAAACGTTGTCTTCATTTGAATGGAAGAAGGGATCCCTCCCCCCGCAGTTGCTAATACACCTAAAAGAAGATCGCCGTGACACTGAAACTCCCTGAAAGCGGAAGTAAAAAGACCCACCATCTTTTGCCCATTGAAGAATTTTCGGACACAAAAGATCACTGTGAAAGAGGTGCAAATTAGCAGCTTTTAGAAAAACCAAAGTTGCAGGAGGCAACAAATTGCAAGTAATTGTTTGTTATAAGACTGCATCAGTAGTAAAAAGGAATATAACTTTTCTCCTAGATTCCCTCTGAGGAAATAAAAAAAAAAGGAGGGGGGGGAGTCATTTCTATTTAACAAAGCATATACCTCGCACACTTTGGGACAGGCCATGGGACATTAAAAAATGTCTCCATTTGAATGTGGAAGGCTTGAGCCCCATAAGCTCCTTTTACTACGCCCCGGCTTGTGGACATGTACAATTCAAGCGTGTTTATATCTGAAATGGATATCGATCTCAGTCATAAACAAAACTTGGAAGTGAAACCTCCCCATCTTTCTCTCATCAAATGAGTTTCAGATACAAAAGACTGCAGGTAGATAAACGGTTTAAAAATAGAGAATTTAAAGTTAGATTATCTGCACTGATCAGTACAGGTTCTTTTAATCAAAGTTGTAGGCGACAACTTGTAGGCAATTGTTATAAGATTTCAAAAAGATCAAAAGAGTCACATTTCTCCTTATGGTACAGATGACACGGGCTCGTTTTTTATACCAGCCTTAGGGCCCGGGCGGGCTCGGGTTCAATCTTTCGGAAACTTACAATTTTATTTATTCTCATATAGAAAAAATAAAAACAACCTTTTTCACCATTAAAAAAAAAAAAAAAAAAAAAATACATACTCCATTTAAAGTCGTTTTAATGTTATTTTGATCAGAAAGAATAAAAGAGGAAACAGATTTTTTTTTTTTTTTTTTACTTTACTAGTAATTAGAATGCTACTTTAAAAAGGAAATTTACAATATTTGTGAGGCGACTGGCGACTAGGTGATATGGCGCCATTGGGACGTTTATTTTTATTTATTTATTATTTTTTTTTTTTTATAGAGATCTAACGCGAAATGAATATTTTTTTTGTTTGTTTTTAGTCAATCAGCAATAGCTTAGGTTTGCAAATTTTTAGTCTTCTATTGTGTGCGAGTCATAATCGCTCTTCATATGAAAATAACATTAATGATTTTATGTTTAATTATTAACTGCTCGTGCTAAAGCTCTGCTCTGCACATTTACAAAGTCACTTTCATTCGTAAGTAGATATAATTGTCATGATTGTTATTCCGATAGAAAGCAATCGAACAGTGTTTTCATTTTTCCTATATAAGCATTGGATCTTTCAGATAACAGTGTCACATTTTTAATTTAAGCTACTTTTCAGGAACACGAAATATTGCTTTAATTAAGGGATCAATTATAAATTACGAAAAAAACTCTTTTATGGGAAATAGAAAACGTTGTTCGATTCTTCGGCATAGAAATAACAGGGTTCCTACATAACTGGAAAATATGGAAAACAGGGAATTGTCAGGGAAAATGACAAGTGCTCAAAAAGTCAGGGTCCCTAAAACCTGGAAAAGTCAGGGATTTAAAAAATATATATATTATGTGCTATCATGTATCAAGATTCTTCCGAGTTTCCGAATTCAGTCTGTGAGAAATTCAGATTTTTTACTAGCGAGTAGTATTTTTGCTAGATTCATATTTTTAACATAATGATGTTTTAGTCATACAAATTTGTTGCTAAATAGGTGATACTTCTGCGAAAGAAATATTGAGCCATGTTAAGGTGGCTAGGATGAGATGTCATGAATATTTAAATAAGAAAAAGAAAGAAAATTATAAAGCAAGCAAAAAAGAAAAGCTGTAGCTAAAATTAAATTGTCAAAGGACAAAAAATTGAAAGTTACATAACAAACTGTTTCTGAAACAACGCAAACAAATGACATGGTAGTAGAAATGTCAAAAAGTATTTGAATGGTTGATATGTGAAATCCAATTATATCAATAAAATGTTACTTTGAATCCATCCAAATTGTATATTTGTAACTGCTTTTCATTTTTTGTATTTTAAATATCAAATAATAGATTTTTAGTTTCAATTTTATAGATTAATTTTATTTCCAGAGACATATTTAATCATTAAGATCTAGAATTACTAATTCGTATTTCTAAAAATGTCGTGAATTGTGGGCATGGAATTGTAGGAAAAATGGTCTGGAAAAGTCAGGGAATTTTGTTATTCAAATAAAGTATGAACCCTGAAATAGTAATTTCTGCAAATTTCATGCGTTTATTCATAAAAACGCACTTCGTTAATGTGTCCATCAGATTTGCTTGTTCAGAGAGAAAAATATGAACATCCTTTAAAGTCTGTACGTGCCGAATAAAATTTTATTTGTTAAAATAAAAAGTTAAATTAATTTTATCTATAAATATATTTACAAATTTAAAATTTTCGCTTGCCAGCAGAAGTGTAAGAACCTGCCATCTCGGACACGCGTGTCATGCCAGTAGGTTCCTCATCCATGCAATAGACCTTTCTTCACCACAAAGCGATCTGGCACAAGTTGGGACCCGGAGAAGTGAGGACGAAATCAGAAAATTATCAAACCTCTAAATGTTACCTATACCATATCCGTAATCAAGTCCAATTATGCCTTGCTCTGATCGACAAAATAATTAAACTTTAATTTTAACAATAAAAACTATTTAGAAATTAAAAAAACTTTTTAAAATAATTGTTCCATAAAATTATCAGGTTTGAAGAGAGCACAGAGAAGAGGGGGAGGGGTACAATTAGCTGGATAATATAGCTAGAATATACTAACACAAACTGAAGCGGCCTTGTCATGGACCGATTTTGTATAAAGTATTATGTTGGTACAGAGCTTGCAAGAGACCGTAACATAATATGTAACCGGACCTTACAATTTATTTGCACTCCTATAAGTATGAATATTCTTCTCTATGTTACATGTATTTCTATTTGCGATTTTAGACTTATATACCTATTTTCAATTGTCCAGAATAACAATAATAAAAAAAATCATACACATAAAAAGATCTTAAATTACACGTTAAAATCACACTAAGTAAATTGAAAAAACGTGCATAAATAACGGCTTAGTAGCGAAATTAAACTTTAAGTTAAAATCCGATTTCAAGATAACTAGCAAATACATCACCAAAAATCTTTTGTTATTTAGCGATTTTTTAATTATTATTATTATTATTTTTTTTTTTTTTTTTTTTTTTTTTTTTTGAGAAAATTTTGTTTTAATTCTAAAGATGAAAAATTGTAAAACTTCTAAAATTCTAATTCTGTTTCGATCTGAATCACATAGAACAAATAATTAAAATTGGTGATCTCAAATTATATCTGGGTACTTTTGTCATAATTTTTAAATCAATTTTGTACGCAAACGTATCAAATTTGCAGGTAAACTCTTATTAAGAAACTATACAATCGTACTGTTTTTTCAGTTCTTCTGTGAAAGAAGATTTTTAAGAAAATGCTGTCAAAGTTAGAGTTTTGAAGCGAATTTCCGAAAGCGACAACGCAGGAAAGAAAAAAAAACTGTCGCCCAGAAACAACAATCTCTTATAACTTAAGATTCATTTATCGAAAAATAAAAAAATAAACTGTTCGATTAAAAATCACTTCCGCAAATATCATGCCTCACTAAAGAAAAAAAAATTATGGTATAATACTAGCATTCCAGCTGCCTGCATTATATCGTAAAATTAACAGTAATAAACAATAAAATAAACGGTAATACGCTGCCGCGTATATGCTCAATATTATACCGTAAAATCGCCAATTTTCTTCCCCCAGTGTACAAATGACATGCTTTTATGTTTAAAATATCAGAAAATGATATTTCGCGTTATTGAGCGTTTTTAAGAACTAGTACTTTAAATAAAATTACTGGTGCAATTTAACTGATACCAAAATACTGTATCAACATATACATAGCCAATACATAAATGTATGCATGTTATCATTAGTCAATTTATTAAATTATAAAAGTTATTTTTAATCATAAAGCTTAATTCATTATTTTTGCTCAAATTAAAAAGCAAAATTTGAAGAGAACTTGAAAATTTATATTTTTTAATCACATCAATATTTAAGGCTAAATATGTTTCAAAAACAACAAAAAAATCCAATTAGTGGCTATCTAGAACATTATTTCCAGAAATAATTGTATGTATTTCATACATTTATATTATCCTTAAACTTAGTTTTAAAACATAATTTACATATTAAAATCATATAATAATGAAAAATTAAATTTTTCTGAATACCTATCAGGGGTCGATACAGGATTTTTTTTTTTCTTGGGTCCCATTTTGTGAAAAGTACAAGTTATTTTTGTGAAATTTGTTATATTTTTGTGAAAAATAACATTTTGTAATGAAAGATGAAATCCGGTTACTCAAATTCGAGCAATACAGTTATTAATAACTTCGAGTCCTTCTGTTAAATTTTTCGTTTCTAGTGAACTTGTTTTGTTTGTAAATTACACATTTTAAAACATAACAAAATAAAAATAATGTGTGAAGAATTTTCTGTAATTTTATGAAGAGGCCTATTTTATTAAGATGGAATTTTGTGAAGAATCCTGTTTTTTCTTAAATGAATTTTTGTAAAGGAGCCCTAAATAGGTCTCAATTTTTACTTGGATCGACCTCTGCCTATTGATCTCATTATAGAAAAGTGGACATTTCAACATATATCACGACTTAACTAACAAACAATTGCTTAAAAATAATCCCCCCCCCCCTCAAAAAAAAAAAAAAAAATACAACCTACTTTAATTTAAAGAAAATACATATATAGACACAAAATTACCATTTTCTTATAAAAAATTTGCACAAAACTATCGCGATAACATTCTTTACAAAATAAAAATAGGAATATTTATTGAAAATATACATTGTCGAATTTAATAATCACAATAATGAGCCTTACAAAAATAAATAAAAATAGAATCATCAATATAAAAATTAATCAATATAAAAATAATACACAATATACTACATTGGATTTAATAACCTGCTATTTTGAAAAATATTAAAGAAGTATAAAACCAATATTTTTTATATCGATACTTAAATTATGCCTTGTTCCAATTTACAGCATAAAGAACTATTTTCAAAATGCAAACAATAATAATAAAAAATTAACATAGTGAATAAAGTACTCAGGTCCGACGACTTTTGAAATTTAATATCAAGCATCCAGCACTGTAAATATATAAACTTTATAACTAACCAATTTATTTTTTAATTCCCATTGATCAATCACAAGAGGTTTTTTATTTATTATTTTTATATTAAAACAGAAACCTATATGAATATTTAAGGCCAAATATTTATATCTCCATTTAGTTTTTAAATAATAATGATCTTATTTTAAAAACTTAGTAATTAAAAAGATCTGACAGCCTCTCAAGTTTAACACATAAATTTTATCGTCAATAACTTTATATATAAAACTATGTAGCAAAAAACCAATTTTCAACTAACATTAGAAAGATAAGCAGATTATAAAAAAATTATATTATACCGTTTTACTCATATATCGATATTTCTAATTACATACTCTTCAATTTTTCACAATAAATTATGCTTAAAAGTTAGCAATAAAAATGAATTTTTATATTACAATAATTTAAAAAAAAAATTACAATAACGCGTACACGTCTTATTTGAAGTTGAGCATGCAAACAAGGTAATTAATATATATACTCATTAACACTTTAAATTTTCAAAGCTGCCATTATGGCATATTTTAATTCACGTAAGATTTTTCAAAATCAAAAGCAAAAGGGTTTCTTTCTTAATTAAATAAAATAGGAAGGTCGACCAAAAAATATGTTGTTTCGTTATATAATGATATATAAATGATGCAATGCTAAAGTGCAAGTCCAGTTCTTATTTGTTATTATGTAACAACTCAAAATTTATTTGAATACACTGTGATAAAAATTAAATTTACATAAAGTTGTTATATATTATATAGTTCACTTATTAAATAAATTAACTTTGTAAACTTAGCATTTATTCAAAAAATGTGTTCTGAAATTACATTTACATTAAATTTTTCTATTGTTCGACTTACCTATTAAAATATTAAATTAAATGCTTATTATGAAAAAAAAGTGTTTAAAAAAATTACATGTACATAAAAAAAATTTGGGGGGGGGGTTAATTATTAAAAGATGAAACTAAACGTTGATTCGAAGAAAAAAGAAATGTTTAAAAAACTAAAATTTCATTTATATAAAAGTTATTCGATATATTTCGTTAATTATTACAAGATTTAGCTTACATAAAATAAACTAGTAAATGTTGAATTACTACACAACAAACCATATTTTAAAATTATAAAAAAAAAAGTTACAAAAAACATTTTAGTTCAAGAAATTTAAAATAAAATACTCACACAAACTGACTCTCTAATAAAAATCCACGCCAAGTAAAATAATCCTTCACAAAAATCTTACTGTACGTTCTCGCTGAACTCACAACTGAAAATGACCAGCCACAGTCTTAAAAAAGGGGGAAAGACTCCCTCAGAATTTCTGTGGGAGGAGTCAGCTTAGGTTCGGATATCGCTACCATTGGTTAAAAGTATGGAGATAAAAAAAAAATGTATTTTACATGACGATAGGCTACTAAGGTTAACAGTAGATCTTGACTACTAATGAAGAGATTAAAAAACAAAGTTGGCATTTTCCCCCCGCGTTTTGGCGAAGATTTAGAACTGTTTAATCATTTTACCTAAAAAGAAAATAGTGCTTTTTTTTTTTTTTTAACGTGAAATTGTTTTTTTTTTTCCTGTTAAACACGTTAAATACTTTATTTTCATGTTTGATTGCATAATTTTCCGCTATTTTACAAAAATCAAGATTCGAATTATACCTCCCCCCCCCCCCCCCCCACCCTCTTCCTCCTCCTCTCATCCCTTTAAAAAATATATTTATTCAATTTATTCAGAGTATTTATTTTCATTCATTGAATACATTCGTATAAAAGAGTAGGGTGATTATTTATTTATTTATTTTTTAAGAATATTTTAAGACTAAGTTAAATCGTAAACTTAAATTATTATAAATGAAGCGATTCAAAAACGGTGACTGATTACATCATTTCATGGTGTTTCTTTTTCGGCTCAAACTTTTTTTTATTATTATTATCTTTAACCTTAAATGAAGAGTTTCACGCCCGCCCCCGTTTTTTTTTTTTTTTTTTTTTTTTTTTTTAACTATTGTAGTTTGCGTATTTTTCATTTTTGCCACTAATTTTTACCTTTTTAGGTGCGTTCGTAATTATATAAATACGTAGCACCTATTGTCGTCGCTTAGTCCGTCCGTCTGTCTGTCCGTCCGTCCGCATATAACAACGCAAAAACTACCCAACCGAATGGTTTGAAATTTAAGATATATTATCTTTGCAGAATTCTGTCGAGACATTTCAAATTTTATTAAAATCGAATCAAAACTTTAGGAGATATTAATAAAAATATTTATTAAGAAATTTGAATTTAAAAAAAAAAAAAAAATCGGTGCTTTCTTGTTATAGGAGCTTCCAAAGTTTAATCGTCAAGCGACCGAGATACTTATTCTATTACAGAAATTAATCTGCAGACGATATCATTCATTTCACAGAATTAAAAATAATCAAGATCTAAATATTTATATAGCTAGCTACAGTACGAACGCACCTCATTTGTCACGTTTGACGTACACAGGGTTCGTACGGATCAGGGAATTTTCCAGGAGTGTTACCAATATTTTTTTTATAGAAAAAGAAATATAGCATATACTCACGAAACTTCACTTTCTTTTAAGGAGAGATTTTCTATAAGAAAATACTGGTAGGGAAGAATTTTCTTGTCGCAAAATTCCAGGAGCCGTACGAACCCTGCGTACAATTTCCAGCTTGTTTTGTTTCCTTTTGTTACAGATCAAAATTGAGTGTGCATTAAATAAATGCAATATTTTTTCCTCTCCCTTTCATCTTTATATATATATATATATATATATATATACTATAAAGGCCGAACGTGTCCGTGCGTGACGCTGACGTCATTTTGCGAATGGCAACAGTTGACGATGAAATTTCGGCTTTGCGATTTTTGCTACAGCAATTTTTTTAATTTCTAAGCATCGCATGTTTTTAATTTTTGCACCGTTTTATAGGAGAAAAAAATATCTACTTTCAAATGCAATTTGTTTTAAAACTGTATCGCAATTTACTACTTTATTATAGCATTTAAATTAAATTTCAAGCATGATTTTTTTTTAATCCCTCTATCGCTTGCAGACGATTACAAAATATTAATCCATTTGCAATTTAAACAATATAAAAAGTTCGGCATTTGTTTCCAGCTAATATTCAATAACGAAATTAAAACATCATTAGACAATAAAGAAAATTGAATAAATAAAACACAGATTTAACATACATGTAATTGAAATAAGCCCTTAAATCCGCTGACATTACGCAACACAAAAACCACTGTAGATAGCGAATTTTTTTGCGATTTCTTCGGCTATTAACTTGCACGAGGCCAATTTTTAATAAATTTCAAAATTTTATTTGAATATATAATTGACATATTTCATATAAAATTGCTCTTTGTTGTTGTTAAGAGGCAATCTAAAAATATATATAATGTAAAAAATCTATTAGCGTTTTCAATTAAAAAAATAGTTTTCACATGTATTATCTATCCCGGGAACCCCAGGTTGGATACCCTAATTTTCAGTAAGGGCCATTTTACAACATTCAAAAATCTTACGCTTGATTACTTTTGAAGCCCATTACTTGTTTAAATTATGTTTACTCTTTTCTTAAAAATAATTCAGGCTTATAAATGTTTACTTTTATACTAGTTATATAATATAATTGTGTGATTTTAACACTTTAAATAGCCATATATAAACTTACTTTTATAGCAAACCAATCACTAAAATCATAAGAAATTAATTAACAGTTGAAAAGAAAAGAGAAGTGAGTTTTATTCCTTAAGAACTCATATACTGATGCTGTATATAAGATTTGACGCGATATACTGATCCTTGCACATTATGATATGCATGCATATCTGATATGCATGCATATGCATAACTAAACTAAAATAATAACAATTTACATGAAATGTATCTAGTAACCCTTTTATCAGGAAAGCCTTTTTCCTACCTGGATTAGGAAATTTTATTTACTAAATTTTCGATATATCTGATAATTTGGAAAAAAATAACAAAATTAATTCTTTTCGGATTTCAAAATGGCGACCTTTTACAACACTGTCTTAAACCGTGATTCCGCTATTTTTCGCTGAAAATTTACATTAGTCAAGGGCAACATGGCTTGCTCCAATTTAGATTTTTAAATGAATGTCTGTAAAACTGATGATTTTTGGGGAAATTTATTATTTTCGGATTTTAACAGGGCTGCGGAGTCGGAGTCGGAGTCGGAGTTGTGGAGTCGGAGTCGGGCCTATTTTGGGGCAAAAGAGTCGGAGTCGGAGTCTCTAAAAAACAGGTCGACTCCGACTCCGACTCCAGCTTATTTTTTCGACAGTTTGAAGTGAAATTAAACCAATTCTATGTAATTTTAAATTTATAAACTGAATTATTATTTTTATATTTGGACTATATATACAAGGAAACTCAGGTTAAACAGGCCTAATATACTGTCCAGAGTACAGCATATTTGAAAACTGTTTTGAATTGAAATCTCTAGCTTATATTTAGTATATAGTCCTTTCTCTAGGTTTTTTGGGGGTTTGCGGAACCCGAGGTAACGCGAAAATTGGAAAATTTTCCCTTTTTTTTTCTTGTTTTCCTCAGATTTTTCAGGTCTGTGGGACCAGGAGTAATGCTGAAACTGTAAATTTTCTCCCCTCCCCTTTTTTCCGTGTGCGCAGGAACCCCCCCCCCCCCCCTCCCTCCAAAGAAAAAAAAAGTGAAATTCTAATTTTTTTTCTGAGTCTGCAGTACTCAAAATAATGATGAAATAGTAAAATTTCTATTATCTTTCTCCTTTTGATATTCAGGTCTTGCAGACCCGAAATAAAGCCAAAATTATAAAATTAATGCAGGAAATATAAAATCTTCATCTTTATTTTTCTTGCATTCTTTCAGAATTTTTCGGGTTCTGGAGACCCCAAATGATGCTTAAATTGTAAAATTTTTGTCTCTTATTTTTTGGGTCTGCAGGAATAGATATAAAATCAAAATTAAACATCCTTTAACCCATATTTTAATATAATATATGTTTGATTTGGCATAAAATATTTTGCTTATCTAAATATTTTGGATAGATCTTTGTGTGTTGTTCAAAGTATATTTTGGAGATTTATTAGATTTCAGCTGTTGTTTCTATCTAATAGCTTCAAGTTTAACTTTTAGATTGTAATTTACATGCATATAAATATTTTACAAGCAGTTTTTGCATCAGAGTTTTGACAATATTAAATTTTACCACATATAAAATTTAATGCATATTGTGTTTTTGTGTGAGTGCATATGCATAGAGTATCTGGGAGGAGGAGGGGGGAGGGGGAATGTTCAAAATATTTTCAGTCTTGACCAAAGCCAATTAATGTAGGGGCAAAGTTCCACAGGCATTTTATAAGAATATTTTTGCCTTATTTAAAAAAAAAAAAAATCTGCATTTTAAAAAAGGTGAAACTTTTTATACTAAAATACTGTCGGAAGTTTGCCGCTGCAGTAAATGAGTCCTAGTCTTGACTACCTATCACAGCTTACACCCATAATTCATCCAAAACAAGAACGAAAAATCATGCGTCAAGCATAGATTATGTAGCACTTTCCAACGCTTCTAAAATAATTTTACAAATCATTACCGTTTAATAAGCTGAAAGATGACATCTAAGTAAACATTTTGGAAAACGCATAACATATTTAAAAACGTAATTTCAGGAATTTTCAATATATACAATATTCGGAAAAATATCCGAATACTTTTATGTAGCCCTGTATATGATCTATAGATTTGTATATATACTACATAGGATGCTAAATTTTAGTTTAGTTAGGAAACGCGTAGCACAGTTTAAATTCTCCTTCTGGAGTTTCTGTCAATAAACGGAAATGTGTTCGCGAACTTTTGTGCTGCCCTGTATAGGATCTACAGAATTTATACACACCACGTAATAGACAAAAAGCTAGTTAAGATTAAAATCGCGTTCAGTAACTTAAAACGCACTTCCAGGAATTATTGTTAACAGACAGTAGAGAATTCTTTTGTGTGTCCCTGTAAATGAACGATGACTGCTATACACACACTATTCTGTAGTAAGCCTCTTGTAATGCACCTTAGTAATATATATAAATTTCAATGCGTTTAAAATAGTGGAACATTATTTAAATAAGCCGCAGACGATTTTTCTCCATAGACGTAATGTAACGGAATTATTTTGACTGTCCCTGTAAAGTAACTCTAAGTGCTATACACCTACTATTCCATATTAAGCTTCTTATAATGTATCTTAGTGATCTATATAAATTTCAATGCGTTTACAATAGTGAAACATTTTTAAAATAAACCGCAAATGATTTTTCCCCATGGACCGCAATGTAACGGAATTATTTTGAGTGTCCCTGTAAGAAAACTATAAGTGCTACACACTTCAGTTGAAATAGGGAACGTGCCATAGATAACGACAATAACATATAAAAATTGCAGAGCAATCCGAGCATATTTACGGGAGTTAGAGCACGGACAGACGGCCATACGGCCAGACGGCCATCCGGCCATCCGGCCAGACAAACCGAAGTCATAAGCACTTTTCAACTAGGTTGGAAAGTGCTAAAAATGAAACGTGAAAAAAAAAATTATCGGTTGATATGCACATTATATGCTTCAAGGTCAAACAAGAATCTAACAGCAGGTTGCAGTGTTGCCAGTTGACGTTTTTTTAAAATTCAGATTGCTTGATTGCTGCAACTTTTTTTAAATAGTAATATTTCCTTTATTTAATCACATTTAATAAAGTGACTATTACTGTTTCAAAACAAATGACAGCAATGAAGCAATCTGAATAATAGGAATCAACAGGAAAAACTAGTACTTTAGCCATCCCGGAGTCGGAGACAGAGTCGGAGTCGGAGTCTGTTCCTTTAAAATTTCAGGAGTCTGAGTCGGAGTCGGTCATTTTTCCCACCGACTCCGCAGCCCTGGATTTTAAAACGGCGACCACTTTCATAACTGTCTTAAGCCGTGAAGATTCCACTATTTTTCTCCGAGAAATTTAGCCAAGGCAACATGGTGTTTAGCAGGAAAAAAAAAAGGGGGGGGGGAGAGAAGAGAGAGCCAATGCCCCTACCTGAATGTTTAAATTTAATTTATTAAACTTTTTTTTAATCTGATGATTTGGGGGGGGGGGGGGGGGGAAGTAACAATTTTTTTTTTCGGTTTTTAAAATGGCGAACACCTCCAAAAATGTTTTAAACCATGAAGATTTCACTATTTTTCGCTGAGAATTTACATTAACGAAGGCAACAATGTCGCCATACATTATAGATTATATAAATTTAAAATTATTAGATTTGTACAGTTCACATATTTGTTTTGTTAGAAAGGCAAAAATTGTATTTATTTATTTACTTATTTTGTCGACTGGTGTATGTAGTTATCCTCATCTAAATACACATATTCTATTACTACACTCATCTATTATATCATGTTTGGCTGTTTCCGGAAAAGTGACAGTGTTCACACATACAATTTCCACGGGGCTAAAGAAAGATGCTGGGGACGCAAGGTCAAAGAAAGAAAAGCAGTGGACATTTGAATAACAAAAAAAAAAAAAAAAAAAAAAAAAAAAAACATCAGAATCGTTTGAAAGGAATGCTGTGACGTCAATGAGAGCTCTGGTGGTCTACAGATAAAATTTTACCAACATTTCAAAATTGCAAAGACATTAGAAATGCCACATGACACTAATACCTTTCGTTTTTTGAAAAGTGGACCATGATGAATAAAAGAGATTCCACGGTTAGGATAAAGGATTATATTCGAGAAATAAAGCACTCAATCACACCCATTTGCTCACATTTATTATTATTATTATTATTATTATTATTATTATTTGAAGTAAAAGCCCCTATGCTTGATTTTAATCTTTTCAAACAGAATCTCCTTTAACAGAGCGTAAATAGTTGCAAAAGCAGTCAATAGTCATAGTCAGCCTCACAGTCAGAAACCAGAGAAAAAATTCACAATATATATATATATTTTTAAATAGATGGGATCCCCCCCCCTTCCCCTCTCCTTTATTCTTGCTTGAAAAAGTATCTTTCCTTTCACGAGTGTTCTAATAACCATCAGAAGCTCAACTTCACACATGGATTTTATTTATATTTAAGGTATCCGCCTATCTTTAAAACGCAAATATCTGTCAAAAAATCGATTTTTTTCCGGGTCTGTAGCATGTTTTTTTTTAACTATGTAAATGAGTTTGAATTACAGTCATCTCTCACTTATGCGCGTCTCAGTTATACGCGTCTCTCAGTTATACGCGAATTTCGTAAGGTCCCGGCACGAGGAATAGGAAAATAATGCTATAGATCTCTCACTTATAAGCGCCACTTTGAATTTTCTCTCTCAGTTATACGCGGAAATGACAACGCAATTCACATTTTTTTTAAATCGATAAATAATTTTCTGCACCTGTCAAGGTCAAAAGACCGTACCGAAAAGCGGGGTGGAGAGGGTGGAGAGGATGTTACAGTTCGACTCACCCCCTCAGTTCTAATGGTTGCTTCTTTTCTTTCTGTTTTAATTTTATCAAGTCACCTGCGTGTTACATTTCGTCCTTGCCTTTACGGTAGCATCTAGATTCTTTCTTTTCTTTTTTATTTTTTTGCAATAAAAATGAGCAAAAGAAAGTTAACAATTTCGTTCAAAATGGAAGTTATAAAAGCAGCAGAAAATGATCCTAGACTGTCAAAAATAAATTTAGCTCGAAAATTCGATTTGCCAGAATCAACACTCAGAGGGATTTTAAAGAACAAGGACTCTATCAAAAAAATTAATAGTGAATATTCTGCACAAGCGAAGAAACGATCAAGAATTCAGAATGGAAAATTTGAGATTTTAGAAACCACTTTAATTCAGTGGTTCAGAGAAATGAGAGCTTCTAATTTACCCATTAGCGGTGAGTTATTTAAAGAAAAGGCACTCACTTTGTCATCCAAAATGGGAATCGAAAATTTTTCAGCTTCTTCGGGATGGTTAGAAAAACTTAAAAAAAACACGGTTTAACAAATCATTGTCTGAGTGGTGAAAGCGCAGCCGCTTCAGATTCAACTGCTAATGAATGGATCGCAGACCTTCCAAATTTAATTCAAAACTTTGATCTTAAGAACATTTTTAACTGTGATGAAACAGGCTTATTTTATCGTCTTTTACCAAACAAAACGATGGATTTTAAGGGAGAAACATGCCATGGTGGCAAACACAGCAAAGAAAGACTGACTGTGCTTTTATGTTGCAATGGGGACGGATCAGAAAAGTTACCGCCAATAGTGATTGGTAAATCCAAGAATCCACGGTGTTTAAAAAATGTCAAGAAATTGCCATGTTCTTACGCAAATAGCACCAAAGCCTGGATGACATCGAAAATTTTTTTAGACTTTTTGAAGGAATTCGATATGAAGATGGCTAAGAAAAAAAGAAAGTTTTGTTATTTATGGATCAGTGTCCCGCCCATCCTTCATATCTCCCATTGCTGACACATGCACGAGTTATATTTTTCCCTGCTAACTGTACTAGCAGACTCCAGCCCTTAGATCTCGGTATAATAAGGTCAGTTAAAGCGCAGTATAGGAAAGATTTGGTGCGAAGAATGTTTATATCACTAGAGCAGAAAAAGGAATTCAAGAAAATTTCGATTCTGGATGCCATGCATATGTTGGTTTCCTCTTGGAATAACGTAACAGCCATGACAATTTCTAACTGCTTTAGGAAAGCGGGTATTTTTCATTCAAATAATGCTGAAGTTATTCCATTACAGGAAAATGAAAACAACAGCAATGATTTTAACATAGACGAAGAAGAATGGAATAGAATAAGCCAAGATTCTCTTTCTTTTCAAGATTTCGTCAGTGTTGATGAAAACTTAACATCAACGGCAATTAGAGATATTGAAACTGTGTTTGATGATGTGACAGCTGAAAGAGAAGGAGATGATGATGATAATGATGAAACTGATACTGTAATTGCCCCATCTTACGCTACTGCTTTAGGAGCCCTGGACACTTTGAGATGTTACCTACAAAATGCTGATATAGCATCAAATACAATGACGCACTTTAATGCATTAGAAAAGGTCGTTGTACAAACGCGGCCTAAGCAAAAACAAACTACCATTGATGACTTCTTAAAAGAGGACTAATTGGCATTTTTTTTTTATGTAAGTATATCGTCTTCTATGTCAAATGAAAAAAATTTACTTTATTGTATATTTTGAAACTAAATTTTATAGTGAAAGTGTATATTTTTTAGTACACTATACTAATATTACACCCCTTTTATTTTATAAAATATCATTAATTACAATTCTTATATTTCAATATGTTTTTCTTTCGAATAATGTGTATAATGTGTATAAGGAATTACTACATACAACGTCCTCTCAGTTATGCGCGGCTCTCAGTTATGCGCGATTTTAAGTCAGTCCCTTCAAACGCGCATAAGTGAGAGGTGACTGTACATTTCTATCTTTCTTAAGATGGTTCTCAAATGACCTGTTCCACAACGCGAAATTTTCTGACACATTTTCTGACACCTTTTTAAACGCAAAAGCATAAAATTGGCAGGACTGACTATGAAAGAAATTTGGAATCTAAATGAGTTTTCCCTTTTTTTTTAAATAAATAAATTATTTATCGAGTTATAAGCGATTCGTGTCACGTGACGACACGTTTTTTCCCTTTCTCGAGCTTCCGCATCGGAAATTCGGTTCAGAACACCGACTTTGATAGTATTTTCTGATTGTTCTTCTGTCTTTATCAAAAAGTGGAAAACATGTTTCAATTACAAAGTTTCTGAATAAGAGCGCTTGCCAATTTGATACATTTGCGAACAAAAATGAATTAAAAAATGTGTCAAAGTAAGCCAGTCTGGATTTGAGAACAGCCTTAAACTTATTTAAATATATATATTATTTTCTTTTTTTTAACTTTTAATCTCACATATATATATACAGGGTGTCTGAAAAGTCTGGAAACGGTAGAATAGCTCGAGAAATATACATCCGGTTGAGAAACGGAAAAAATGCATGTTCAATATTTTAGAAAAATCTATTTAGGATATCAAAGTTGCCCCTCAACTCTGCCCCCTGGTGGTAAAGGGGGGACAACTTTAAAATCTTAAATGATAACCCCCTTTTTTATTGCAGATTCGGATTCTACGGGAAAACATACATAACTTTTGTACTGAACATTTTTCTTCGGAAAAATCGTAGATGGCGCTATAATCGAGTAAATTGCAATGAGAATCGTTTCCTAAAAAGTCGAGAATCATTTCGAGAAAAAGTCTGGAAACGGCCAAATAACTCGAGAAATATACATCGGATTGAAAAACGGGAAAATGCATGTTCAATAGTTTTGAAAAATCTATTTGGGGATATTAAAGTTGCACCCCCAAACTCTAACCCCCTGGGGGGGAAAAGGGGCAACTTTGAAATTTTAAATACCCCCACCCCTTTTTTTATTGCAGATTCGGATTCTACGGGAAAAAATACGTAACTGTTGTATTTAACATTTTCTTCAAAACATCGTAGATGGCGCTGTAATCGAGTAAAATGTAGTGAGAATCGTTTCCATTGAAAAGTCTAGAAACGCTCGAATAACTCGAGAAAAATACGTGTTCAATATTTTAGAAAAATGGCATCTAAAATATTGAACACGTATTTTTCCGTTTTTCAATCCGATGTATATTTCTCGAGTTTTTCGACCGTTTCCAGACTTTTCAGACACCATATATATATATATATATATATATTTAAATCGATGATATCTTTCTTTCCCTTTATTCTTGCCTGTAAAAGTACTTTTCCCTTTACGTGTGTCCTAATAACCAGAAGCCAGCATGTATTTTGCGGAAGCTATTTTCGTGTAAAAATCTGACGCAGAAGCCGAACTTTGCAAATGCTCTTCAGTGACAAAAAGGAAAGCAATATGTTCAAGCAACTCTACTTACGTATAAGATTAACGCAACTCAATTGCGTTATCTATTCAATTATAAAGATTAGGCACAAATTAAGCAAATCGAACGCGTAAATCTCTCTTTTTTTTTTTTTTTTTTTTTTTTTTTTGACGTTTGAACAGGAAATAAATTAATATTTTAAACATTTAAACTATAAGCATAATTTAATAAGTAAAATTTCTGTTCTAGTTCTGCATGCGTTTCATTTAAAATCATTTAACACAATTAGGTTTCAACGTAGATTTTTGGTAAATGCTGATGTTGAGTGGCAAAAATGAAAGCAATATGTTCAAGGTTATTCTAATTACGTAAAAGATTAACGCACCACAATTACTTTAACTCATCTGTCGAATTACAGATAAGAAATAAATTAAGTAAACCATAAACATAGAAATATGTATTTTTGTTGCATTTGGAGCGGGAGTAAATTAATATTTTAAACATTTAAACTATGAGCATGGTTTAATAAGTATAAAATTTCTGTTTTAGTTCTGCATGCGTTTTATTTAAAATTGTTTAACCCAATTAGGTTTCAACATATAGATTTTTGGTAAATGCTGTTCAGTGGCAAAAATGAAAGCAATATGTTCAAGGTTATTCTAATTACGTAAAAGATTAACGCACCACAATTACTTTAACTCATCTGTCGAATTACAGAAAAGAAATAAATTTAAGTAAACCATCGACATAGAAATATTTATATTTTTTTCGTTTGGATTGTGAGTAAAGTTATATTTTAAACATTTAAGCTATAAGCATGATTTAAAAAGTAACATTTATGTTCTATACTACATGGGTTTGATTTAAAACAGCTTAACTCATTTAGGTTTCCATTAATTTTTCATTAAAAAATCATTTTTTTCGTGTTCTTTGATAAACTGAAGTAGTTATTCTATAAAATATCTGGAACAAAAGTAAAATTTTTGGTAAATGATATTGCTAGTGGCAACAATAGAATCAATATGTTCAATTTATTCTAATTACGTAAATGATTAACGCACCACAATTACTTTATCTCATCTTTGGGATTACAAATGGGACGCAAATTACGTAAATCATAAGCACGTACTTTTTTTAAAAATTGGAATTAGTATTATATTTTAAATTATAAACATTGTTTTAAAAGTAACATTTTCATTCCATATTATGCATCTAATTTAAAATCATTTAACCCGTTTAAGTGCCCATTTATTTTTTATTTATTTCATTTTATTTTACGAGCTACTTGATAAGCGTAAACTCTTTTGTAAAAGATCTCGGCATCAAATGCTTTTCTAATAACAAAAATGGAAACAATAGGTACAGTAGCTTTCTAATAACGTAACACGTAACAGATTAATATTACAACACAATTACATTATCTCTTGTATCCAGCTCAGATAGGACACAAGTTAATTGAATCATAAACACATAATCATTTTTGATTCGTATGAACTGAAATTAAAGTTATATATTTTAAAGTATACACATAGTGTTTAAAAGTAACATTTCTGTTCTATGCCTACGTTTGATTTAAAATCATTTAACCTGTTTAGGTGCATTTAATTTTTCATTGACAAAAAATAAATAAATAAATAAATAAATAAATAAAAATTGGTGGGGTTTACTTGATAAGTGTAAACTATCTGACGAAACAGATTCTTCTAAAGCATCTTACGCTCTGCTCGTGACAAAAATAGAAACAATATGTTCAAATGCTTTTTAGGTAAAAGATTAATGCAACAAAACCACGTTATCTCATTGTGTCAAAGCACAGATGAAACGCAAATTTAGTATAAGCTCTAAACACATGATTTTTTTTTCGTTTGAAATAGAAATAAAGTTATATTTTAAATTATAAACTTAGTGTTTGACTGCGTTATAAACCATATATTTAAAACGTTACATTTCCGCCTTGCTTACGTTTCATTTAAAATCATTTAAGGAAAAAAAAACTATTTTTCACAACAACTCTTAACTTACTGTGACAAAAATTGTATTAGCTACTGCGAGCGGTCTGACAGATCACTTGATCGAAGGGTAAATAAAAGGTCGATTAATTCACTGGATACAGTTTCTGTACTAAATTTTATGTATAGGACTATTGCAATCAATTTATTCAGAATTCTCTAACGATAGTACTATAGAGTTTCAAACGAAAGAAAATTGCACTAGTACCTATGGTTAAATTTGAAAGTTAGAAGTTAAACATTAAGGATTTATAGAAAAAAAAGAAAAAAGGCAACGGCCTGTGAGACCGCTGACAACAGTTAACGGTCCGTCGGGCACACCTCTGAGACTCTCAGGTTCGGGCGCAGTGCACCTGACTGCCGCGTGTTAGAAAATCATCATTAGCACCTAATTAACTCTATTCTAACGCTCTTAACCTCTAACTGCTGTTAATGGTCTCACAGACCGCTAGTTTTTTTTTTTTTCATTTTTCACAATTTAACTTATAATTTTCAGTTTAACTAGGATACCATAGTGAAATTTTGTTCGTTTGGAGCCTTAACACTCTATAGGTTACCTCTGAATAGGTGAATTTTGTTATTAATAGTCCTATACACGAAGTTTAGTACAGAAACAGTATCGTATGAGTTAATCGAGCCTTTTATTCGTTTTTCAATCAAGCGGTCTCAGAGACCGCTCACAGTATCTATGCGACAGTATTTGCCACAGTAATTCAGGGTTAAAGTGCTGAGTGGCCTTCATTAGGACGTACGAAGGAGAGAATATTCAAAATCTAATTTAAAAAAAAAAAAAAAAAAAAAAAAAAAAAAAAAAAAAAAAGCTCATTTATTAACTTTACTGCTATTAACGATCTCACCGCGTTTTTCAATTTTCACAGTTTAACTATAGATACTAATGAAATTTTGTTTAATTTGGAGCCTAGTACAATTGCTAGAGACTTCTGAATAGGTGAATTTTAAGTATAATAGTCCCGTACAGAAAGTTTAGTGCAGAAACGTATCCTATATGAGTTAACCGAACCATTTATTCATCCTTCGATTAAGCGATCTCAGAGCCCGTTTACAGTAGCTATGCGACAATTTTTATCACAGCAGTTAAGGGTTAATTAGCCTCAAAGCAAGTAAAA
The DNA here is from genome assembly GCA_963931845.1 of Maratus michaelseni. NCBI lineage: Eukaryota > Metazoa > Arthropoda > Arachnida > Araneae > Salticidae > Maratus > Maratus michaelseni. The sequence goes on along the minus strand of OZ007593.1, from coordinate 144,534,957 downwards.
CCAAAAATATTGAAATGTAAGTCGGGCCTGTCAGGCCAGCTGCGCCCGACTGAGGGTTAAGGATTAACAAGCGAAATTTTCTGATGACGCATATCCATGCGTGCCCATCCTCCCGTGCAAGGGCATATTTTTACACGTAAAATCATGAAATTTGCAGACATGACTAATAAAATGTTTTGGAATCGATTGACGTTTAACATTTTTCGTTAAATGTATTATATATCTTGAGTTGTAATGGGCTGTCTATTTCATGATGACTTTTCCCGTGGACTGTCTGTTATGTTCCAAAAATTGTCTTAAACGTCAAAGTTTAGCAGCATTTTCTGAAAAATCCTTTGCTTAAATAATGGGAAAATGCTATTCAATTTCTTAGTTTCTGAATAAGGACACCTGCAAATTTCGTGCACTTAAGAATAAAATACTAAAATAGCTTTCGGGAATATCTCATAAAGTAGCCAATTTGGATTGGAAAACAGCCTTGAGGGATCATGTAATTGTTAAATCTTAAAAACATTTTTTTCGAAAAACAATATACATAATATGAAACAGCAATATTTTTTGCACATTTTAAAACAAATCGCACAAAGAAATTCCTATAATTAAGTTAATTTATGACTAAAATATATACCAGGTGTTCTCAATTCAAACAATAATTAAGTGTGTATTTATTTTCTATTGTAAGAGATAATTTTGGAGGTACTTATAGATAATCGGAAGTTTTTCCGTATAACAGATCTGGCGCCGAAGCAAATTTTGAAAAATGCTCTGTTAATGTCAAAAAGTGTACGCAACGTGTTCAAATGCTTTGGATAATTAAAAGATAACCGCCACACCATTAAGTTACCTCATCTGTCAAACAAAGTAAATTATAGACATGTAATTAATTTCCTCCCTTCAACAGGAGGTAAGGCTATGTTTTAAAGTGTAAACATATATGAAAACGTACCATTTCCGTTTCACCTCATGCGTTTGATTTAAAATAGTCTGCTGGTGACGCCAACGAAACTATAGTTTTCTACTGATAATGTTTTTAAGAGGATTATCCATTGATGAGATAAACTCAAAAACATGAGTAAAAATTTTACCTGTCTAGACATAGAGGCTCCGAAATCGGTTATTTCTAATATGGTTCAAGATACAATAAGCATGTGTGTACAGATAATGAAGATCAAAGGGGTTACGTGACATCTTTCAAGTGAAATGTTGCGGTACGATCACTAACTCACGGGTGGCAAAATGCTGTTAGCAAACATAACAGAAGAAAACGTGCAAACATAACAGAAGAAAACGTGTTTGCGGTGACGAACTTTACAAAAGGATTGTCACCTGGTGTAAATTAGTTTAATTTTTAAGCTAGAAGCACAGATGTGGTAAAAATTTTGTGGCGACGGTGCTTTGGCGAAGTATGTATCGACAAAAGATACCGCATTTCTTTTAAAACCAAGACGTTTTCATATACCGACAAAGGAATCAAAGGGTTAGGCCACAATGAGAAAGAAACACTAACCAATACATATATATATTTAAAAGCACGACAGGTACAAACTACGTTTAAAAAAATGCAAACATGTGGGAGGTTGCCCTCCAGTCTAGACGACAAGGCCTTAACCAGATGCAAGGTGGGCTGAGCCCCTACCCCCCCCCCCCTCCCTAGCAACTTATTGCGGCCTCGCTAGACTTTATAATAATAATAGCATCTATATTATATTTAAACATTTTAAAACTTTGTAATCAAAATTTTTATAACAGGAGAAAAAGACCTGGATACTTTCTATCATTTATTTATATCATTAAGGAGACCCTGTAACAATAAAAAATAAAATAAAATAAAATATTCTGTAATGTTGTAATTTTCTAACTAAAAAAAATCTTCAACCATGTTAGAATGAACAATTTTTCCTTAAATGATATCTAAATATGCTCCTGAAAAACCCAATATGTAAACGCAAAAAGTTTACATTTTTCTACATATGAGGGAGTTAGAATGACAGTGGAGTAAGTCAATATTTAGTAATTTGAGAAAGGAAGGGTTTTGTGAAACTTGTCGTATTCACGTTGCATTAAATTGTCCAACTTGTTTTACCCTCTAGCGACTCCGTAAGTGAAGTATGAATTATTTGACTCATACACTGAGCAGAAATTAATATACGTTCAGTGAAAACATGGTTATCTAGATTTTTCAATTTTTTTGACTTACATTGTCATTCTAACCCCCTCATTATATGTAATAAAAAACCACAAATCTTTTAAGAATCTTTTAAATAAAATAACTTATTCAATCATTAGCTCAAAATCACTACCAAATGTGGAACAAAAAACTCATTTTCACAAGAATTTTGTTATGCGTGAGATTATGTACAAAAATTCTTCAATGCAAGAAATAATTATCTTGTAAAATCTTGCTAACGGAGTTTTATATGACAATGTCTAGTGGTGAAAATTAAAGATTTTCTTAATATCCTTTGTTATGATTAGAAATATGCAGCTTTACACATATATTTTTTTAAACATTTTTATAGGTCAACTATTTATAAAAACTTTATCTTTAGTAGATGACAAGAAGCGGGGGGGGGGGGGGGGGAGGGGGAAAGAGAGAGAGATTCTGATTTTAGAGTATCGTATAGTAACTACCGGAGACCCCGGAAAAATGCTATAGTGGGTCTCAAAATTTTGGACTTGCTATCGGCGAGAAAGATCTGAATTCAAATTAGAGACCTGCACTCGGTCGGGTAATCCGATTGATGCTATTATTTTTTGCTGCGGTCGGATTGACTCTAAAAGTTTCGGGCTGGGTTTTCACTCTTTCGGATCAGGTTCCGGTTGACCCGATTTTTCAAAAAAAAAAGTCTCGAATATTTGAAAAAAAAAAAATTATGAGTGTAAATTTGTTTATTTTTATACAAAGAAGGTAAAATTCATATTAGAATTTTAATTGTATACTTTTCCATAATTGTATTAAAATATGAATTAATTTACTTTCACTTCGGATTTGGGGGCTTGATTATTTCGGGTTCGGTTTGGCGTGTGTCGGCTTTCGGGTTGACGAATTTTTTTTTGTCGTGTTCGGGGCGGGTTTCGTATTGACTTCAAACAGAAATTTCGGTTTTGTTACGGGTACATTCAAATAGCGGTGGGGTGGGGGTGGGGGGGGAGGGTTGCTTCCGGACGCGGCAGTGCAAGGAAGGAAAAAAATGTGTCGTTCCTTGATAAAAATTGCTTATAACTCGATTATTAATCTATTAAAAAATGAAAAACTCTATTCGATCCAAATCGCTTCAATACTCAGACCTGTCAATTTTAGGCCTTTACGTTTAAAAATGAATCAGAACATGTGTCAGAAAGTTGTAAGGGAATTTGAGAACCATCTTAACCCTTAACTGATGTTATCGTTCTCACAGACCACTGCATTTTTCACTTTTCAGAATTTAACTTGTAACTTTCAGTTTAACTACAGATACTAGTGAAATTTTGCTTCGTTTGGATCCCTAACTATCGCTAGAAACTTCTCAAGGGGTGAATTTGAATTAGAAACAGCCTGTACATAAAGTTTAGTACAGAAACTGTATCTATGCATTAATCGAGCCTTTTTATTCATCTTTCGATCTATCGGTCTCGGAGACCGATTCACAGTAGTTACGCTACAATTTTTGTCACAGTAGTTAAGGGTTAACCTCTTCAGACTTGAGGTACACAAATGTAAACCTCTTTTCTTTTCCTCATAAAAACTACAGTTTTTTTTTTTTTAATGTTTTTGCTTTGGAACAATACCAATAAAAAGCTCATAAAATAAACGTTATTTTCAGATGAGTTTGCAAAATGCTTTCAAAGAAAGTAGGAAATTTTCATAATTATTAACTTAAACCCCTTATAATTAAAATAAATGAGGATTTGTAATGCACGAATTTAGGTTATTGATAACTGAATTGATATTTTAAAGGGGGTAGTAATTTTAGATCCATATTTGTAAACCTAAATAACCATAGTCCTTTAAAGTATCAATTTCAGAAAAAGGGATCTTTCTGTCATCTACGGTGTTATTTTGTTTGTGCAAAAGTACAGAATGTGTACTTGTAGTGTTATTTTAACTTCAGTTTGAAATTTCAACAATTGAGTCATGCATCGGGTCGGGTAAACCGGTTTTACCCGAACTCGATCCGACCCGACGTTCGGTTTGGGTTGGATCGACGCTATTTTTTTTTTTTTTTTTTTTTTTTTTGTGGTTGACATTAAATGTTTCGGGTTTAGTTTTGACTCTTTCGGGTTGACCAGATTTTTTAAAGGAAGTCCTGAATATTTTTCAAATGAAGAAAAAAAGAAACTTAATTATTTGAATTTTAATCGGTGTTTTATGTGTTAATTTTTATACAAAAAGGTAAAATTGATATTAGAGTCCAGCATCGACTGTTGATATTAGACTATTTTTCCAAACTTGTATTAAAATATGGATTTTTTTTTTTTTTCCATTTCTGATTCGAGTTTGAATATTTAGGATTCCGGTCAGTATCAGGTTGAAGTGTGTCAGGTTCGGGTTGACTTCAAGCAGAATTTTCTGTGTAGAACTCCATTAAGTATTTTACAAGGTGTATCAAGATTGAACTTCAGATTTATCTGTATATAGGATGGTTGTTGAGCAGGTCATTTGAGAACCACCTTAAAGAGGAAAAAATATTAAAAATATGGGGAAAATATTTAAAACAGGTTTCATTCTATTAAAGTTTAACAGTTATAACTATATGCTGCACAATATTCACAAAATTTTATTTCGTGATCTCGTGATTAAAAAGTTTCAACTTTTACAACCCATCCTATTACATTCTCACTGGTCAGTGTATATGGTCGTTGGATCATATATCAGAGGTTGGATCATAAAAAAATGTTTTTTTTTTCTTACTTTATGTATGAAATCACGAAATAAAATTTTTGAATATTGTGCAGCATATAGTTATAACTGTTAAACTTTAATAGAATGAAACCTGTTTTAAATATTTTTCTCATATTTTTAATATTTTTCCCCTTTAAGGTGGTTCTCAAATTATTTGCTCAACAACCAGTGACCGATTTACGGTAGGGCATTCGGGGCACGGGCCCAGGGTTCCTAATTTCAGGGGCCCCCAAATGCTACTGAAGATTTTTCAATTATTGGCCAAAATCTGATGAAGTTTTATAACTATTAAAAAAATAATAGGGAAAAATCTGTTTATCATTTATTTTATTTAAAAATAACTTTTAAGAGGCTACTTTACTCAAATGAAAACACCCGCTTGCTAATGTTAATCTTAAGGGAGACATTTTTAAAAATATCTCGTTTGCACTTCAATATTTTTAAATGTTTTTTTTTTTTTTTTTTTTTTTTTTTTTTTTTTTTCACTTTGGATAATTGAGGTCAATTTCTACAAAAGCCGTTTTTTTTCTTTTTCAATTTTGTTTATACAGTTTTTATTAATACATTTTTTTTTATTCAAGGCAGCTGTAAGCCTTGGTGCAAAGGGCCCCCATAAGCATCTGTACCCAGGGCCCCGAATTTGTAAATCGGTCCCTGTCAACAACATGTAACTTTGACTCATTTTTAAACGTAAAGGCATAAAATTGACAGGCCTGACTGTTGAAGCGATTTGGAGTCCAAAATGAGTTTTCCATTTTTTTTTATAAATAAATTACTTATCAAGTTTGTAAACGATTGGTGTTTCGTGACGGCACGTTTTACCCTTTTCTCGCGGTGCTGCGTCGGGAATTTGGTTCAAAACGCCGACTATTTGAGGATGCTGAAAGAAACTGTGAACGCAAAATAAATAAATAAATAAATAAACATTTAAAATAAAGGTAAAGGATAGAAGATTTTGTGAAATTATATAAAAACAATTATGCACATTAAATGTGAAAGTAGTGGTATTTTTCATACATTTTATTATCTATATTATATTTTATTCTATGATATTTAAAAGTTTAAAAATAATGATTTAAAAATAAATAATATTAATTAGTCCAGTATTACGTTGGACGCGAGACGTTGCGCTGGCCCTGCTGGTAACAGTTAGTTTGCTTTTGTCGGTCAGCTTTGTAAAGGGTATAGAAGCTATTTACTTACGAATATTTATCACGTTTTAGCCGGATGCTCATCAATGTTTAAAGTTTAACATTGATGAGCATAAGGCTAAAACGTGATAAATATTCGTAAGCAAATAAATAGCTTCTAAAACCCTTTACAGCATCAAAGCTGACCGACAAAAGCGGGCAAATCAGCTTGGTGCCAGCACGTCTCACATCTGAAAATAATCTGTTAATTACTGAAATATATGGCTTCTGCCTCAATGAGTGAAACATCTCAAGGTATTGAAAACATGTTTGAATTGCACAGACAGTTGTCGGTTACAGACAAAGATAATAATTTCAAATTTTAGCTAGTCGCCAAGTTGCTGTCGCTAGTCTGTAGCTACTTTTTGGTCATTTCTTCTTAAGGCGATTCTTCAAATTCCCTGCTCAACAACGCGAAATTTTCTGACACTTTTTTTACTCATTTTTAAACGTAAAGTCATGAAATTGGCAGGCCTGACTATGAAAGCGATTTGGAATTGAATAGCGTTTTCCATTTTTTGATGAATAACTAACTTATCGAGTTACGTGACGACAAATTTTTCCCCTTTCTCGCGATGTCGCGTCGGGAATTCCGTCCGAAACGCCACCTTTGACAGTATTTTCTGAAAGATCTTCTGCATTTACCAAACATGGAAAACACCATTCGATTACATAGTTTTTGAATAAGAACACATGGCAATTTTATGCGTGTCTGAACGAAAATGAATTCAGAAATGTGTCAGAAAGTAGCTGTTTTGAATTTGAGAACAATCTTAATGCAGTTCTCAAATCCAAACTGTTTCTGACACACTTTTTAAATTCCATTTTGTTCGCAAACGCATCAAACTGGCAGGTGCTCTTATTCAGAAACTATATGTAATCGAATGGTGTTTTCCATTTTTCAATAAAAGGCAGAATGTCTTTCAGAAAATGCTGTCAAAGTTGGCGTTTTTGAACCGAATTCTCAGACGCGACAGCGTGGGAGAGGAAAAAAAACTGTTGTCACGAGACAACAATAGTTTATAACTCAAATTGTAATTAATTTAACGAAAAATTTAAAAAAAAAACTGTTCTATTACAAATCATCAATAATCATGCCTGCAAGTGCCATATTAAAAAAAAAAGCAAGAAATTTTCGCGTTGTTGAACGAGGAAAAATATTGTTTCGAGTAAGGTGTAACACCACCTTGACCGGTTCAAGATCCCCCCCCCCCCCTCCGCTTAAAATGCTTCTTAACATGAAAATCATTTTATTAGTTAGAAGTCGATAGCACGGTACAGCGTGTAAACTGTAAACAAGTAATAAAAAAAAAAAATTAAGTCAATTTCTATTTAGGTCAAAATGCAATTTTTTTCCAACGATCTACACGCTTCGCCACTGACGGTATTTATTCCTAAATTTATATCCTGCTAAATATCTTATATAAGAGAAAAAAATTTCTCCCATATAAAACTAAAATTAATTAATTAAATTTAATTAATGAATTAATATTTTTTTAAAAAACTGTATTAACATCAAATGTCATCCACTACAAGTTTTAAAAAATGTATTTGAACTTGAGTGGATGAATAAAAAGTATTTTATTAACGATTGAAAATTTGAACAAGATATATAAATATAGAGAGAGAGTGTGTGAACTAATAGTTGGAATATATGTATAATATCACTGTAAAAAAAAATTCCTAAAAAAAAAAAAAAAAAAAAAAACGGAAATTGTACTGGCAATCATGTACCAGTACTATTTCCGTATTTTAGTGGAAAAAAGTCCGTAAATTCCAGGAAATTTTCCGTGATTTCTGAAATATCCGTTTTTAAATTTCCGTTTTATAATAGATATCTTCGGTATTTTTTAGAAATTTTTATAATGTTAAAATAAACATTATAGAATAATAATAATAATAAAAGTAACTTCTCAAGAACAACCTTGATATATTTCTGCTTTTTCTTTTTTCGTATTTCTGAGTGAGTTTTGGGTAAATAACAAAACCTTGCCACGATGCGAATTGAACCCGCAATTTCACGTATACTAAACTGGAGGTCCCGACCACTGCACCATGTCCCGCTGTCTTAAGCGGTGCTACTTATTTTAGTCGTTTTTTATGATGCAAAAACTAAAATTAATTAATTAAATTAAATTAATTAATTAATATTTGAAAAAACTGTATAAACATCAAGTGTCATCCACTACAAGTTTTAAAAAATGTATTTGAACTTGAGTGGATGAATAAAAAGTATTTTATTAACGATTGAAAATTTGAACAATATATATAAATATATATAAGGAGAGTGTGAACTAATAGTAGGAATTGAAAAGGAAGTCCCCAGTTTGACTTTATGAAGACATTTATCCTAAGTACAATAAAATTCCAATTAACTGAAATTAAATAATCCAAATCACAAAGAAAATATATAACAACGAGATAAAATAATAATAATAATAATAATAAGTTTTCTTCTACTAGAATCCTGCACGGTTCCGGTTGTACTCGACCCGGACCCGAAATTTCTGCTGAAAGTCAATTCGAACCCAACAAAAATAAATAAATAAATAAAATAATGTCAACTTAAACCCCGACCTGAAACCGAAATATTCAAACTGGAACCCGAAATGACAGAATATTAATAATATTTTAAGACAATTATGGAAAAATAATCTACAATATTTCTCATATCAATTTTATCGTTTTTGTATAAAAATGAACCCATATACACTTATTTATTCAAATAGATTTTTTTTTTCATTTGAAAAATATTCAGGATTTTCTTCGGTTCACTCCAATCTCGAACCGAAAGAGTCAAAACCAAACCCAAAACATTTAAAGTCAACCCGACCCGAACCGCGAGTCGGGTCCAGTATAAAATTAGATTATCCGACCCGGTGCAGGCGTCTACGCTCCCACCACCACACACACAGAGAGAAAAAGTCTTGAAATGTGAACAGTGCGTAAAAATGTAATTTATTTGATATTCCGATTAAAACCATAGTTAAAATTTATATTTAAATGGAATTTTCGAAACCTATATTTAGATAATTATAAGTTTGTGTTTCACTGATTTCAAAAACACTTTTCTCTACGCTCTTATAATTTAAAAAACTCGATGATTCTATTGTACATTCGACGGTATATGTATCAGAACACAAATTTTTTCCCATTCACTCTCAATTCCTCCGAATGATTTAAAAAGTCAATGCCGAAAACCGTATCTTAAGTATAAGCCCCATTTATATCTCCCTCTTAGTTGCGTTTCCGAGATCAAACCCATTCGACACTCGATAATTCGAATTCTCAGGGATCGAGAAAGCTGTTCGAATCATAGATGTATTCAGGGATTGATCTGGCAGGGGGAAGGATGACCCGCCCCCCCCTCACAAAGCACTGAAATGTCACCATTGGAAGATTTAGAATTTTATTTTCTAAATTGTTTAGAAGTGCGGTTTCTCCCTCGGAACTCCAATTAGTATCCCTCGGAGCTGCAGAAATCCCTACAAGGAGAAAAATGCCTTAATTCAACGCTGGTTGAATTAGCAGATTATAAAAACAAAATGATTTTTCATGTTATCAATAGAGGGGGGGAAAAAAACCCACTTATTTAACATTAGAAAAAAATATATTTTCTATAATTTCACTTATTTAAAACATAATGTATAATGTTGTGTGTGTGTGTGTGTGTGTGTGTGTCTGTGTGTGTGTGTGTGTGTGTGTGTAGAGGGGGGGGGGTAAGGGAAGGATTAAGAAATATTACCGAATTTACAGATATACAGGAAATGGATTATGCAGAAGATTATAACAAAAACATGATGCCAAAATTCTCAAACCTTAAAGCGAAATCCAACTTCGAAAATGTAACCTTTTTCTGAATATGTAGCAGCAGCTAATAATTCCAAAGTTTGAAGGAAATTAAGTGACGAAAAAATTAAAACTAAACTAGAAATTTCTGGGAGGAGACGTTTTGGTTCTTATATATTGATTATGCTGAGATATTTTTAGAATTTTACTACATATTCTTATCTGGTACCGAAGAAATGGTATATTTTTTGTAAATAAAGGAGTCAAAAGGGATTCACAATAACTTAACAATATAGCTTTATAGCTATAATTTTATATCTATTTAACAATATAGCTGACCTTAATTACATTTTTTAGTTCGAACTAATCGATGTAGTAAAAATAAGTTAAAATTAACGAATAGTTTTAACATTAGTTCTGATGCATAATTTTCGGAACTTTATGATGAGTTCGAATTAACTGAAAATTCGAATTATCGCGAGTTGACTGTATTTTAGAAATTGTAATTGGACTTTTAAATAAAATTGATTTCATTTTCACTTACATCCGTTGCATTAATTTTCAATTTACTCTTTTTTTTTTTTTTTTTTTTTTTTTTTTTCAAATTGAAATTGAAAATTGAGATTATATTTCATTTGAATAGACGGCGTAATCAATCTTGTGATTAAAATACATATTTGAGAAAATAAAAACTTATTTTTCACAATATTTAGGCTTCAGGAACAGGTTAATTTTAAAAAGCAAAAATTCGCCTGTCGACAAATTAACAACTTTCGTAACATGGTAACTTTTCAAAAAAATTTATCCAACTAAGCAGGTTAAACAAAAACAATATTTTTAAATGATTTTTTTTTTTTTTTTTTTTTTGTCGCATCGAATAGTTGAGATAGATCTCTACAAAGGCCATTTTTTTACTTTTTCAATTTTGTTTGCAAGTTCTTTTTTTTTTTATTAAGATACTTTCACTTGAAACTGATTTCGAAAGTGAAAGTAACCCCATTTAAAAAAAAAACCTGCAAACAAAATCGATAAAGTAAAAATCGGCCTTTGTAGAGATCGACCGCAGCTATCCAATGCCAACAAAACCATTTAAAAATATTGAAATATAAATGAGATATTTCAAAAAATTTCTTCCATAGGACTAACATTAGCGAGCGGGTGTTTTCGCGTGAGTGATTCGCAAACCGATGCTTTTTTCAGTCTTCACAGTTTAACTATACACTTGTGGTCACCTAATGGAAAAACCGGCTCTATTCAAAGTAAAGATTATAAAATCAACGAATACATTTTTACTTTGGGTTGTCCGATTGCATGACTTTTTTGCCCAAATTTTGTTATTTGTTTTGTGAACTGAAAGTTCAATCAAATAATCAAATCTTCTTTGGGAGCCCTTTCCTCACTGGCGTCCGGGGCATGTGTCCCACTTGTTCTCCCTCTAGTTCCGAGCATGACTGAATGTAACCTGTAATCCCGCGGTTGGATCTCAAAGACTCCTAATAAACAGTGCCTGATTATCCAAAAGGCACGGGAAGCCCATCCTTCCTCTAAAAAATTAAAAGTGCCCCCAAAATGACCGTGAAGAGGGCCCTCTAATGCCCATTTTCCTTTTTTACGTTGTATTTTTAATTTTTGGGGGAAATAAAGTTTGGTTAATGCAATGGGAAATCTTACGCACTACTTTGCCAAACTTATTTAACAGGGAAATCTGAATGTCATCAACGGAATGTTAATTAATCATTTAGCATCCTGGTGTGCCTGTTAGAAACCACCTGGGAAATTGGGCATATAGCTATATAACTAAATATACTATCTGAAGTATATACAGGGAACATAAAAAAGTTGTTTTAATGAAATACGTGTGACCTCAGCTAAGCTACTTGGAATAATATTAGCATCATTGGTGTGTTTTCATGAATGAAGAATTAAGAAAACTTTTGCCAAATGAAGGGGGGGGGGGGCAAAATGATACCATGCTTCCCCTAGATTCAGAGGTTAATCGGGCCCTGCTAATAAATCCAACAAAAATATGCAGTTAATCAATTAATTAAAAATGCCAAATGTATAAGAGAAAATACACGAATTTTTCTTCTAGGTACTTCATTAGAAGTTATTTAACATTAACTTAATTAATTAACTTTATACACTCTATTGGTAGGCCAAGAAATTTAAAACTGTGAAACACTGCGTGAATACACATGTTACATCCTCTTTTTGAACTGATAGGAGTCGATCCCTGATTTATTTTGACACCTTATAAATCTTCCAAACATGTCACTTCAAGAAAATGGTGAAAGATTCCAAAAGTTGATTACTTCTTTAGTTGGAAAATGACTTTTGAAAGAGTTAAAATCTTTAAGGGTGGCCAAAAACTGATGATACGGTTGTCTGACGCTACATGGCGTCTGACTTAGGGGTCGTAATTGGCTGATAACGTTAAAACAACCATCTGGAGAAGATTGATTTTGAAGACCATGCAAAATAAATTAAGGATGTTGACTTTTGTTTGTGAGAAATATGTTTTTGAAAGTCAGTTTCTGCAAATTGTTCTCTGTTTCGAGAATCCCGTCGGTTTTAGGAAGTATAGGGGATAAAATACATTTAACAGATAAAAGGCTTTATGTTAATGTATTTCAATTAAGAACATTCGAGAATCAATCAGAGGAAGGAATAAGATTGAAGTTGACGCACAAAGTATATTTTGAATTCTGCGTTTTGGACAGTACATCTTCTCTTCTCCCTTTTTGTGCTGTTCAAAAATTTCTCTTCTTTTTCACATATAGTTTATTTCAAAAAACGCCCCCCCCCCCCCATTGATTTAGCAGTTTTATGACATCTTAAATGTCGCATAATCATATAATAAAATCACTAATTACCATTAAAATACAACGCACAAAATCTACACGATAAACAAACTATTCCCGCAAAAATTTGAAAATAAATTTTAAAAACATGAACCACGTTATCATATATATATATATTTTTCTTATAAAAGCAAGTTGCTTAACCCATTCGCTGCCAACCACGAGTATACTCGTGGTTTTCAATCTAAAATTACGAATTATTCGTTGCGGAAATTTCGAAAGAAGAATTTTTATTTTATGTAATCACGAAATGTCTGTAATTAAATTAAGTAAATATTGCTATTAGTATTTTCTGGTATGAATTCGAACTTTCTAAATAAAATTAAATTCCGGTAATTTTAAAATTTTAACCCGGCAGTGAACTTATTAAAAATGGTCAACCATAAACGTGAAAATTTGGCACGAGATGTTTTTCACGTTTACAGTTTACAATTTTTAAGCACCTGCTTTTATTATATACACATACACTGAAAAAAAAATTATATATATATATATATATATATATATATATATATTTCTTGCAGTTATGATTTTGTAGTTTGTTTTCAAGTTTATTTTAAATTTTTTGGACAAGTTTGTTTATCGCGTAGATCTTAATAATGGTTTGTGCGTTCGAAACATGCCGATCATCATATTAAATATTTTTGTATTATGTTTTTATCACTTTAAGCATTTACATCTGTATTTCACTTAAATTTATTTTAATTTCACCACATCTTAATTTATTAACTTACCGATAAGCATTATCTGTAAACAATTTTAGGTGCTTTTTCATTTCCGTGACTGATGATTGTGAACGGTCTGAAAACCATATCCGTGAGGGCTTTTTATTAATTTCTCTAAATCATAATTGTAAACTTTCTAAAAAATCCATCTTTAAACATCTTTTTAAACAAGAAAGTATTGTAATCGAAATTTTTTTCGACTTCCGGTTTTCGACGGATTTACACGTTTTAGGGGTCAGAGATTCCGAAAAACACGTTTTTACAAAATGTCTGTCTGTCCGTCTGTCCGTCTGTGTGTCTTCATTGTATCATCGAAAAGTGTATGAAGTTATGCTTCAAATTAAACCTAATTTTTTTTCTATGTTTTTGGCTATGGCAAGCAGGTTCTATTAGAATTTGGGAATATTTCGACGAAAGGGGGCGCTGTGATCGATATTTTTGTTCCATTTTCACTATTGTATCATCGAAAAGTATATGAAGTTATGCAGATAATTGAACCAATTTTTTTTCTATGTCTTTGACCATAGCCTGCAGGTCCAGGTTGAATTCGGGGATATTTCGACGAAAGGGGGCGCTGCCATCGCGATTTTTGTTCGATTTTCACTATTGTATCATCGAAAAGTGTATGATGTTATGCAGATAATTAAACCAAAAATTTTTAATATGTTTTTGGCTGTAACCAGCCGGTCCTACTAGAATGTGGGGATAATCCGCCGGAAGGGGGCGCTGTGATAGCCATTTAAAGATTTCAAATTCAAAAAGATGTATACAAAAATTAGAAATCCTAAAAGTTTTTTCCGTTAAATGTTCGGCCTTGATCCGGAGAATCTGGAGCAGTTTTTGTTTTGTCTATATCTTAAAAAATGGCGGAGATATAGCGGTTTGAAATTTTAGGGTGGTTGACATTTTCAAACAAAACAGCAGAATTCAGCCATAAACGGGTTTAATTTATGAGTTTTAGTTAACAGGGTTTCAGCAAATTTTCTTTCATTGTTGTAACCATTGTTCCTATTCTTAAATGCTTAACACTATATATTTATATTCGCCAACGTCAAATTCTCTCCAAGCTTGGCGGCAATTGGCGAAGTATCGCCAAATTTGCCGCCAAAAATAGGTTGCCACAAATGAAGCCAACTTGGCTGTAGAAGACTAATTTGGCGATATTCTCATTCAAATTCAATGTTGACGAGAACTGGGAATGAATCTTCTTTAATTGGGTTCCACGCATTTTAGCTTCGTGTTTTCCAGTAAAATTAGCTAAAATCGTAAAACCAAGGAATAGGGAGGCTATCTGTTCCGGTCGGTACAGGCCAAAAGAACTTTTCGTAGTTTAGTATACATCAGTTGATTGCCTCCCGGTAACCCGACGATTCGCAAGCAGCTGACGTACAACAGAATGACGAAAAATATTGATTTTATTGGCGATGTGAGGACGAAATTAGAAGTATTAACATGATTGAGATAGAAGAAAGTTTTGGGATTGGCACATCCGACTAGTTAAAAATTTATTTCAGAGTATGCTGAAAGGAAGATAATCGCTACAGATATCATCATTAAGATGATTAAATGATAGAAATTCTTGGTAAATTTCAGATGACTTTTCGCTTTTCTTCTGAAGATTTCCAAGAAAGTTACGACCTTTCTATCTTTAACGGGGAGGAGAAGGGGAGTGGGGCTGACGTAGTTTCGAATAATGAAATTATCTTTTTTCCCTAAAATAATTTATCTTGGTAAAATTGGCTATTCAAATGAGCCAAATAAACTACATATCTGTATTATATTCATGTTTTACCGATGTACAAAATAAGGTGCATCTTATTCTAAAAAAAAAAAAAAGAAAGAAAGAAAGAAAAGTAACTAATGCTGCTTGAGGTCACCGACGCCGTAACTGAATTTATTGTGACTTTTTGATTTTATCGGCTCATAATAATAATAATAATAATAACACTATTGCATATAAAAAACATAAATAACTGGTAGTTTTATAAAGAAATGTATGATAAACACGCTGAAGTAGACAGTTTTTAAATAAAAGAATTATTTTAAGCGCAATTTAATGTTGAAGTACGTCGAAATAGTTTCGTTAAAACAGGATAAAAAACTATGCATAGGAATTTAACTATCTTTTGAAATCACATACTTGACTAGATTGTGATGTGCAGTGTAACAATCATTCTTAAAATTTCTCTAATTTAAGTTTTCCTCCCTAATTTTTTATTAAAAATTTCCTTATCTAAATAGAGATTTAATTCATAGTTTGAAATAGATAATGTGACGTCACGAAGCAGCAGCATCCAAGTAAAGAAGTACTTCTCAACTCGATGTAGGCAGAAAATAGCAATTCTCGTAGAGCAATTCATAATATTTCTTACACATAATATTGTATAACTACGCGAAAATTATGAGCAATTTAGATAAAACTAGGGGCAATTTAGCCCGAAGTTTTGCCTAAGTATAGAGTTCAGTAGACAAGCATCAAGTCAGTTTGTTGACAAACATGCACATTATCTATAGCCAGTTTTTATCTACTGTTGCTAAGATTTTAAAAAGCCCGAAAAATATTACAAACACTTTTCAATTGAAAAATTATATTTGCACGTGAATTCTTAAAAATATTTTAAACAACAACAACAACAATTAAGCTGTTACTTGCTACAAGCATTAAATTGTGAAAATTACGTCATATTTCAAACGGTATATTTAAAACGCCATATATTTAAAAACATTTTCTTGAAGAGTTTCCAAACGTCGTATTTTTAATTAAAATATATATTTACACGTGAGTGTTTGGGAAAAAACCCCCATTAAAATAATTAAATTATTACACGAGAAAAGGATTTAATTATAGAAATTACGTCATGACGTAATGTCCACATCATTAAATCCTTAGATCATATATAAAACGTTAGAATTAAAGTCATTTTTAAAACTATTTTCTTATAGTATCTAAAAGAAAACTTCTCTTCTAAGCGTTGTAAAACTCCTGAAGGCAGTGCCCCCCCCCCCCAATTTTTTAAACCATTTTATATAAGCTGCCTTTCCAATGAGTAATTGCTCTCTTTTAATCAATCACGAAAACAGTCGTCAACTGTCGCGGCAACGGTGGGTGCGGCATTGGGGACCAAACAATCCCCCATTCAAAGGGAAATAAATCGCCAGTCGATTACAGAAGATCGCCACTGGTCGTGATACTATTTAATCTTCCGTAATCGGGTAATCTTTTTAAAACAGGGCAAATTATGTTGTTTTCAGAGCCTATGTCTGGACGGATGTTATCGAGCGTAACTCGTAGGGAACAGAGTCCTTTAGTTTATATAAAATTATTTAAGTAAATTACATTAGTGTTAATAATAAATAAATAAATAAATAAACAATTCTTACCTCATTTTTTTTGTATCAGTCGTTTCTTCGTTTCTTTTTAGCCTGTAGAAGAACAAATTTATTAGAAAATACAACAGAAAAATCTTCTATACAATTTCATTCAATTTAAATAGAAGTCCATGAAAAAATATATAATAAGAATATACGCGTAATCATAAAAATGAATACAAACTAAAAAGAAAAGTATGATAATATAGAAGATTTTCTATAGGCTCTGAAAGATTCAATATATAGATGGATAACTTGGAATTATTAAACCGCAACCCCTTTTTTTCCCCCTTACTAATTTTGCTCCTCAAAAAATAAGTGTATAAAATACATGTTTTTGTAATTTTGCTATAAATTCAAAGAGAAAATATAGTTTTTTTTTTTTTTTTTTTTTTAAGAATTATTGTTGAATATTTTGTATGAAATTGAATAAATTAAAAGATACTTTCAATTAAAAAAAAAAAATGCTTAACTCTTGAGTAGTGTTTAGAGATCTTTAAAACAAAACAAAACAAAATTGTTAGTCGATTTCCAATAGCGTTCGCAAAATATAACAAAGACAGGTGGTGACGAATTAAGAAACCCCAATCCCTGTTTTTCTATATCCAATATTGCTTTTCATCTAAAAGTATATAATTTTTTCTATGAATTGATTGATAAAATGAAGATTTTTCAACAGAGATAATTTCAATGAAAAAATTCCACACTTAAATATTTAAATTATTTTTTTCTTTTGATATCATTGTGTATAATTTTAAAAATCAACCTTTTAAAAAATCATTTAAAGTTTACGTATCTATAAACCACAACAGATGAAGGATTATTATTATTATTATTATTATTATTATTATTTAATATCTCGATAAATAATTTTCATAGGTTTGAAAGATATATAAATTTTTTATTCAGAAAGCTGTATCAAATGACACCAAACTTTTTATAGAAGCAAGAGTTTACTTTAAAAATACGATGAAAAAGAGTTGATATTGAAGTATAAATTTTTCTCGGGAACTACTGAAGCGATTTAAATTTTAAAATAAGTTCTGGCAGTAGTTAAACCAGTGGCGTAGCCAGGGTGGGGGTCGAAATGCTCTGGGATACCACTAATTTTATGAAGTTTTTTTTCGCCTTGTTTAATGGCTGAAAATTTTGCAATTGGATAACGTGAAGAATATTTCTTTAAAATTGGGATATCCAGAGCATTTGGACTCCTAACCCTGGCTACGCCACTATAAATTGACCGTTCGACAAGGTAAAAAAAGAAGAAAAAATCAGGAGCGATTAATTCCACTCAGCTTAATACCTGACACGATGGAACCGGTTGGATTCGAACAGTGGCCCTCTAGTTTTTAATCTGGAGACGTTACCTCAAAGTCATTAATATGCTTGATTACATCGCCGCAATATTTAACACTTATATTCTGTCACATTTCCTTGGTTACTCCTATAGAATAGGTCGGAAATTGGTTTGAAAATAGTTTATATTTATA
Source organism: Maratus michaelseni (assembly GCA_963931845.1). NCBI lineage: Eukaryota > Metazoa > Arthropoda > Arachnida > Araneae > Salticidae > Maratus > Maratus michaelseni. The sequence goes on along the minus strand of OZ007593.1, from coordinate 144,516,651 downwards.
TAAATGGTCATATTCGCAACATGGGAGATACCTACATACAAATCATGATTATAATACTTTCTTTACGCTTATAGTTACACTTATAAATTTTTATATTGTATTATAATTATTGGTTCATTCGTTGCTTTTCCTGAAATTTAATAGTTATTATTAACAACAAGTTTTATTATATATTATAATCACTTAATAATATGTACAGATCATTTTGGTAATTCTCCTAAAAGAGATGCAGTCCAAAACCCGAATCCTTCGGACCTCAACGATTCCGGAATTTTCCGAATTTTGGATTATTTCCAGTTTATTTGTCAAAAAAGAAGGGAGGGGGATCTAACACCCCTTCCCTGCCCCTTCCTTCATCCTGTGAATTCCTTACGTAGCATTTGCAATAATAAAAACAGATAAATACTAAAGCAGATATTTTAATAGAGGAATTTATTATATGATTTTAAAGAAAGTTAAGTTTAAAAAAAAAAATCATCACAATAATTTTTTTTTTTAATTTTCGAATTTCGCTGCGATTTTCCCACATTGTTAGAAGATCTCGTTTCAATCTTTTAGCCCAATACAGTAAACGTTGACATCTTTTCAATAAAATTTATTCGGAGTTCGTTACAGCGATTTCTAGCGTTTTCCTGCGTTCCGTGGCGATTTTTTGACATTCGTAAAAGGAGTTCGGTTTCAAAGCTTTAGCCTTAATATATAGTAAATTTTGTCCTTACCGATTTGCAGCATTTTTTATTTATTTATTTATTTATTTTGTTTTTGTATGCTATGGCGATTTTTTATCATTTGTGAAAGAATTCTGGTCAGAGTATTTCAGCTCACTATAGTAAAATTTTACCTCTGCGAATTATAGTGATTTTTTTTTTCATTTTAAGACTATTTTTTTTTTCACATTGGTAAAAAGAATCCGGTTTTAATCTTGTAGCCCAATATAGTATATCTTGTCCTCTTTTCAATAAAGTTTATTCGGAATTCGGTACAGTAATTTTTGAATTTTTCTTGAATTTTTTCATGCGATTATTAGAATTTTTTCTCGCTCTGCGTCGTTTTTTGACATTCGTAAAAGGAATTCGGTTTCAAGCTTTTAGCGTACATTTTGTGCTCCGCAATTTTTGAATCTTTAGCGATTTTTAATGCGTTTTTCAATTCAATTTTTTGACATTCGTAAAAGAAATTTGTTTTCAAACTTTTAGCCTAATATAGCACATTTTAATCTCCGCAATTTTTGAAATTTTGCGATTTTCAATGCAATTTTTAGCATTTTTTCGCGCTCTGCGGTGTTTTTTTTTTTTTTTTTTTTTTTTTTTTATTCGTGAAAGAATTCTAGTTACAATATTTTAGCCACTATAGTAAATTTTGTCCTCTGCAATTTTTGAATTTTTACTAGGTCTTTCTTTTCTTTTGGGGTTTTTGGGCGATTTTTCCACATTATTAAAAGGAATACGGTTGTAATCTTTTAGTCCAATATAGTAAATGGAGTTTTTTCGGAATTCGTACAGCGATTTTTAGTGTTTTCGCGCTATGAAGCTTTTCTTGGCATTTGTAAAAGGAATTCGACTTTAAACTTTTAGCCTAAATATAGTAAATTTTGTGTTTTGCAATTTTTTTAATTTTAGCAGTTTTTTTTTTTTTGGGGGGGGGGGGAAGGCGTTTTGAAGCGGTTTCTTTCTTTAATTTTAATTTTTAACGTTGTCGGTTAGAGAAATATCCGGATTTTGGAGAATTCCGAATTTCGGACGTCCGAATTGGAGACTTTATACTTGCATCGATATCAGCTTTTTTGCATAGGGTTTCGCCATGCCCTCTTAAACCAATTTTTAGACTATTTTATTAGTATCCCCGTCCCTTTAAAATAAAGACATTCGCTTAAAAATGTTATTTATTTTTGTTATCATCGTTTTTGATTTAGATTTGAAAATCATTTTTGCCTGATAAGCTGGAAAAGAACCAAGTACGAATGCGTCCTATTAGCGTCGAAAAAAACAGGATATCCTTCCGCCTGTCCCGTCGGATGTCTGTTTCCATAATCTACAGAATAACAAAGAGTTCATTTCTGTATGCTTAAGCTTCGTTGGTAATTTTTATTTTTAAGAGAACAAAAAGGAAGAGGAAAAAGATAAGCTCCTAAAATATGGAAAATTCGCTTGAACTGTTGTTATTGTTTCCTTTTTCACTGTGGGGCGATAAAATTGATGACAGACAGATACCTCAAATTAGTGGAAGCATTCTCTATAAATTTCTCGTTTGCATTTTAATATTTTTAAATGATTATTTTTGCACACAATATCTGTCTAAATATTTTTGTGCTTTTTAACACTTTCCAACAACGTTGAAAATTATTTATGAATTCAGTTTTCTCGGCCGTCAGTCTGTCCGTGCTCTAACTCGCGTAAATATACACTGAATATCATGTAATTGATATATGTAATTAAGGTTTACCATGGCATGTTTGGTATTGAAAATGGAGTTTGTAGCATTTATAGATCGTTTACATAGGGCGCTCAAAAAAATCCTTTATATTAGGGTCTATGGAGAAAAATCGTTTGAAGTGCATTTTAATATTTTAACAGTAAAATAAGCAATAATACGCTGCCGGGCATGCGCGGTAGCGTATCACTGCTTATTTTTTTGTTTATTACTGTTAATTTGACGGTATAATACTAGCAGCTGGGGTACCAGTAATATACCGTAAAATCAACAATTTTATTTTGCAGTGTAAATGGTGAAGCTTTGTTACAGTATTATGTATTTCATAATGTATGCTTGACCCATGATTTTTCTGTCTTTTTTCTATTTCGGATACAGTTTCATTCTGAGTACACAATTCAATTTCTTTAGCGGTGAAGATCGTGGTATTGTTTTCTTTATGGTCTTGCAAAATCCGTAGGGGAAAGTAAAGTAAAACATAAGAGAAAGAGGGTATCTAAGAGTTTTCCCTTTTTAACAAAAGTTTAGAAGGGCGGAAAAATCGGAAAACCCCTTAAAAGTTTTTCGGGACATCTGGATTATTGATAAATCACACCTGTTGCCACATGAAAAAAATTTTCTACTTGGAAAAGGGCGTTTTCTAACAAGCAAGGTCTCCTTAAAGCGCATACTCAGAATTTTTGAAAAAAATACTAATGAACTACCCACGTACGTTATAAAGTATCCGTCAACTTTAGCTGCGAAATTCCAGTAGAAAATCTGTAAAAAAATAAAATACTTTCGAGTATTTGGCACAAAAAGATGCGATTTGGCTAGCAACACTTTTTCCTCGCCAAATGCAAGGGATTTTAATTATTTGGAAATTGGTTGTTAAATGAGTGTTAAATGCGCAGTACTTAAAGAATCCAAACTTCAAACTTGTATTATTATTTCGATAAGCTTATATAAAATATATTAGTTCCGTCTTGCTCTTGCAGTAGTTATTTAATTTTACACGGTTTCACAGGCTGGATAAGTTAAGTGTGTATATTTTAAAAGAAACAGCCTGATTAAGGATGCTGTCTTTCTAAATTTCGGTATTGAATAAGTCGTTGTTTCCATAGCAACAATACCGTTCTTTGTCTCCTATACTAACAAGCCGAATTGACAATTGCTCGGAATCTGATCTTAATTTTTAGCTGAAACAATTTTAATCCATCTGAATTTTATTCTCAAACCGCGTAATACGAAGATTAAATTTCCTTGTATATAAACATATAAATACATACGACAAAACTGTAATTATAAAGTGCATTTATTTAAGTTAAAGTTACATAAACTAATTCAATATGAGTAGGAAAGGATTTTCTTTAAAGAGTATTTATCATAAAAGCGTATTTTCGAAAATTTCATTGTGTCGTCAACTGACAATAAATCGCCAAAAAAATGAAAATTTCATTATTATTATTATTATTATTATTATTTTTACGGACGCTATAGCGAGATTCCGTAGATTTTTTTTTTTTTTTTTAGTAGACATATATATAGCCACATGAGAAGAGTATTCTGTATTTTTTTCAAAATGTTCTGAGTATACGCTTATGGAAACCTTCCTTGTAAGGGCATTAGAAACAACTTCGAATTTTGTTGGTTTGTTGGTAAGGTAAAACCGGTTACTAATCAGAAATTAAGTTTTTACACTTCCAGTAACAAAAAGCTTTATTGTAATAAATTTGAAATCAAACTTTAAAAAATGTATACATTTTTAAAGAGTAGAAGCAATGTGAATGTAGTAAATAATAATTTTTAAAAATGTGGTGTAACATTGAGTTAAATATTCAGCTTCGTGATTATTTTAATTTGTTTTTTTTTTTTTTTAATTACAATAATAAAAATAATCATAAAATGTTCTTCTACGGTTTAATTGGAAATAGTTGTAGATTTTTTAAAATCCAATTGTTTAACTCTTTCAAGAGATGGTAATTGTGTATCTGCAATGTTGAATTCACACCAGAATTTTCTAAAAAAAAAATATTTGAAAATACGGAAATGCAATTTTACTTTGTTTTTTCATCAAAGTTATAAAAGGAAAATTTTATTTATTTATATATTTTTTTAAATAATATAAAAATAAAAACACAAAATTTTCTTTTAAAACTTAATCAGAAATATTTTTTAATTCAATTATTTCACCCTTTCAGGGATAAGTAATTTTGTTTCTGTAATGTGGAAATCATACCAGATTTTCCTTTTTTTTTTTTTTAAATAAGGAAATGCAGTTTTACAGCATTAAGCATTAAGTGGTATCAAATATTCCACCGCCCTTCAAGGGTTCATTAAACTTTAAAGAAATGTTCGTGAAAATATGTGCCTCCGATATCAAAGATTATATATACAGGGCGATCCCGAATTCATAATACAAACTTTAAGGGGTGGTAGAGGACACTATAACAATCATTTATTGAACAGGAAACCAGAGTCAGAAATCCAGTTATTTAATCAAAATTACAAAGCGTCTCACTCCAATCCGAAATTGCGTTTTCGTTCATAACTTTAACAGTAGTGAAGATATTTTAACAAAATTCGCAAAAGACTCTTTGTATCAATTGTAAGGATATTGTAAGGATTTTATTATATTCACTACTATTAAAGTTGTGAACGAAAACGCGATTTCGGATTGGAGTGAGACGCCCTGTAATTTTGACTCAATAAATAGATTTCTGACCTTAGTTTCCTAATATACAATAAATGATTTGTACATTGTCTTGCACCAACCCTCAAAGTTTGTACCATGAATTCGGGATCACCCTTATAGTTTATAAGGTTACTAGATGGAACCCGTCAAAATTTGACGGCAAAAAACTTGATAGTACCATAAAAATAAAATTCATAGCTGCTTTAAAATGTTTGAAACTTTTGCAGAATAATTCAAATAAATAAAAAACCCACTTTGAATTAAAGCTAGGTTGAAGAACAGCAATTGGCTAAGTTTCACTGGCACATGCACTCGCGGAATTTCTTTCATTTGACACATTTAGCGCTGTTGTGCAAGTAAATGGTAAGTGCCCCCTTGGGGAGGGGGAAATGGCAGGATGGACCAAGGAGATGCATAACATGAATAAGCAGTCAAAGACCTTTCAAACGATATGTAACATGAGGGGTGTGTGCAAAATTAAAAAAAGTACCCCCTTGGGGGGGGGGGGTAAAGTAGGGGATGGACACGGTACATGCATAATATGATTAAGTGGTCACAGACCTTTCCAACGATATATAACATGAGGGTTGTGTGCAAAATTTAGAAAAGTACCTCTTTGGGGGGGGGGGGGGGGGCAAAGTGGGGAGATGGACATCAGAGATATGCATATGATTACGCAGTCACAGACCTTTCCAACGATATATGACATGAGGGTTGTCTGCAAAATTTAGAAAAGTACCCCCTTGGGGGAGGGGGGGCAAAGTGGGGAAATGGACATTGGAGATATGCATATGATTAAGCAGTCACAGACCTTTCCAACGATATATGACATGAGGGTTGTCTGCAAAATTTAGAAAAGTACCCCCTTGGGGGGCAAAGTGGGGAGATGGACATTGGAGATGCATAATATGTTTAAGCAGTCACAGACCTTTCCAACAATATATGACATGAGGGTTGTGTGCAAAATTTAGAAAAGTACCTCTTTGGGGGGGGGGGGCAAAGTGGGGAGATGGACATCAGAGATATGCATATGATTAAGCAGTCACAGACCTTTCCAACGATATATGACATGAGGGTTGTCTGCAAAATTTAGAAAAGTACCCCCTTGGGGGAGGGGGGGACAAATTGGGGAGATGGACATTGGAGATGCATAATATCATTAAGCGGTCACAGACCTTTCCAACAATATATGACATGAGGGGTGTCAACAAAATTTAGAAAATTGCCCCCTTGGGGGGGGGGGGGGCAAATTGGGGAGATGGACATTGGAGATGCATATGATTAAGCGGTCACAGATCTTTCCAACAATATATGACATGAGGGGTGTCAACAAAATTTAGAAAAGTGCCCCCCTTAAAAGGGGGGAAATGGCGGGATGGACCCCGGAGATGCATAACATGAATAAGCAGTCAAAGACCTTTCCAACAATACGTAACATGAAGGGTTTGTGCAAAATTTACAAAAGTACCCCCTTGGGGGGGGGCAAAGTGGGGGATGGACACCGGAGATGCATAATATGATTAAGCGGTCACAGATCTTTTTAACGATATATAACATGAGTGGTATGTGCAAAATTTAGAAAAGTGCCCCAATTGACGGGGGGGGGGGGGGGGGGGGGGATGGACCACACAGATGCATAACATGAAAAGGCAGTCACAGGCCTTTCGAACGATATATCATATGAGTGGTGTCAGCAAAGAAAAGTCTCTGCCCCGTGTGGGCAAAACATACTCCCCCCCGCCGCCATAATTATTGATGCGGACTCATTTTTTAAATTCGTTCGCACCCCTCTTCTCCCGCAAAATGTGAATTTTAAAAACTCCCCTTCCGAATTTTTTTATACCAAAAGCACTTATGTCCACGTCTGCATGCAGAGTTTTGTGCTTACAGACGCCAGACACAACAACACACACACAGACAGACGTTTACCGACATTAATAGCAGTGTTTCACCCAGACAGTTTCAGAAGGGTGCTGCACCCTGCCTGCCCTTTGGTTTGCAAAATAGCACCCTTCTTGCCCCTCATAAAAATAATTAGCACCCTTCTTGCCCCCTCCAGCAAAATAATTAGCACCCTTCTTGCTCTCAGTAAAAAAAGTGCCCTTTCTCCTTTTTGCATTAAAAAATTTGGTTTCATAATAAAAACTGACTCAATGTTGTCTTAAAAAGAGTGTTTTGACTTTGAAATATCAAAAGTGGCTTTAAAAACCAAAAGAATACCTTTAAGCTTTAACAATTAAAAAAGTGCCCTTAAGATTCTGAAAAGTGCCCTTAAGATTCTGAAAAGTGCCCTCAAAAATCCAAAAACTGCCCTTAAGAATAAAAAAAGTGCCCTTTTTCTCACCAGCAGCACCTTGCCCCTTTTTAAACCTGGGGGAAACTCTGTTAATAGTATAGATGATACTCAGTGCCTACACATTTCACCCTTTATAATTCAGCCAATGAGTTGACAGTCGTTCATTTCCAGAAACGAAACAATAATTCTTTAGGATGAATTTTGTTTGTTTGGCGTCACAAACTTTTTAGGGCACCTGCAGACTAAAAAGATATAATCAATCTTCGCGGGAAAAAAATCCTAGATTTCGTCAAATGATCACAGGAAAAACACTAATTTCATCAAAGGATCATGTAAAACGTGAATTTTGTTAAAAGGCCACAGAAAAACGTGATTTACGCAAAAGATGAGCAAATTTTGTCAAAGAATCGCAAAACAGGAAATTCCACCAAAAGATAGCGCTTTCTTGCCAAATTTCGTCTAAAAATTTGCGGAATAAAATGTATTTTATCAAAAAATCGCTGGAAAACACACATTTCTTTAAAGTATCGCGAGAAAAATGCGAATTTCTTCAAAGATTGCTGAAAAAACGCGAATTTCATCGAAGGATTGCTGAAAATTCATGAATCTTATCAAAAGGCAGCAGAGAAAATGTGATTATTATCAAAGCATTGCGAAAAAAGAAAATTTCGTCTAAGGATCACAGAAAAACACAAATTTCATAAAAGAATCATGGAAAATAACGCAAATTTCGTGAAAAAAAAAAAATCGCAGAAAAAACACAAATTTCGTCAAATTATCGCTGAAAAAAAACACGAATTACGTCATAGGATAGCTGAAAAAATTGTGAATCTCGACAAAAAAAAGATACAGAAAAAAATGCGAATTTCATTAAAGAATCACGAAAAAAAATGCAAATTTTGTTAAAGGATTGCGCAAAGAATGTGAATTTTTTTATAGGTTCTTGTGAAAAATGAAACTGTCTTTATTAAAAACAGCACACACACAAACATCTATACAAACCTCAATACACACAAACATATTATAGGCAGGGCTTGAAATTCAATTTTTCCAAGGACGGGAGTCTCCCTACCAACATTTTTAAATGGAGGGGAGTTGTAATGTTTGGGAGGGAGAAAAAAAAATTTTAAACCCCACTATTATTTTACGTGTTATTTAAAGAATTACATTAATGCAGACATGACAAAATACCATTGAAAAAATTAAGTCAACTGAGAATGATTATGTAAAATGTTTATTTTTATTATAAAAAAGGGAAGAATGTTAAGTTTTATATATGCAGTGTATTTTTCAAGTTCCATTAAATGTGTTAGGGACCCTTAACAATTAGGTTGTTAAATAAATTTCTGACTTTAGATTTTACTTGATTGAGATTCACCGATCGATCGTGGAAAAGACGCAAAGTTCATCGATCTGTCGCAGAAAAAACGCTAAGTTTGTCGATCAGTCGGGGGAAAAAAGCAAATTTCGTCGATCGATTGCAGAATAAACACAAAGTTCGTCGATCTGTCCCCAAAAAACGCAAGGTTCGTCGATCAGTCGCTTAAAAAACGCAATGTTCGTCTATCTGTCTCAGAAAAAACGCAAAGTTCGTTGATCTGTCGCGGAAAAAACGCAAAGTTCGTCGATCAGTTGCGGAAAAAAGCAAATTTCGTCGATCGATTGCGGAATAAATGCAAAGTTCGTCGATCAGTCAGGGAAAAAAGAAAAATTTTATCGATCGATTGTGGAATAAACGCAAACTTTGTCGATATGTCCCCAAAAAACGCAAGGTTCGTCGATCAGTCACTTAAAAAACGCAATGTTCGTCGATCTGTCGCGTTCGTTTGATGTCGTTGTTGAAAATTTATGAATTTCTATTATTAAAGTAATTTTTTCATTTTACCGTATTTATTTTATTTTTGTGTTGTATGTATTTTGCTACTTTGAATTTTTTTAAACTAACCCTTTTTTTTTTGGAGAGTGAGAGAGAGAGATTTAGTAATTTGGTGACACGAAGTTCCGCAAATTCTTAAAATCCACAAATCGTTTCCAATGTAAACAATGAAATTTACAATTAAGTTGCAAGTGCAAAATTTCAGTTTTTTAAAATTTTCATGTCATTCTGTACACATTTTAATATGTCATTCTGATCATTATACATATTTAGTTACGCATTATTAATTATTTACTTGACCTTTACTTTTAATATTTTAAATATTTCAAACTTACAGCTGAATGTAATTATTAAAACATTTGAAATACTGCATTCGAAAAATGAAATTTCAGCTGAGAAACGCGACAATTACTATTAGGTTAAAAAAATTTAAAGTAGAAAAGTACTTATGATATAAAAAGAAGAAAAAAAAATACACCAGAATTTATCTGTATTACGAAAGCGGGAGAAATGATTTTCTGTGCTATACGAAAAGATATCCAAATAACTCAATCATAAACATAGAAATAGGTATCGGTTTCTATGTTCATGTGCACTCAATCCAAACTTGAAACTTTTAAAAAGGTCGTTGAATGAATGAAATTCATCTCCGCCTTTCACATCCAGAAAACTTGCTGTGTCGCCAATTATGTTTATATTTTATATATATATATAAAAAAATAATAATTCAGGCACTTTTCCGTTATACGGACACCATTGTCGCCAAACATACATACATACATACATTTTGGCATAGTGTCCGTATAACAGAAAAGTACTAAAGTTCATGGTTTAAAATCACAATAAAATATCATGAAATTTATTGATTAGTTGTGGGAAAATATCGGGGAAATAATGTGTTTTTCGTGAATTTTTTGTTTTGTTAACAATGTGGTTAGAGAGCCAGGGAGAAATCCAGAAAACTTGCTGTGTCGCCAATTATGTTCATATTTTATATATATATATATAAAAATAATAATTCAGGCACTTTTCCGTTATACGTACACCATTGTCGCCAAGCATACATACATACATTTACATACATACATACATTTTGGCATAGTGTCCGTAAAACAGAAAAGTACTAAAGTTCATGGTTTAAAATCGCAATAAAATATCATCAAATTTATTGATTAGTTGTGGGAAAATATCCGGGAAATAATGTGTTTTTGTGAAATTTTTTGTTTTGTGTTGTTGTGTTTAATTGTAAGCATTCATTATAATTTTCAGTGCATTATTAAATTGAAATTTTTGTTTAAAATATGTAAACAAAACAGTGACCAGAAACCTGCACAATTTCTAATATAGATAGATAGATAGATAGATAGATGCATGCATGTAGTACTTTTAATTATTTGGTAAAAATACTGTGATCGTCACTGAAAAAACCTTAATTTAACCTAAAAGTAATTGTCGAGTGTTTAAGCTGAAATTTCATTTTACGAATACAGTATTTCAAATGTTTTAATAATTACATTCAGCTGTAAGTTTGAAATATTAAAAGTAAAGGCTAAGTAAATAATTAATAATGCATAACTAAAAGTAATTGTCGAGTGTTTAAGCTGAAATTTCATTTTACGAATACAATATTTCAAATGTTTTAATAGTTACATTCAACTGTAAGTTTGAAATATTAAAAGTAAAGGCCAAGTAAATAATTAATAATGCATAACTAAAAGTAATTGTCGAGTGTTTAAGCTAATTTCATTTTACGAATACAGTATTTCAAATGTTTTAATAGTTACATTCAGCTGTAAGTTTGAAATATTAAAATTAAAGGCCAAGTAAATAATTAATAATGCATAAGTAAAAGTAATTGTCGAGTGTTTAAGCTGAAATTTCATTTTACGAATACAGTATTTCAAATGTTTTAATAGTTACATTCAGCTGTAAGTTTGAAATATTAAAAGTAAAGGCCAAGTAAATAATTAATAATGCGTAACTAAATATGTATAATGATGAGATTTTTTTTTCTTGAATTATTCAGTGAAACTCGCCTTATAAATGTACGCAAATAATTCACATCAAAATCTTAAAATAACAAAGTTTTCTTTCGTGTTTAGCTATGCTTAATAACCAAAAAAGCTTGATTAATACAAAAAATTTTTCGTAAAAATACTGTGATCGTCGCTGAGAAAACCTGAATTTAATCATATCACACAGAATTACATATTAAAAGTTTAAAAAACTGAAATTTTACACTTGTTTACATCGGAAACGATTCGCGGAATTTCGTGCCACGAAATCTCTCTCTCTCTCTCAAAAAAAGGGTTAGTTATAAAAAATTCAAAGTAATAAAATACATACGACTTAAAAAGAAAATAAATACGGTAAAATGAAAAAATACCTTAATAAAAGAAATCCATAAAGTTTCAACAACCGAACAACCAAATGGAGTCGTAGTAATCCACATACGCTTCTAGAGAGAGGAAAAAGCCTTCACCTCATTGGCTGAAATATCGCGTCTGAAGATAGTAAAAGCCTCTAGCTGATTAGCTGAATGCTCGCGCATGCCTATAAAAGGCATTTTTGCACGAAAAACTAAAAAGCAGGTTAGCTTTAAGTATATGGATAGCTCCTAGACCGGTTCTTTAGCCACTGGTATATGATATTTTGTCAATATGACATTGAAAAGGAAATTTCTCCAAACGTTAGCCGTCGTGTTACAGAGTTAGTCACATTCGGTAAAACTTCTTTTGGAAAAAAACCCGTGAAAAAAGGATTATTAGTCATGCATTGGTTTTATCTAGAAGAAAAGACGAGTTAATACAATCGAGAAAGATAGATAACAATGAAAAAAAAATGTGGAGTGTAAAGAAGTTGACAGACAAGATAACAATTTTGTCAATAAACAAGAGAAGATATCTTTTTGTAGCAGCAAGTAAGTATAAAAAAGGTGTTGGATGATTCGTGTATTTTTAAGATAAGTTTGTATACTCATAAACAGAAATGTTCATTGATTGATATTTTCCAAGGACTAAGATGCGTCACTGATGGTGGTACGGATTTATCCTATTGTTTGGACAATTTATCCCACGAAGCAAAGCCAATGACGCATCTGTGTTATACTTCTGTCTTGTGCCCGTTTGAAAAATCGAATTTAGATTATCTTTCTGAAAATTAATGATCTCCTAATAATCATTTTACTAGAAAAATATCTATGTTATATTTTAACATTGTTTTTCTGAGTAAACTCAATGACCAGGGTTCAATTAACACTACTTAGTAACGTAATACTTTAGGCATCTCTATTCTATTTTTGTTATTTGGCCGTTTCAGAATTGCATTTTATTATCGAATTGTTCTTAATAACCATTGTGTCTTAATAACCATTTTACTCGAAAAAAATTTTAAGTTTGAACACATCATTTAGTTAAATAAACATTCTTTATACGCGGATCATTCTACAAAAAACGTTACTTTCTACGTGTAAAAATTGCAATAAAAAAAAATTTAAACCTCACAAAAATATATTAATATTCACAGTTCATCTTTTACCTCTTACCTCACAGTTCATCTTTATATATAAATTAAATTAACAATTATAATAACATTTTATTGATATTATTATTTATTGGTGGTTATTATTAATATTTATTAATATTGGCGGTCGTATAGTTTTCTCATTACTTGGTGCTTAATAGATTTTCTAAAGATTGAGGGTGGAGTCCTTTATCGGGTCGGCTAACTCGACTTTACCTGAACTCGTCCCTACCCGCGTTTCGGGTCTTGTCAAGTTGACACTAATTTTTATCATTGTGAGTCGGATGCGAGTCGGGTTGACTTTAAATGTTTCGGGTTCATCCGATTTTTCAAAAGAAAGTCCTGAATATTTTTCAATTGGGGGAAAAAAAAAAAAAAAAAAAAACTATACATTTGAATTTTAATGAGTGTATAATGTTCATTTTACACACACACACAAAAAAAATTAATTAATTAATTAATTAAAATAAAATTGATATTAGAGATATAATTGCACACAACTTTTCTATAATTGTATTAAAATATGTATTAATTTTCTTTCATTTCGGGTTCGGGCCGGGTTTCGTGTTGACCAGTTTTATTTTGTTGGGTTCACAACCCTACTTATGCAGAACTCTGGGAAGAAATTTCTATAATATTATAACGGAGGATACAAATAATATAATATATATATATATATATATATATATATATATATATATATAATGCCACTTTTATTTATGGCAGAATATGAAATTTTGAGCAAACATATAACAAAGGGGAAACTTTATTTACATGAATTAAAAAACTTATTTTTTTTAAATAAATGATGCTTACGTTTTAAATCAAGAATAGAGGATGCATAAAGTTCATCAACGTTTCTAAGTTATGTGAGAATACTTCAAAATTAATGAAAAACGACAATGTATACATTCACGCCTATAACAACGGAAATTAAAAAGCGATGTCTTCTGCCTCTATATATTTTTTATTGGGTGACGAATGCTACTATATTCTGGAAAATATTGCACAACATTTTATTGTAACGGAGGATGCAAGAAAGGGTTCCAACACATTTTTGAAAAAAATAATATATTTTTTTTCATAATAAAATTTAATTTACATATAAAGGAATTTTCAGAAAAAAAAAAAATCCCAACGATAGATTTAACAGACCTACTTTGCTTTATGTGAAATGTGTTGGATGATACCAGAACGAGAAGTGCGGGAAACGCACAGTAATACGGTCAGTATTACTACATATCTATTATATTCTAAATATTATCGAACATATATGTAATATAAGTATACTATATACATATACAGTAGACATGAACTTAAAAGGCGCACGTTACGAAGTTCGCATTATGCAAAATCATAAACAGAAAATCAAGTTATCAAGTTTACAGAAAATCAAGTCAAAATACTTTTTTTTCCATCTTTTTATCTCTTTCAGACATATTTTGGTTGCAATTCCAATTTGGGATGATTTACCACACTTTGTGTGGAAAAAAAATCCAAAATTCCCTCTTAAACTTTGAAATCAGCGAAATGAAATAATTTGTTATGCACTGTAAAAAAAAAAAAAAAAAAAAAAAAAAAAAAAAAAAAAAAAAATCTGTATGGGGTGATTTTCGGGTGAATTTTATGTAATTTTTCTATCTTTTAATGGAAACATTCTGTTTTGAATGGAAGTCGTAAATTATACCGGGAATAAACAGAAAATTTCTTTTTATCTTTACACTGCAAAAGTAAATAAATAAAATAAAATTGTTGATTTTACGGTATAATTTTAGCAGTTATTACTATTAGCTGTTATTATAGACCATAATTTTTTTTGCAGTGTACTTGTTGAAAATTAAAAACGGAAATGTTTCTTTCAAGACACACAAACGGAAATGTTCCTTTTTAATTGAGAGAAAACGGAAAAGTTCAAGATAATTTTTGTAATTGAATCAGTCATTCTAGAAAGGACACTTGTTCTAAAAATGAACTTTTCAAGCAACACACAGACACACACACACACACACACACAAAAGTTTTTCTGAGAAATATAATTGTATTTGTTTTAAGTTTCTACCTTAAATTACAATATGTGTCTTAACATTAGTTGACATTAATGAAATTTCTTCATGAACTTACAAAAAAGATACACTGATTGATACATAATGTGATACATAGAAAAACTGTACTGTAATTGAATCAGTTATACTAGAAAGAGCACTAGTCTTATTTGTTTATTATTATAGAAAAAGTGTCCTTTCTAGAATGATTGATTAAATTACTTTTTTTTTATATTCGTCAACAGGTTGCTCAAATTCATTGATTGGCCATAATGAAATTTCTTCATAAAATCGTTTAAATTCCTCAGAAATATAGTATTTGAGGCGATTTAAGTCCTCACTCTTTTTGATATTAATGAGAACTTGTCCTTCATATGCTTTTCAGTTGGCAGCTCATCTTTAGTTGCTTGTCAATGGAGTTGCCATCAATGTATTGTTCTAATTCTCCTTGTAGTGACAATCCTCGGATTATCGGATGTATATTCAAAGTGCATAAAAGATGCAGGCTGAAATCTTATTTTATCACTTTTTGAGGCATTTCTCCCTCTTGATTCTTCTGAAATGCTTTCTATTTTGTACAGGGATGGCAACTAATTAACAAAATTTAATATGTCGTTTATATAGATATCGATTATAATGACTAGTGTATCAGAGCAATTTATATTCGTATTTTTTTTTTTTTTTTTTTTTTTTTTTTATAATACTAGTAAACAGAAATATTTCATACAATTACGTTTCTGGCACTTGCCCATGAGCAAGTGCCTTTTCAATTCTGAAAGTTTTCTTCTTCTTCTTTTAAAGCTACTAGGGTATCCAACCCAGGCTTCTCGGGATAGAGACTATATGTAAAAACCAATTTATTTTTATTTTTTATTTTTTTTTTTTAAGCTTTAATAGATTGTTTACATTTAATATATTTTTTTTAGATTGCCCCCTAATAACACAAAAGAGCATTTTTATATGAAATACGTCAATTATATATATTCAAATAAAATTTTGAAATTTATTAAAAGCAGCAATTTCGGATTGTCCTCGAGCCAGAAGTTAATAGCCAAAGAAATCGCTAAAAATTTCGTTATCTACAGAAGTTTTTTTTAATTATTCTGACAATTTCAGCTGTTTTAAGCGCTTATTTCAATTATATGTCTGTTAAATTTGTGTTTTATTTATACTATTTTATTGATTGCTTTATGAAGTTTTAATTTCGTTACTGAATATTAGCTGGAAACAAATGCTGAATTTTTTATATTGTTTAAAGTGCAAACAGATTCATATTTTGTAGTCGTTTGCAAGCGACAGAGATAGATATTTTTATAAAAAATCATGCTTGAAATTTAATTTAAATACTATAGTAAATCAGAAAATTGCGATACAGTTTTCAAACAAATTGGATTTGAAAGTCTATTCCTTTTTCCCTACATAACGGTGTAAAAATTAAAAATATGCGATGTTTAGAAATTAATAAAATTGCAGTAGCAAAAATCGCAAAACCGAAATTTCATCGTCCAGTGTTGTCATTCGCAAAATGGCGTCGGCGTTACGCAAGGACACGTTTGTCCTTTATAATATAGATATAAATAATATATAAAGAGCCGACTAAGACTCTTTCTGTTGAGAAGTGATAGAATATTGAGAAAAGTATTATATTCTGCTATAAAACAATTTTTTACAATTTTAGACTTACTAGTGAACTTTCTTTCTACGATGACAGATTCAATTGATGTTTTCGCCTATAAATAAGTCGATATATATGTGGTCAGTTGGTGTAGGAGACAGAGGATTCATCCTCTAATGGCGAGTTACCGAGGTTCGAATTCGGAGGCAAGCTGTAAAAAAGGGTGTGCTAATATTTAATACAAATATCTAATCTGGTTAAATATGCTTCAGTATATATAATTATTTAGATTTTATTATTATTATTATTATTGTGCTAAGCGCTTACATTTAATCCTACAAGCAGAAAATTTCCATATTTGATTTCGTGAATGTGTCAGAAAGTAACCAGTTTGGATGTTGTAAAAGCAAAATGGAATCCTATCATTTTTGTAGGCTGTTACCAGTTTAGTTTTTTACGTCAAAGAATATGTTGACGTCAACAATGCGCAATATTTTGTTGGAATTTTTTTTCGCTTCCAGACATATTTTGGATTTAGCGGATGTGCAGAAAGCATGCATATTTCCTGTCACGTGGGGTAGCTCGTGCTAAACGCGTGCCGAAACACTAACACCCTCCCCCTCTGGGTTTCTTAAAATAATGCGTTGAGGGAGGTTGGTAAGGAAGGAAATAGTTCACCCAAATCCTATTCCTTGGAAGGAACTATACTAAAAACGGAATTAGATGTAATTAATGTGAAGGAAAAGCATACTACAAAAGAAAGTCGGAAGTAGGCTTTTAAAAAGGAGAGATGATGAACAAAAAAATTCCGTATATTTTTGGATATAATTTCAGACACAAAAAACTCCAGTTTGACTGCCATCATTATTAGACTGAAAGCTTAGACATAACTTTTTAAGAGAGCGGGACAATTGAGCTTACGCTAATCCCCCCCACCTCCCTCATGGCCGATCAAGTCAAAGAGAGGTCCAGGGCCTGGTATTCATTCGAGCTTCTTATACTGTTAAATAATATTTGTTTCTTATGTCTTAAAATACAGATATACACAGATACATATTTAGAGAAACATATCTTTTTAATTTTATCGTACTCTAGCAGCGCAAAATATTGAACATAATCAGCCCAAAATTTTACAATAGATTTAAAATATCAGGTTTACGAAAACTGTATAATAAATTTGGAGCTACCTAAGGTCAGGGCCACCAGGTTCATGGCCCAATTGGCCCATGTTTTAATCAGAGTCCACCCTCTTTTATTATGAAGTGTAATGAGGAACGGCCATGATACATTTCACCTGATGAAATTATATGTCTCCTTTTCACTACCGTACTCTGTATCTTCTTAAATTTTCAATAGTTTTGCTCATTCATAATATTGATTTAACTTTTTCAGAAGAACGTTTTTTCGCTACATCAAGTACTGCGGGAGATTTTTTTTTAGGATTTTTCCCCCATGCTTCTTTTTCTTCTTCTTCTTCTTCTTTTTTTTTTTTTACAATATAAATTAATATATCTGCTTGTCATAAGGTCACATTGTGCACAAATAGTAGATTACATTTAAATTGAAGTTATGTTATCATAAAATACGTTTTAACTCTCCATGCATTAAAATATGAAAACGTATATATACGGGAATACTTCCTCGGTTCTATTTGCTTACAGTTGATAAAAAAAAAGATATATATCTTTGACTGTGTGTACATAAAAGGTTTAAAACCTATATGTGCAACTTTAACTCAAGTTTTTATTATCTTCATGTCCATATGAATCCTATATGTCTTTCACAATTTCATGCTTTCTATAACTTTACTTTTAAAATAATTTTTTACTTTTATGTTTTTACCTATTGATCAAATATAATTATTGTATTAATTGTGATATTATATCAATTAGTAGAAACTACGATACAACATACAATGCCACAACAATGGTGGATATTAATTGTACATCTGTTAATATTAGACTAATCGTATCATTAAAACGATGTAAATCAATTAGTCTAATATTAATTGTACTCAATTAATATCATCCCATTTATCTAATATTAACTGTCCTCAATTAATTTCATCCCATTGGTCTAATATTAATTAAACTCAATATCATCCCATTTGTCTAATATTAATTGTACTGAATTAATATCATCCCATTTGTCTAATATTAATATATTACAATGTTACATCACCGTATGATTGACGTTCGTAAAGTGACGCAACAGTGAGACAACAATGTACTCAAGTGACATTTCGCATTGATGTCAATCTCTTCAGGAACTTTACCTTGTCGCAGGACCCTCTCAAATAACAATCGTCGGGTGTCTTGCACTTGCCCCATGGTCCCTGCATTGTTGCATCCCTATTTACATCCACCCACACCGCTTTTGAATGGCATGAAATATGTATTTTTACGCTCCAAAGGCAGCTGTATATTACGGTACGGAAAACCGTTTAGTGTAGCTATAATGGACAGTGAGTGTTTACCGTAAGTCTGTAACTAGAGAACTTCAGTTGTTTGTTGTTCGACGTTATAAGTTTTATATCGCAATTCGCGTGCGACGTTTGTTGTTATTTTCACATCGGTCATGCATGTTTTTTAAGGTGAAAAGGAAACGTTTGTAGAGGGCACGCTTCGGGCGTGAAGTATTGTGTAAAATGATATAAATCGTGGAATTATTATCAGAGTGTATGAAGTGGAAGGAAAAAAATATGTTTTCAAAGTGTTAGGCTTTTTTTTATTATTATTACAGAAAGTATATTTTGAATGATTTACCGAAGTTCATGCATGTACCCTTATACTGTTAAAATTTCTGCGGCAAACTGTCCAGTCATTCAACCGTTTTTTAAGAAAACGGTTATATGACCGTATCTTTATTCTGAAGATAATATGAAGAATATTATGGTCAGATACGCTTCACAATATGGTCAAGTAACCGTTATCTTTAAAAACGGCCGAATGATTGGACAGTTTTGCTGCAGATTTTTAACAGTGTAGAAACAAACTAATTTTGACTCAATATTCGACCAGTTTTTACTAATTTTATTACAGATGTAAATTGTAAAAAAATATGAAAAATAAGGAATTAGGGTGAGTGCACCAGTAGTTGACCAGTGAGACACAAAACTGTATAAAACGAAAATTAATTCACGGGTATGTTAATTTCGATTGGTGTGAATTAATTAATTTTAAATAGTTTTGTGTCTTACTGTTCATTTACTGGTGCAATCACCCCCCCCCCACCCCCTAATTCCTATTTTTCCTTTAAGAGTCACTTCCTAATTTCTCCTCATTTTATTCTGTTTACAAACTTCTTATTTTTACATCACAACTCAGATGAATTTAAATTGCTTCAGCATTTTTTAATTCTAAAAACGCCTAAATACTTTAATTTTTCAAAAAAGAAGCTGTTTCACAACTTTGTTAGAGGAATAAATTAAAATTATGTTAATGTACTTCGTTTTTTATAGCAACTGCCATTTTTTTTTCTTTTAAAAATTTGTTGTATGTATACCATCTGTCTTATGGAGGTTTACAAGTGCTTTTTAGTCTGATTATGAAATTATAAAACAACTGAGGAAATTATTCTCAATTCTTAAATATTCCAGACATCCGATATATATATAATATATATATATTTAAATATATTTAAAATAGTTATCCGATATTTTTTTAATACGAAAAGTAAATTGAAAAGTTGTTGAATATTTCGTTTTTCTTATAAACTATACTTTCTGTTTACAAATCCTCATATCTGCGGAATTTCGAAGATTTTAAATGCTTGTTTAATCACGGTGTTTTGAAGAAAAAAAAAATCTGTAAAACAAATTACTTGTGATTTTTATCAGAGGGAATTATAAAGTTTCTTGAACTATGCACACTTCTCTTATCAACCACCTCTTATTTTCAGTTTACAAACGTCTCATTCTAGAATTCTTTAACCTTCGAGATAAAAACAAAGTTATTGTTTTTATCTCAAATGTTGTTGAGTCAATAACGGAGTCATAAAAAAATCCAGAGGGTATATGTTAGAGGCAAAGGCTATACGCTAGAGATTATACACTAAAGAGTATACGCTAGAGAGTATGCGTTCTAGCTTTAGTTAAGAAACGAAGGGTATACGGAATTTCTTTTAAAAAATCCAGAGTCTATTACAGTTTATACCATACAGTACAGCTTTGGCTGAGCTATTGTAAAGTAGTGCAGAATAAAATTTGTTATTAATGAAAAGGATAATTTGTTTTTAACCTCTCTTTTTTGCATGATTCTTTTAAAAATAAGCAAAAAAGCTATATTTTTTAACTGTTTTTAACCAACCCTTTGAAGGGCGGTGTGATATATTTTAGCCCACTTAATTTTAATCGAGATTTCTACCAGAATTTTTTAAATAAAATTTTACTTTTATAACTTTGGGGAAAAATCTATAAAATTTCTTTTTCAATTTTTTTTTCTTTTTCTTTCAATTTTGTTATGAATTCAACATTACAGAAACACAATTACTTGCCCCTGAAAGGGTTAACTGGCGTCGAGAAATGCTTGTGCATAACTAGCGTCATAAGGGCCATTTTGCCCCCAGCTAGTTATTATAACTAATATAATACTATGTTCCTGTTATTACATGGACAATATCTGGGAGACCATATTTGTGATTCGTTCATCACATTTTTGATTCATCTATAGTATTTGTAAATTCTTTTTGGCTACGTTTACATTTTTGCAAATCATGCCTGCATTTCTGGTATTCTGTGTGGATGCTTCATCAATTCAATATTTTTATTTTGTTTTTTAAATTTATTTTCTTGTTTTATAATGTACGATCATGTATTATTTTAGCTA
The DNA here is from genome assembly GCA_963931845.1 of Maratus michaelseni. NCBI lineage: Eukaryota > Metazoa > Arthropoda > Arachnida > Araneae > Salticidae > Maratus > Maratus michaelseni. The sequence goes on along the minus strand of OZ007593.1, from coordinate 144,495,370 downwards.
ATTAAAGCTTATACACGAATGAAATCGTACATTTTTTGTGGTATCTGCAGTAATTCGGCCTCTGAAGATTCTGCTGCGGTGCGGTACCGTAAATATTTTATTAATTCGTGTTTTATCTTTTCCTTCCCCCCCCCCCCCCCCTACACCTCTCCAATCTGTTTTACATTATCTTGGATATATAGTATTCTATTTTTATTTTTCTTCTGGCTATTTTCCAAACAGGTATGTTTTTATTTTTCATATTTATTTTTATTCCCTGATTTGTTATATGTTTTTGTTTTGTCTTTTAACGGTTGTACAGGGTGTTGGTAAAAATTTTTTGGTAAAGGCAGAAGATCTTTCAGAAAATACTGTTAAAGTCGGCGTTTTGAACTGAATTCCCGACGCTGCAGAACGAGAAGCGGGATGAAACGTGTTGTCACGTGACACAAATCGCTTATAATTCGATAAGTAATTAACTTATCAAAAAGGGTAAAACTCATTTCGATTCCAAGTCGCTTCCATAGCCATGGCTGCCGATTTTATGCTATTGCGTTTAAAAATGAGTCAGAAAATGTGTCAGAAACTTTTGCGTTGTTGAGTAGGTCATTTGAGAACCACCTTAAAATCAGTTCAGTGATATATTATGGGAAAGTCTAACATGCATGCACAGGGGTGACAACAGATATAGTTGTACTGGGCCTAAATTGAAAAGTGAGCTGATTTCGTTTTAAGTATTTGCATAAGGGTGCGCAGAGGAGCCCATAAATGCAATTTGTTAGGGAGCCCATCCCATATTTGTATCGAGCCTCACAAATTCAGTGCACGCCGCTGCTAACATGGCACTAATCATATTATACGGTAAAATGAAAAACATTAATCCAGAGCATATCAGAAGTGGCACATCTACAAAGGTAATGTGCGAATATTTGTAATCATGAACATAGATCTTTAGTTCTATGTTCATGTTTATAATATTTACTCATTGATTTACTGTAAATCAACATTTATGCAAAGGTAATGTGCGAATGCTGATTTACAGTAAATCAGCATTCACACATTTATTGATTAATGCATAGCAAAATTATTAGTTACTTTGTTGTCATTCAACAGTTATGTTGTGTTAACTTAAATCTTAAATGCATTTTTTATTTATTTAATTGATCATACACAGTTTATCATTGACGATTGACGCTACTCTAAAAATGGATCATATATCTATCTTGTGTTGCAATCTGTGATCGTTCTTTAGTGTTAGGTGGTGAAATATGAATGGATATAAAATGGAACAAAATGCATTGATGAGAAAAATAACTCATTTGAAACATACAAAAAGAATAAGTAGCTGATTGTCTATTACTTTTAAAATGCGCAAACAATATTGAACTTATATAGTTAATATTGTAGAACAGTTAATAATATTTGAGTTCACAAATCTATCAAAAACCATAATATTGATTTAGCAGAGTACATTGTTTAAATGTCCTACTCAGAAATGTAAAAACTAACTCCGAAAATCCGGTTTCCTCTCTGCGAAATATAAGGAGTCGCTCCAGTCTGCGGCGTCCTTTTCCCTATTTGTTTCCGGATCTTCATATTTATCGCATAATCAGAAGTTATTCCAAGTGTTTTCACGACTTGCTTATGATGTTATTAATTAAATGGGGAGGATTTGTTTTTATCTCTAAATGCCCCAGATCTTTGATCTCCGTGCTCCCACTTCTGGCATATTTCCAGCTTGGCAACTTTCCAAGTGGGGTTTCCCTACAATCAGACGGCCTCTCGCCGTCTACCGAATTTCTCTGTCAAGGACAAGGCCGCTTCTCTCCGCTATCTCACGTAAACGGAAAAGCGCAAAACAGAGAAATCTAGGCGGGCTATATTTTTTTCTGGTTTCGTTTTTTAAATTTGGTTTTTTTTTTTTTTTTTTAAACCCAGGAGACGTAACGTGGATTTTAGGTTTTAGATGGCGGGTGATAAAAGTATAGTTGAATGGCATTTTTCATTGATTGATTGATTGTGAATATCTAACTTATCTCTTACTGCATTAGTATTATTAATTTTTAAATGTTTAAAAAACATATGCTATTTGCATTCTTTTATTATACCCAAACTGGTTTTTGTAAGTAAAGATGGAATTTATTTTGCAACCGATTTTTAACCCCCAACCGGATAGGCTAAAATTATAAAAATTACGTTCACAGGTGTGTTTCCGGTGACAAATATTTTAATATTTTTAGAATTTAATGATAAATTAATAAATTTAATTTTGAGGTATTTTTCCGTTAGCTCGATGCAGGTGATAAATTGCCAAATCTTATATGTAACTCCTACAATTGCATACGAGTTGAAACAACAACTGATTTAATGATACGCCAATAGATACTAGCCAAAATTCGCCAAATGGCTGTGAAAACTGCAACAATAAAACATTTTTAAGTCTAAAAAATAAATTATAAATAAGTCAAGTACGAGTATAACTCGCGCTCAAAGGGTTCCGTACATTAAATTTATTAATTACTATTTATTAATTTATAAACTCCTACTACCCATATATTTTTCATAATTTTAGTTTCAGTAGATTCGAAAACTAGACCGACAATTTTTTTCGAAAATTATTATCAAATATCCTTTGATGATTCTACGTCGATAGATACCTTGAGTGCCCGTCAACTCCCCCGCTGACCACCCGAAAAGTAAAGTTTGTGTGTAACATAAAAATGCGTTTTTCTCAAAAACTATATTACCTAGGACAATCGCTATAGTTTTCCTGCAATGTTTACATAAATTCCAACTACCCCTAATTTTTTCTTAATTTTAGTTTCAGTAGATTTGGAAGTAGTGTGTGTGTGTGTGGGGGGGGGGGGGGGGAGGGCATATTTTTGCAGTGCATTTTCGACGATATCTCTGAAAATTTAAAACCTAAAATTAAAACAAAAATATTTTTGAGTTAGATATTACGAGATCTTTCACGCGACACCCCACATGATATACAAGAAGGAAACTTTTTCTTTTTCAAGTAATTTAATTAGCCCCCTAAATTTTTTCTGAACATATTTGTGAATGGCTAATAATCTGAAAATATGTGGGTAAAAAGGCTTTATAACTTTCCCAAGTTTGAACTTTCCACGTCCCATAGTTTACCAGAAAAATGGCTGTGACAGACGGACAGACAGACAGACAGACACAGAGTGATCTTATAATGGATCCGTTTTTATTTTTTAAGTACAGAAACCTAAAAATGAAGAAATATATATATATTTTTTTAACTAAGCTTTTATTAATTAATAGTTTATTATTAAGTAATTTACGATAAAACGTTGAGAAATCAATTTAGAAATCCTTAAACGACAGTTTAATGTTTCACCTTTTTCTTTCTTGTTGTCCTATTTTAAAATAGAAACGAAGCAAAAATTATATATTTTTTTAATAAATTTGCTTGCTTGCGCTTTGTACAAGCGTAAAAAAAAAAAAAAAAAAAAAACAGTGAATTTTTTATGTTCGACTTCGGTGTCCACGCCAAATTGATGTATTGTAACAGAAATTTTTGGGTAAAAATCTCAATTGCTGTCAAAAAATTAGGCTTGATTTTCAAGATCAGCATTGAATGTTATAAAAAAGTTTTAAAAAAAAAGAAAAACTATTTTTATTTTTATACTTATTTATTTAAGTTAATATACAAATTATGCAAGCAATTCTGTACTATTTTATTATAGCAGCTCCTAAAGATGAATCGCTAAGAGACCAAGATGTATCGCCAAATTATATGACATTATAATCATACATAATGTGCAGGGTTGCCATAATTAACGCGACAGTACTCTGTAGCGCGAACTAATTGCGAGAATGGAACCAAATTTTGTATTATGATTAAACAAAACTGGGTATGAAAGATTCCACGGAAAAATAGTTCCAAAAGTCACCGCCAGGTTGAAATGTGGCGCTGTGTAATAGCCATATTAAGCCACTGTTGTCATATTGAGATTGATTTTAATCGTTAACTGTGCTAAATAAAAGTTAATTTCATTTCAGTATTGATTCTGCATTTTTCCAATTATTTTCTATAACACAGCGCCCCATTTCCTCAAAGCGGTGACTTTTGGAACTAATTTTTTTTTTCGCGGAATCCTTCGCCCTCCGTCGTGTTTAATCATAATGTAAAATTTGGCCGCATTCTCGCAATTAGATCGCGGTACAGAGCACGCTGAGTACTATCACTTTAATTATGGCCACCCTGTATATGAAATTTCATGATGTATATGTCCAAATTATAGTCATATAATATGACGCATATATAACGTATTTATATGAAATGTGTATAAGATGTATATGACGCATCTATGACATATAAGACGTATAAATATGACGTACATATTGACGTATTTGGCGCGCAAATATGAGAGTCTGGAGAATATGGGTATATATATGTATTCAAATAGCTGATTATTATTTTAGTTGCTATAATTTATTATTTTAATTAGTACTTACAAATAACAAACAGAGCAAGAAGATTTAAAATTTTGTAATGCTGAGGGGGAAGGTGCAAAAGTAGGAAGTGGAACTTTCGGAGGAAGGAGTATTGAGACGAAAGATTGTTTTTTAATGTCACTACACTGCAAAAGATAATTGTTGATTTTACAGTATAAAACTGACATCCCAGCTGCCAGTATTATACCGTAAAATTAACAGTATTAAACAGTAAAGTATAAGCAGTAATACGCTGCCGTGCAAGCAGTAATACGCTACCGCGTGCGCGGTAGCGTATTACTGCTTGCACGGCAGCGTATTACTGCTTACTTTACTGTTTAATACTGTTAATTTTACGGTACTGGCAGTTGGGATGCTAGTTTTATGCTGTAAAATCAACAATTATTTTTTGCAGTGTATAAAGTAACAGAAAAGGTTAGAATTTGTTTTAAAAACAAGTCTTTTTGGTGCAGTTGGAAGAGTAGGTTCATTCTTTATTTTATTATTTATTTATTTATTTATTTATTTATTTAAGATACATGTATCATATTTAATACAAATTAAACAAATTGGCCCCATTCCTTCTATGTTCGCTGTTTTGGCGAGAAAGACAAATTTGCAAAGAAATTTTAAATTTGGCTTATCAAATGTAAGTGATTGAATATAAAGCAATTATATGAAAAATGTTAAAAATTTGTTGAAATCACAGTAGAAAAATCAACCATAGGCTATATATAACCCAAACCGTTCAATAAATGCCATCGAAAACTTTTGTGTGTCCCTATAAACGAACTATAAGAGCAACATACTTGATTATAACGAATTCATCCACGATACTTGCAAGATCAATACACTGTTTCAATTAGGTGTGAACTGGTTCAGTATTTCGACGTTATCGTGATGACGTTTTGCATATTTTGTTTTTGTGTTTCTATAAAGGGACTACATAATGAACTACATACTTGATTAACTAACTCATTCAAAATGCTTGCTAGATCAATACATACGGTCCCAATTAGATTCGAATTGGTTCAGTATTTCAAATGCTATCCAGATGACAAATTTTGCATGTTTTTTGCTTTTGTGTGACTGTAAATAAACTATAAATGCTACATACTTGGATAACGGACTCATCCAAGATGCTGTCAAAATCAATAGACTGACCCTATTAGGTAGGTTCAGTATTTCGGACGTTATCGTGACAAGTTTTGCATTACATATACAGAGATAAATATATAAACGAAGTCATTGCAATGAGTTTATTTCTTTAGAAATCAACCTAATTTGAGTTTTAAAGATTTTAATCCTTGCGTCATAGGGAGGGAATAGTACATTTATGAGGGAGGAAGGGGGGGGGTGTGTTCGCAGAAGTATAATTTAGATGATTCATTATTTATTCATTCATTCTAACTACAAATTAAAAAATAGAACAAAAAGAAATTTTAACATTTTAAACTTTATATGTTAGGGGTCAGAAGGAGAAAGAAGAAATTTCGGGAGGGGGGTGGGATTTCGCTGATTTAATTTTTATTTAGTGTTAACAAATAAAACATATTTTTTTTTTTTTTTTAAATAAACAGTTTTAATAAAACAGTTTAATGATTTTGTACAAAATTTCACTAGGGATGGGAGAGAAAGAGAAATTTCGGGGATGAAAGATGTAGATAAAAAGGGGAAAAAAAGCGGAAATCGCCAAGAAAAATTATTAAAAATTTAATAAATTTATTAATAATTTAATAAATATTATATCCTTTCTGACGCCTTCCTCTACCAATTGCATATAATTTGAATACAAAATGTAATATAATTTAGAATACTGTAAAATCCTATACAGCCAGTATAAAAACAAGGAAAGATCTTTTTCATTTGAGGGGGGAGGGGGGTTCTGCTGATTTGAGAGGCGTAATGATTTATCATTAGGCGTATTTGTAAAAGCCAAGTTACAAAAGAGCAAAGTGAATATATATATTTAAATAAAAGAGTGTGTGTTTTTCAAAATTTAAACTTTAATATACGGATGTGTTATATAAGCCGAGAAAATACTCAAAAATGAGGACATTTCGTTTATTTTTAAATAACCATATAGTATTTTAAATGATTATCCCACGTTTAACCTCATTTTTGATCAGAAAATGATTTTAAAAAATTTGAATTACAACTTCATTTTTGAGAAATAAAAAACAGCGTAATTACCGCTCGTGATACACACACCCAAAATGGATGCATTTGTGCAATACTATAGATAGAAGAAAGTAATACATTTTTAGAGAAAGAAATCAAAGTTGCATTATGAATACCAGGGGATGCTTCCCATGTTAAAGAAAATATTGTTTGGTGCGTACACTGTACAGAACATATAGGTAAAAATCGTTTTTAATTGAAAACTCTCATGAATTTTTTACATTAATTAATTTTTTTTTTTAGATTGTGCACTAACAACACCAAAATGCATTTTTATATGAAAAATATCAACTAAGTATTGAAAAATAAAATTTTAAATTTACTAAAGACAGTAGTTTCGTATTAGCCGCATGCCAGCGGTTAATAACGAAAGAAATCGGCAAAAATTTTAATGTTTGTTTTATAGTAACATTTTTAAATCTGATTACTTCAGCATTTAAGCGGATAGATTGACTACACACATATTAAATTTTTGCTTTTTCATATTAATTCATTCATATTATTTGTTGACGAAGATTTAATTTCGCTATTAAATATCGTGAACTATTTATATTGACAACGTGTTAATATTTCGTAACCAGGCTACATGCGATAGAGATAAATAATAATAATAATAAAAATACGTGCTTGAAAATTATTTTTAAAGCCATAAACAATTAATAAGTTGAAGTACGATTTTCAAACAAATTGTATTTGAAAAAACATTTCCTATTCGACAGCGTAAAAATTGAAGCTGTGCAAATATTTAGAAGTTAAAAAAATTGCAGTAAAATCAAAATTGTTTGTTAAGGTTGTTGCCACCGTCAATATGACATCAGCGTTACTTATAGACACGTTTTTGCTTTATAATATTATACATTAAATTTATTTGAGTATTATTATTTCTATATAGAAATCAGAATGCATGAGTATTGTGTTTGTAAACACATTTATTTCGACAAAAGTATAAATAGTTATAACTATTGTTATGACATCCGTTTTCAAAGGCTAATATTGCGTAAAATGAGTACGGTATTATATTCCGTGCGCGGTAGCGTACTGCTTATTTTACTGTTAATTTTACGGTATAATACTGGCAGCTGGGATGCCAGTATTATACTGTAAAATCAACACTTTTTTTCCAGTGCGGCGTAAAACGCGCTCCGGTGTATTACACGTACATAAACTATGTCAGACTTCATTTTTTCTATTTTTCTTTATATTTGCTGTAAAACACGCATCTCCTTCTTTACAAAGAAATCTTCATGATATACATATCATAAAATAAAATAAAGACTATTGTAAAGCATAAAAACTTTATGTATATATTATCGACAATGGCCTGCAGGTCCCAGTTGAATTTGAGTATAATCCGCCGGAAGGGAGCGCTGTGATAGCCATTTAAAGATTTAAAATTCATAAAGATGTACAAAAAAATATTAGAAATCCTAAAAGTTTTTTTTCCGTTAAATGTTCGGTCTTGACCCAAGGATTCCAGAGCAATTTTTGTTTTGCATCTATCTTAAAAAATGGCTGAGATATAGCAGTTTGAAATTTTAGATAGGCTGCCATTTTGAAACAAGATATAGCAGGATTCCTCCACAAACGGTTTGATTTAGGAGTTTTATTAATGAACATGAATTCTGGCAAATGTTCTTTCATTGTTGTAATCATCGTTCTAACTGTTATATGGTTAACACTCTATATTCATACTCGCCAGCGTCAAATTCTAACAAATCTTGGCGAGACTTGGCGAAATATCACCAAATTTAGCGACAAAAATAGGCAGCCATAAATAAAGCCAGCTTGGCTATAGTTGACGAATTTGCCGACATTCTCATTCAAATTGAATATTGATGAGAACTGGGAATGAATCTTCTGATCGGCTCCCACGAATTTTAGCTTCGTGTTTTCCAGTAAAATTAGCTAAAATTAAAAAAAAAAAAAAAAAAAAAAAAAAAAAAACGAACTGCTATCTTTTCCTGCTGGTACGGGGCAGAAGGACTTTTCATAGTTGTGTTGTACATCGGCTGCTCGTGCAACAAAGAGTGCTCCGTATCCAGGTAACCCATAACGATTCGCAAGCAGCTGACGTACAACAGAATGACGAGAAATATCGATTTTATTGGCAATGTGATAGTGAATTTTGAAGTTTTAAAATGTATGAGATAGATGAAAGTTTTGGGATTGGCATATCCGACTAGTTTAATAAGAGAAACGGTACACTTATGCAAATGCTGAAGAAAATAACAACTTTAAAAAATATTTAGCTTCGACTGTTTCGCTGTGCTTTCTAAATATGATCAATCAAGTGTTTTGTATGAAAAGTAGAATGACTTATTAGTAGACGGATTAAATAAATTTTATATTAAATTTCCATTGGTACTTAAAAATACCATTAGAGCATAGGCTTAAATTAAAAATTACAATTCTTGATGAAAAAAAAAAGTGTAATCATTAAGAAATGCTATCTCTTATTGATTTAAATATATTAAGTTCAGCATTTTCACAATTTTCAGACTATAAAGTCAGTCTTCTGATAATTTAATGTAAAAGAATTCTTTATAAACTGTGTGTTAAAAGATCTACAATGATAATACCGATCTTAATGACTGATAATACCATCTGTTTTTCTACACAGAATAATGCAAATTTTCAACGTGATCTGCGAACATGATTGTTGCTGATGTCTACATTTTTAAAAGAGTAGTTTGTTTACAGGGTTGCCAACCAGGGTGCTTTTTTTTCCAGAAAAGATTGAGTTTTCGGGTTTTATGAGGGTTTTGTGGGAGTTTCCAGTTGTTCGGTGGACTTTTTCCAGTTTCTTTTGTTTTGTTTTGTAATAGAATGTATATAATTAATAAGATGATAAAAAAAATAATTTATAAATATAAAAAATTTTAAAATTAGTTTTAAAATTTGTAACAGAAAAAAATCGAAAAACGAATTTAAAGTGGAATGGAAAAGTCACCTTGTAGTTAAAATCGATAAAATACACATTAAAACATGCTTAAAAGGTGCCAAAAAGATGTTAAAAATATTTATTTACACCCCAGATCTTTCGAACGCAAACACGTTCATCATCAAGGGGAACTTTTGACTGAAGTCAGTCAAAAGTTCAAATTGATGATGAGCGCGTTTGCGTTCGAAAGATCTCGGGTGTAAATAAATATTTTTTAACATCTTTTTGGCACCTTTTAAGCATGTTTTAATGTGTATTTTAAAATTTGTAATTTTTTTAAAGACAATTTATGGCAGTCGAAATGGAAATTTTGAAAAGCTAAAAACAAAGTTCTAAAATTTCGATTTTCTGTCTTTTAAAAATGAAAAATGAAAATTTAAACAGTCAATTATTTTGCTTTGTTTTATAAGATTTTCTTATTCAATATATCTGAATTACATTAAATGTTTTGAATTATTCCCTTACTACTAATTAGCAGTATAGACCAATGTTTATGTAATAATTATGTGTATTATATATATTTATGTTTACTACATAAGGAAAAAATTAAAAACATGTTCGTTAGAAGTTCAATGCTTTTATTTAGAATTTTTCATATTGAATGTTTGATACTACACTGTTAAAAATAAATCCGTTAATTCACGGTAAAAGTACTGGCAGCAAAGTTGCCGGACTTTTTCCGTTCCGTTAGCAGATTCTCCGTTTTGAAAGATAACAGAAGGAAAATCTCCGTTTGAAGAAACTGTAACTTTCTGTTAAGAATGACCTCGGTTAAAAAAAAATACCGATATGTTTGTGCTGCCATCTGTTGACTATAACGGGAGTATTTAATATTTGATATACTTCAAGAATATTTTCTGGCTGCCCTTGGGGTTCGAACTAGGGACGATAGGGCTTTGATCCGAGTGTTTTACTACAAGACCAGCGGGCCCTTGCTAGAATAAGAGTTTGAAAGGATGATATGGGGATTTCTTCAGATCGCAGCTTGGAACTTAAACAATCTGGGGCTTAGAAACCTGGTAATTTTGAAATTAAGTGGGGGGGGGGGGATATTTTGTTATAAGATTATGACTGAAAAATTTAGTATTAATAAAGGATTGAAACATGAATTATATTAATTCTTACTTTGATTGTTAGACGCAAAATATGAATATTATATTTTGAATTAAATTCGATAAAGTATGTTTGCTTTTTTGAGAAAATCGATTTTTTTTCAACTATTATATATTTTTTAAATGTGTTCGGTTAGAATATATTTTCAATGAGAGTGTCTTTTATAACTTAAAAAAGCAACGAATAATTTCAAAGGAATGAGAAAGTTATTTGTTATATTTTTTTTTAATTCGAAAGCATTATTTTTGTTTGTTGCTTTTTTTGAGTAAAATCGATTTTTTGTTCACTTAATTTAACTATTATATATATATATATATATATATATATATATATATATATGACGATTCTACTTGCATTACCATACTTTTTGTAGACTCATACTCAAGGCAAGGGTTTCTCCCAGGCATTTTACAGTCGAGCACCGAAAAACCACTTCATTGTGTACGTATAGAACTCAAAATAAGAGGCAGTTCGTTCCGGTTCACATTTTATTCGAAAAATCAAAGAATTTTGGCTTTACTTGTCACGTAGCAAAATCTATCCATGCTGATTTTAAGACCGTGAAGAAGACTTGGTGATTTAAATTATTATATTAAGAAGACATCTTTGGTTCGTATAGGCAGGTAATTTATCGAATCTATCGGCGGCCAAGGAGAACATTCGAAGATTAGGAAGTACATGACGGGGCTGCATACACCGCCGAATCCCGGAACCTTCTGACTCAAAACACGGGAAAACGCCGTATATCATTTTCTGAGTGCTTCAGAATACATTTTTACTAAGAAGTCTCTCGACCAATCAGCGCGTTCGGATTAATTTCTCCGGCGCTCTTATATGGAAGCGATTTTACCGTGAGTTGGAAAAAGCGCGGCAACAAATGCTTCGAGAACAATCTCGTGAAATCTACTCCTTTCGAATAAATAAGAAGAGAAGCAAAGAAAAACGAATACATAGGTTTTATCAAGTATGGCAAGATGCCAAGATAATTTTTACATTGAGACTAAAGTATTTCATAATTTGAGGAGTAATATTATGTCAGGAATCGTAGGGAAATAAAAAATAAAGAAAAGAAATTCATTGGTTGTTATTTCAAAAGAGTAAAATATTTTTAGCTGGGAGATTGGTGTTTTTTAGAAGAATTAAATTCTAGGATGCATTTTATTTAAAGAAATAAAAGTGCGTAATTTTAATAGAACATCGACCAGCGCCAGTTTTTTAAGAGAATGAAATTGGAATAAACTATATTTTGCTAGATGTAATTTTGACAATCGAAATACTGGAGCGAGAAAATAATTTAGAATAATGGGATTTACACAGAATTATAGTTTTAATGAGGTCAACGGCGAAAATTTTTTAATTTGTTTCATATATATATATATATATATATATATATATATATATATATATATATATATATATATATATATAAACACTAAACTATTTGTTTAGAATATATTTTAAGTGTGAATATTTTTTGTAACTTTAAAAAATAAATTGCTAATAATTTTAAAAGCATGGGAAAATTACTTGTTGCTTTTTAAATTCGAAAGAACTATTTTGTTCTTTTAAATAAACTCGAATTTTTAATTTATTGAATTTTTAGTTTTTCTGTGCTGCAACATGTCAGTTTTTTAAACATTGGAAATAAATATGCAGCAGATAACGGAATATCTCCGTTGGCCACTTTCTTCTCCTTCTGTTCCGTTTTTTTTTTCAGGAAATATGAGGAAATTTTCTGTTTTTAACGGAAAATGCCCCTTTGTCGTGAAAAGGGACTTTTTCTGTGAAATTCAGGAAAAAATACCCGTGAATTTCAGATTATTTTTAACAGTGTAGAGATTTTAATATTTTGCATTATATTAAAATATCCTTGTCTATAATTTTTGAGATTAGCTTGAATTACGCAGTTTTCTTCATAATGACAAAATTCTGATTTATTATTGTGTATATATTTATTTCAAATGTGTTTTTATTGAAATAATTATTTTTCCATGAGAAATTTTCTAGTTTTTGCTCTGTAAAGTAATTTGGGTCCTCCGGTATTTCTGAAAACTCTAATCCCATGATATAACCTGTATGTTATATTTGGTTTAATTTAATATGTTTATTATTATCAGCATTACGAACTGAAATGTCTGAAATTCAGACACTTAAGTGTCTGAAACGGATGGTTCAAAAAAGAGAGACTTTAAAGTGCCTTAAAAGTTTAAGACACTTAATAGTGTCTGAATTTCAAACACTTGAAACGTCTGAATTGCGGCCCTTTTTGTTCTCTAATTTGTGAGCAATAAACAGCCATTTCTAACCAAACTTTTTTTTTTTTTTTTTTGTAAGCATTAAATGCAGCCATGTTTGACCACATTGAATCCTCAATAAATGAGAAAATATTTGACCATAAAACAAGGCTGAGGATTGTTCTAGAAGGGGAATCTGATTAAAGTACGAGCAAACTGGGCCATGGAACTACCTGCGCCCCCCCCCTCCCCTCATACCCCCCGCCCCCGACTTTATGGGCCCCCAAATTTGGTATGCAATTTTCGTAAAGTTGATATTTTAAACCTCTTTCGACATTGTACTGATTATATTCAATGTTTTGAACTTTTACAGTAAGATAAGATTGAAAACAAAAATATATTTATCTAAAAACAGTAAAACCTCTCAATAGCGGATACCTCGCAACCACGGAATTTTTCTGCTATTTGGAGATGTCCACTTTTTAGAGGTAAAAGTATACAAATATATATGTGTTATGGATTGAAAAAGGTGCTCGTTAAAAAGAAGTGTCCGTTATAGAGAGTTTACAGTAAACCTCCATAACAGATACTTCCAAATAGCGAACACCTTTATTTAGCGAACACCCACCTTTTTCAATCCACAAAACATACATACGTATTTGTATACTTTTCTCTCAGAAAAGTGGACACCTCCGAATAGCGGATAAAGTTCACAGTCCCCAGTGTCTGCTATTGAGAGGGTTTACTGTATTTGGAAATATATACTTTTTGTTTTTAATCTTATCCTACTCTAAAAGTTCAAAATATTGCATATGATCGGTGCAATGTCGAAAGAGATTTAAAATATCATTTTTTTCAAAAATTGCATACCGAATTTGGCAGCCACCTAAAATTAGAGCAAGGGGGGCAGAGCCCTGGATCAGTTTGCCCATGCTTTAATCAGGTCCTGCTTCTGGAAGCAACCAAACACTGCTTTATAGTTCGCTAAATACAGGTATATAAGAGCGCAAATTCGGCAGTTCTGAGGTAGGGGGAGAAGGGTCGGACCGTTGCTTAGTTTGCCGATGCTTTTATCAAATCCTGCTTCTGAAAAAATATATAAGTATTATAGTATAAGTAAAAATATTATAGTACACTAAATAAAGATGTCCGCTATTCGGGAGTGTCAGTTATGGAGGTTACTGGAACATTCCCGAATAGCGAATGCCTCTATTTAGCGAACGTTTTTTTAAAATCCAGAACACATACATATTTGTATTTTTTTTTACCTTAGAAAAGCGGACACCTCCTAATATCACACAAATTCCATGGTCCCGAGGTGTCCGTTATTGGAAGGTGTTACTGTACTATTTGGATAAATATATTTTTTCTTTTTAATCTTATCCTATACTGAAAGTTCAAAATATTCAGTACAGTTTCGAAAGAGATTTAAAACATATGCTTTATAAAAATAGCATACATTTTTTGGGGGGGAGGGGGAGGGGCACTTGAAAATCCGGGGGGAGAATGTGGGGGAGGGCTACGACCCAGCTTGCTCAATGCTGTAATCTATTCCGGCTACTGGAAGCAACCCAATCCTTCTTTATACTAACATGAGGGAAATTGAATATAAAATATACTTTGCGGAATTAAGTTGTTTAAACTAATTTAAAATATTTTAAATGAATTTTGAAACCGAATAAAAAATATCAAACATAAGACGACAACAATTCTAATATAGAGGGGGTGTCGTACACCCTTAAGTTAAGAAAAATGACAGTAACAAACATAGTATTTTTTTTTTTATTCACATACACTTTAATATAGAAAAAAAATATTTTGTTAACGTAAAGATTCCGTTCTACGTATTCGGAAATATTCACTTTAGTTCCGTTCTTACTGTACACGCTAAATAATTCTATATTATTTTAAAATAAGTTTTATCTTGATTAATAATTTTCAACTTGTTACGTTAGCCGGAGCATAGGTGTGATAGCTTGCCAAATATTCTTTAGGGTTTACAACTGTTTACGAGTTATAAAAACAATGGAATTAATGATGCCCCAAACCATGCTAGCCAAAATATGGCAACTGGCTGTGAAACTGTAACAACGAAATATTTTAAAAACAAAAAGTAGAAAATGTAAGTAAAAAATAAACAGTGTAATATTTTTTCAAAGAAAAATATTCTTTTATTAATTAGTTGCAATTTTTAATGAAACAACGTGTTTCAGCGAAATATGAGTGTGCTATGTCAAAAGCCTGTTCAAAAACATTTCCTATGTTACCTCATTCATCGTTGTCCATTTTGTATGTGCATAGAAAAAGGGATCTTGACATCAAAAATAATTATATATGATTATTTATACAAAATAAAACAGAATATTAAAGAGGTTCTAGTTTTTGCTGTTTCTATGGAGAAAAAATATATATATATATATATAGTTCTTTTAAAATATTGGAAAAATAAAATATTGCCTGTTTGTTTATTTTTAATGAAACTCTTTGACTTACGTATAGCGCCTTCATAAGCACATTCTCAAAGTTATAATAATTAAAAATAAAAATAATAAAGAGAGTTGGTTATAATCCGATCCATACAGAAACCTATATTGCTAGTGACAACTAGGGTGGGTGCACCAGTAATTGACCAGGCACCAGTAATTAACTAGTGAAATATAAAAACTGAAGAAAACAGGAATTTAGGGGTATACATTCTAACTTTGGTTGTTAGTGAACATATGTAACATTCAAAGAAATGTTTTTTTACAAGTTATAATTCCAGTTAAAGATGTGCTTAAAGGTTGGCATGGGGAAATTATAAATATGTTTACTTTTCTTTTATTATTAGTTTGCGAATTATTGTATTTTAAAATGTTTTCTGACTTTTGTATCCTTTAATTTACGTGTCTTTTAGCATCAGTTTTAAATACGGACATTCATATTTTGATTTTTACACCGAAAAAGAAGTGGTCAATTACTGGTGCACTTTCATTTTCTAACTAATACTGTAAATAATTTTAATTCTAGAAAATAAAATGAGAAAATGTTTCCGGAATATTAATACTCATACTTTAGTATATAGGGAAGACAGCAAACAAATGTGGCAATAATTTTAGTAGTAAAAAACTAACTTGAAGGAATTTCCACTAAATGGTCAACTACTGGTACACTCACCCTATTAAAAAAATTGTAGGTTTAGAAATTTTTAATCAGAATATTGCAAATAAATGTTCGGATTTTTATTAATAATCGATAACCCATAAGATAAAATTTCCAAGAATGGCAACCACTCAATTCGCTCTAAACATCAGTCAATGAAGCTGCTTTTATCGGAAAAAATCATCCGGATAAAACACACTATTGCCATTTTTTCCAGCATAATATTCTTTTTTATTTCTATATTTTTTTACCCCCCAACGTATAAGTTGGGGACACCCACTATTAAAGGAGGGGGGCTTGCAGGAAGTGATTGAGACATAATACCGTGTTTATCTGACGTCTATAAATCAGGCACACATGAGTTAGCACGGAGCTAAAAGGCAGGGGCTCTTTAATGTCCAGATTTATGGCAGCATCATCTCGAATAGCACATAAAGCGAAGGCTTCTCCATAGATATATCGCAGTAGTGTTTTAGTCACAGATTATCCATACCCCCCATTCGGCTATAATAATGAAACACAAGAATTCTGTTTCTTCATATTTCGTATCGTTTACAAAGTCATCAGAAAAAATACAGTTCCATTGCCTTATGAATCAGAGCCACTGTTGCCATATCTGAATGTGAAAAAAATATTGAGCCAAATAGGATTAATGTATGGGGATGATTGGAAAAAATATATATGTAATGATTAATTGGTGTTGATTAAAAAATATATATATTTTATTTTATTAGATTTATGGCAACATAATTTAAAATAGCACATAAAACGGGTTATAGAAGTAGTCCTCTAAAGAAGTCCCATCTGCATATAGCTTCGCAATAGTGTTTTAGCCGCAGATTATCCATGCCCCTCCTCCCCCCAATCGGCTAAAATAATTGAACACATTAATTCTGTTTCTTCATATTTCTTATCGTTTACAAAGACTTCAGGAAAAAATCAGTTCCATAGCCTTATGAATCAAAGCCACTGTTGCCATATCTCAATGGGAAAAATATTGAGCCAAATAGGATCAATATATGGGGTAGATTGAAAAAATATACAATTATTAACTAGTGTTTGTAATTTTTTTTACATTTAATTTTATTAAATTTATGGCAACATAATTTCAAATAACACACAAAACGGACGATTCTCCATAGATAGGAGTAGTGTTTTAGTCACTTATTATCTATACCACCATGTCCCCCCCCCCCCCTCCCTTTTCATTCGGCTAGAATAATTAAACACATTAATTCTCTTTCTTCATAGTTCTTATCGTTTACAAAGGCATCGAAAAAAAAATCAGTTCCATTGCCTTATGATTTATGAATCAAAGCCCCTGTTGCCATACCTGAATATGAAAAATAGTGAGCCCAGTAGGATGAATATATGGAGTAGATTAAAAAAAATATATATAATGATTAACTAGTGTTCGGATATATTTTTTAATTTAATTTTGTTAGATTTATAGCAACATAACTTCAAATAGCATATAAAGCGAACGCTTCTCCATAGATTTATCGTCCGAATAGTGTTTTAGTCACAGATCACCCATCCCACTCCCCCATCTCCATTCAACTAGGATAATGAAATACAAAAATTCTGTTTTTTCATAGTTCGTATAGTTTACAAAGTCATCAGAAAAAATGTAGTTTCATTGTCTTATGAATCATATTCATTAGAGCCATTAACTCATCTATTGCCACATTTGTTGCCACATGTGAAAAACATTGAGCTAAGAAACGGTGTGAATTGGATTGTGGGATTGAGGGAAAATGCCATGATAATATTGGTCACTATAAAAAAAAGGAGTATATTTTATATATTTTATAAAAATGAGCATTATTAGTTCAATTGCTTTAGACATAGCCTGATTAATACATGGTTCTGAGCGTATAAGGATCTGTGGCCCTAAATAATATATTTCAAATATGCTTACTTAAATATTTTGCATTCATTTAGCATTGGTTCTTAAGGAACTGAATTTCAAAAGGTTTCTCAGCTTCAAAGTTTTAAAATTTTACGAATTTGCAATTTTTTAAGCTCTATCTTATTTTCTAATTTCATATATTTACCCTTTTTTAAAATTAAATAAGTTTTTTTAAATTCAAAAAGCCGAGACTGACTCTCTGAATGTGAACTTTGTCTCAGTAAATTTAGGAGATCTTTTTACTTTAGATTCAGGAATTGCGTGCACTATAAAAAATAATTACGGCAAAGTTTGTCATGAGAGATTCCAGGCAAAGCTCGTAAAAAAACAGGCTTGTCAGATAAACTGGTTTTGCACGTAAAAACATGCCATTATTCCAAAATTATACAGGGTGATTTTTTTTAAAGTTGTTAAAGTAAAACACTATAACAAAAGAACCACTGATCCAAGTGACCTAAAATTTCCCCAGTATGCTCCCAAAGCAATGGGATTTTTTTTTGGTATGGTTAAAAAAACTTAAAATCGCACCGACAGATGGCGCTGTAAGGTAGCAGAAACAAAGAATATCGTCTGTGGGAGGAAAACAATGGACAGTACTTTGAAAAACCATCTTCCGTAGACCCTCTGTGGTCATTGGACCTTTTCTTAAATTCTTAAGTGACTTAAATCTCCTAAGAGCAGTTGCTGCGCTGTCATTATTCTGATAATACAGTTTCACTAACAACGCACTGTCCGTCAATGGTGCAGTCATTGAGAGGATTTCCGTAGAATAATGAACACGAGATTTGCGTGCTTCACGTTTTTATCGCCAATGTGCGTATGCCGGGCGCAAGTTCGTCTCCCGACTTTACTGCATGTACAGCGCCATCTCTCGGTGCGATTTTAATTTTTTTTTAACCACACCAAAAAAATTTCCATTGCTTTGGGAGCATACTGGTGAAATATTAGGTCATTTGGGTCAGTGGTTCTTTTGTTATAGGGTTTTACTTTCACAACTTTAAAAAAAAATCACCCTGTACTTCTATGGAGTAAATTTACGGCAATTGACAATTTAGCTTTAAAAAAAGTGTCATTTCCCGGAAAATTATACGGTAAATATCCATCAATTTACACATGTGTGTAATATAACCTCTGTGCAATCGGTCGTTGACATGATTTTATGGCTCTCTAGTTGTCACGACCACATTGCACACCTGTTATTTATAATGAAGACTATATTTAAACCCAACTTATCATTCTATGCTAAGCATTTAGCAGTATAACTTCCATACTCCGATCCGCAAGCCATAGTAAACATTTAATAAACATAAAAGGCATCGCTAGTGAAATTATTTACTAGCATGATATTAAATAATTTTCAGTAGCCGATGTTAACAATAGCAGAGGATCGAGGAATCTGTGGTGTTAACTTGTAGACCATTATCCGTAAAGGAAAAATGTTTATTATTCCAATTGACAGTTCACAGAAGCATTCTCCAAAAGCTAAGAGTCAGTCATAATCTTAACTATAGCATTTTACCGATTTATAACTCCACTTTAACAATCAGAATCAACATCATTAAACGGTTGTAGAAGAGATATTCCATATTATTAATCGGGACATTACTTCCTGAAGACGTACGTAGATGTTAACAATTCAGAACAACACAAAATTCTGTTTCTGACACTCATGCGAGCCGTTAAATACTGGGCGCGCATGCCTAGAATACCTGCAATGCGGCAAACCTATTCAGCGAATGAGAAAGCTAAAAAAGGAGAGTAGATGCGGAAGAAAAAGAATCGTGATGCGGTCTATCTGAAAATGCGGGAAGTAATTTTTATAATAATAATAATAATAAGAGAAATGGCAAAATAAAGTGAGATTCGTAGAACAGATAATTTAGTAGGGAAAGAAAATCATATCAGCATTTAAGATCGAAATAAAAATGAAAAGAACTTGAAAGCTAGACAGATTGATTCCGAAAAAAAAATAGAAAAAGAAAAGAATACGTGAATTGTTTTAAATAAGATTTTGAACATAAAAATAAATGTTATCGTACGAGAACTAAATAAATTTAGGGTTAGAAAAATTATATTAGATGGAAAAAAGTTATAGACTAATTTTAAGATAGAGCGGAAATTTAAAATTTTGTTATATATATATATATATTATAGTATGTGACGTCATAACATGTATGGTTTGTTTGGCATATATATAACAGACCAATGACTACCGTTAAAAATTTCTTTCCGATGGAATACCATATCCATTTGGAATGTGTTTCTGCTGTACAAAAACAACCGGTTTGAAAATATTCGAATTTTTAAGATGAACTCTACCAGGACCTGGTTCTCACATTCGCTTGTTCGGGCGCTGGTGTAAATATTTTTTATTCTAAACAAAAAAACATACAGATAAACAAAAGAAAAAGTAATTTTCAAAAAGTAAATTCAGACAGACATCTTACGAACATTTTATTAACACTCAAAGAGTTTGCGTTAAGATATTATGTCAAACATTATATACAAACATATTTATTCCACTGTAGATTCGACTGATATGGAACATCAAGAAGACATTTTAAATTAAAGGACTGGACAAAAACTGGGAATACTTCTAAATATTCTGTATCAGTTTTACCTAAAATTAGGTACTGTCGAATAGCATTTAATCCTAATAATATTATAAATCTGATTGTGTGCAAATGTTAGGCTGAAGCCAGCGTCAGAATGGAGCATTTAATGATCCTGTATCTTTGCATATACGTTGATAATAACCCTCAAATGAACATAGGCTGGGTTTTTTTTTCATTTTATTCAAATATTTTTCTTAATAATTCAAAATTTCGTTATTTTCATAGAGAATAAATGGACATTTTCCCATAAAATTTAACCATTTTACTTTATAGCTAGGGCTTTGATCGTTGCCAATAAATAAAAACACGGGAAAATAATTTTTCCTCAACAATTAAATTTCAATTGAACGATTTTCACGTGAAAAATGAAAATGAAAAAGAATTCAAAAGAAGATGAATGTCCGTGATATTTGAAACAAAAATATGGAGTATTTGGTATTATACATGAAGTATGAATATCGGTTACATTAAAAAGATCTTTTTCTGTCAAAAAACTGCGTTATAATTAGAAGGAAAAATGAACAATAATTATATTCTTAAAAATAGATTTCGCTTGGACCATGGAACTATGAAAAGGATCCTCCTCGGCTTGGACAAATATGACGTCATAAATAAAACATGTATTTTCAAATAGTCGTAATAATACAAGGAGCATGAATATCAATGTACAATGAAAGTAGATACATAATGGACGTAATATTTAAGATGAAAAACTGAAATATTTTTTATCGATACTGATTAATACCATACTGATCGATACTGATCGATACCTATCGATACTGATTAGCTTGAATACCAGTTACATACAAATGTGAGTTTTCCGCTAAAATTTACGTCCTGATTGCCAGAAAAAAAATTAACAAGAATTATGGAATTAAAAAGAGATTTCTCTGAAGAAAATGTGACGTCATATTTGAAATAAAACGGGAATTTTCAAATGTGTTTTACAAGGAACGGGAATTAATTTCGTACATTAATAATACAAGGATCAGTAAGTATAGAAAGTAGATTAGTTTCACGACATATTTAAAATGAAAAATTGAAATTTTTTTTATCTATACCGATTATTAAACATGAATATCAGTTACATACAGATGAGAGTTTTTTGCCAAAAACCACACCATGATTATTAGGAAAAGAAAAATAAATACGAATCTATTATATTAAAATCTGACCTCCTGTTTGTATTTCGCAACTACTCTTTTCAGATTGCCGAACGCAACGCGATTTACTTAACACAGGTTATCATTCATCCGAGGATGTCATAAACTCTCAGAATTAAAAAAAAAAAAGATTTACATTCCGAGATATTATTATTATTATTATTATTATTATTATTATTTTGTAAATTTTAAGGAAGTTTCTCTGAAAATGGCAACTAAATTATTCCATTTTTGTGGATAAAAAAGAAGAAAAAAAACGGATTAATATATTTTTTCTCATTAAAACTGAAAAAAAAAAAGAATTTATTTTCAATTTGAATAGATGGCGAAAGAAAAAAAAATCTTGATTACAGTAAAATTTTTGAAAAATAAAAACGTATTTTCACATATTCAAACTGCATGAATCAATTTATTCTGGAGAACAAAAATCGTCTGCCAACATATTTTCATTTAGAAATAAAGATTTTTTTTCAGTTATAGATTATATCAAAGAGGCAAATTTAAGCTCCTTGCATTTAGGTCTACAATAATTGCTCCCTATTTACAAGAATTGAATTTAATGTAAAAGAATATACTATTTCCATTATCTTTGAGGGATGGATATTAAAATGTTTCACAAAGGCGTTAAAAGTAAAATGGTTTACCAGGGAAACTTAACATGTGTTTTTACACAATTCGCCGATTTCCACAATTTTGTTTGGCCCGCCTTTTTTCATTGGTTGTAGTTTCATTTTCGTGATTGTCACAAAAATTCACTTTTTTAAAACTTAGTTATGTCAAGGACTCTATAACATAGAAATACTGTATTGTCTCCTATGGAATGTGATAAAGAGTTAGTTAATTATTTACGTTTCTAATTATCGGGAGTGAGATATTTTGCTTAATTAATGCATTTATTCTTCTTTTAATGATACGTGAACGAAGTCACGGGTAACAGCTAGTATGAAATATTTTTGAACGCCAAAAGTAAACAAGTGAGACGCCAAGAGAGATTGAGATGAAATTTAGATTATAAACACTGGGCATCTGTGAGAGGGGACCACCAAGTGTACTTTTAATTTGGGCTTAAAGCCCTTTGAATTCTTCAGACGTTCCGTTGAATCACAATTACATACGTAAATTTTGAATTAAAAATAATCAAGAAAACACTCATTCCAAATTTTAGTTTACATTTTGTCTTTATTTGTCAACATTTATATACATGCATACATAGAAATTTACACAAGGTCTCCCTTCTTATCGTTGACAAAAGCTAATACCTAAAGCGTTAGTTTTAGCAGTATAGTTCAGTTGCAAAAATGTTTCAAATATTTTTCTTTATCATATAAAAATTCATTGTCAAAATAATTAGTTAAAAAAATACAAAATTTAAATTTTTATACGGTTTCTGGGTCCTATAAATTAGGAATACTTTTTCTGTGCTCTAAGCAAAATAATTAAATTTTTATTTTGTGCGACCAAAATTTACCGAGTTATGACACTTTGAATTTTCAACGTTTTCTGACCAAAAAACTTATAACTATATATAAAATAATAGACTATATATAAGGGTGGATCAAATGAAAACGGAACAGTGGTTATAATTTACTTTATATTCGTATGAGTGTGGTGAACTTTGTGTACAAGGATAGAGTGGGTATGTAACGAAAAAACGCCTACTGAGGTAATGAACTTGTCCTTAGGTAGTCGCGCAGCAGCACGTGATATGCTCTGGCGATCGGCCAACAGTTTCGTCCGTCAGGCACTAATTTGTTGTTATTCATCTGCGTCTGTGGAATGTTTGCGAGTCTAAAAGAGCCGTTATTCGTTATTTAGTGATAGAAGAAGTTGGATTTCGTGAAGCGCATCGGCGAATGAAGGCAGTGTACAGAGAACATGCACTGTCATTGACTCGTGTGCAGGACGCAAGCTCTTCCGCAAGAGAAACTGGTGAAGTTTCAGTGGACAGTCTTAGAATACCCATCGTATAGCCCGGATCTTTCGGCATGTGACTATCCAATCTTTGGTCCGCTGAAAAAGGCATTGAAGGGTCGCCATTTCTACTCGGTCAGCGAAATCATGGACAATGTTCAAAACTGTTTCCGATTTCAGCTAAAGGACTTCTATGAGCAAGGTATTCACCATTTGGTGAAACAGTGGGACAGATGCTTGTGTAGATTTGGAGATTGTGTTTGAAATAAATCATGCCATTTCATTGTGTGGCTCCTGTTTCGTTTTCATTTGATCCATCCTACTATTATGCGCAAACATTTTATTATATATATAATATATTTAAAAGAAAGCTTTTTCGTTTTTAGTGCCAGAAAACGCCAAAATACATATAATTCAAAGTATCGCAACTCGCAAGTTTAGATCATAGAAGAATGACATGTTTACTATTTTACCAGTTTGAACAAGGAGAAAGTTTATCTAAATATAATTTATATAAACCAGGGACAAAATACAAATTTCGTAACTTTTTGAAGTAAATGAATTTTTATATGATGAAGAACAACAGCATTTGAAATATTTTTTTGCAATTGGAACTAAACATCTAAAAACTAACGGTTTAAGAATTAGTCATTGGTCAACGACAAGAAAGGACACTATCCTGTATAAACACATACATATACGTAAATTCAATAAATTTATACGTAGCTTATTTTTATTTTTTGTTTATTTAAAATTCAGTGTGTGTAAGTTTTCTTTTAATTTTTTAGCTTACACACAAACATAGAGAATACATACAGATGCATATATAGGATTATATATATATATATATATATATATATATATATATATATATATATATATATATATATAGTATATATATATATATATATATATATATATATATATATAGTATATATATATATATATATATATTGTTCGAGCTCGCTCATCTGTGCTTGATTTATAGGCATTAGATAAATACTGTATTATATCTCAATCACTTCCTTTCCCTCCAATAATAGTCTGCGCTGAGGGGGAAAAGCGGAAAAAATACTACAGAGTCGAAAAAAAAAGGGATAGCAATAAAAATGACAGCGGAAAAAAATGAGGAGAAGAATACGATGAGGGTTCCCCCAAAAAATAGAAAAACCCAGAGAGCGCGTGTGTGTTATATTTTTACGATTCCTGAACGACTCCCACATTCACGGCAATACCACGCTGCAGAACGTAATGGTGGGTGCAGGGTTGATATAGGAAATATATTAATATTTAAATGAAAATATGTTTAAAATTTTTAATAAAAAAATCATAGGATAAAAAAGGTTATAAAAATTTACGCATAACACGTTTTATTTTTTATGACATTTCAACAACATTGCATGAAAACTAGAGCCAAGCTACAGCCCTTCATAGGGGGTCGGGTTCACACTATTTTTTTTTTTTTTTTTTTCGTTGTGGGTCGTTTTCGTATCGGGTTGACTTTAAAAGTTTCGGATCGGGTCGACCCGATTTTTCAAAAGAAAGTCTTTAATTTATTTTTCAAAGGGAAAACAACAACAAAAAAACAATGTATTTGAATATAAATCACTAGCTGACCCGCCCGGCGTTGCCCGGGCAGACTGTCATTGA
This sequence comes from Maratus michaelseni, assembly GCA_963931845.1. Taxonomy (NCBI): domain Eukaryota; kingdom Metazoa; phylum Arthropoda; class Arachnida; order Araneae; family Salticidae; genus Maratus; species Maratus michaelseni. The sequence continues at coordinate 144,470,063 of OZ007593.1, read as the reverse complement.
AAAATAAAACAGTGGAGTGAACTTCATAAAAAAAAAAGACTGAATAATATTTATTTTTGTAAAAAAATTAAATAAAAGCTAAAATTTCAAAAGTATTACAGTTACGTTTAGAAAAAGAAACGGCCAGGGAAAATTATTACACTTACTTTTAAAAAATGAAAAGGTCAGGGAAGTTCTTACGGTTGAACCTAAATGGCATATTGGTATAAGCTGGAGTCCCACAGTTATGTTCTGGAACGTTTAAATCAGTAATTTGGATTTCAGAAGCAACGCGTTCGTGCATGCAACGGTTATTAAGCCTATTTTGGCGATCGCTTATGCTCTGTGTTTCACGGCGTTCTCGATCCAATCTATTTCGATTTTCTCTTCTTAATTCGGCTTCTTCTTTACTTTCAAGCATTCGTCGAGATCTTTTACAGTCATTTCTAATGATATTTTGAAGCTCCATAATTGCAGCGAAAGGGCGAAACGTAAATAAACCCGATTTACCTCGGCCTAAATCCTGCCAAAGGACTTTTACACAATAACCAATCAGATGCGTTTCATTCGGACGTTGCCATTAAACAATTAACAAATAATCGCGATTTATGTGCCACGTACGATAGCGTAATATATATATATATATATATATATATATATATAGATATATGTTCATTTTTATACATGTTCTATATGCTCATTTTTATACAAAACAGATAAAATTGATATTAAATTTATAACTGTAGACTATTTTTCTATACTAATTATATTAAAATATCGATTAATTTTCTTTCACGTTGGGTTCGGGTTTGAATAATTTGGGTTCAAATCGGGTTCTGGTTTAAGTGTATCCGTTGAGTTTCAGGTTAACTCGGCTTTGGATTGGGTACAACCTGAGCTATACAAAACTCTAAGCCACGTTTTCAGCGGCATAATTGTAAGGTGGCTGCACTGTGTAACAACTGCTATGGGTTCAAGGGTTCATGACTTCCAGAGTATTTTTGATGGCATTGAACAGTTTAGAGGAAAAAAGTCCTTCCGGCCTGTACCGGGATGAAAATGTAGCTTTCTTGCATCTTCGTTTTAAAATTTTATCTAATGTCACTCCAAAACAGCAAGCTAAAATGCAAAGAACCGGATTTCAGAAGATTCGTTAATACTGAATTTGAATAAGATATTCGCTAAATTTGTCAACTACAGCCAAGTTGGGGAGAGTTATTTTTGATCACCAAATATGGCGGTATTTCGCCAAGTAACGAAATACATTTAACATTTCATATTATACGATTTACTTTCAAATGAAGTTTAGTGTCATAAATTTGCATAGTTGGAAGTTTATTCCTCTGTTTATGGACTTTTTATAAGAGTAGGCGAGAAAATCATGAAATTGGTCTCACATCTTCAATTGTACGTCAAACGTGACAACTGAGGTGCGTTCGCACTGTAGCTAATTTTATAAATATTTATATCGTCTGTTATTATGATATGATTAATTTCTGTAATAAAATAAGTACATTTTAAGTTGGCGACATTTTATCTTTTGTTGACATTTACTGAAAATTCCAATGGGAAACTTAAGCCTAAATGAAAAGTTCAGAACTTGAAATCCATATTTAGACTCTTTTCCATTTAATATCTATTTCTCCGGAAACATCTATGTAAAAAAAACTGTCTGTCAATTATAGGATTGCTATAAATACAATTTTAGTATACAAATTCGGTTTTTACATTTAGTAATACGAAAAAATGATCCATCTTAAATAAGACGTAATCACCATGGCAACCTATAATCATTACCTATCATGGGATATCATTAAATTTATTACATATAATAGGATTTAATAGAATGAAGAATGTGACTATAACTTGGTCATAGAGGTTATAAAATCTCATATACGTCATATGACTATAACGCCATACACGTCAGATAACTTGATGACGGTCGCTTGACGATTAATCCTCTTAAGCTGCTATAACAAGGAAGTACCGATTAAAAAAAAAAATCATATTACTTAATAAATATTTTTATTAATATCTTTTTAAGTCTTGATTCGATTTTCATAAAATTTGAAATGACTCGACAAAATTCTGCAACGATTATATATATTAAATTTCAAACCATTTGGTTGGGTAGTTCTTGCGCTGTTATATGCGGACAGACGGACGGACCAGACGACGTCTATAGGTGCAACGTATTTATATAATTACGAACGCACCTAAAAACTATAAGAATTCGCTATTGAACGGGCATGTATAACCCAAACAATTTGAGAGATGCAGCAACCAATTTTAACTTTTACGCTTCATTTTCTGAAAACTTGTAATTTTCATGGCGGTCTACAACATTTTTCTTTTAATCTTTTCAATTGGTAGAATCAAAATGTTTTCTGTGTGAATACGATTATATTATCTATAGAATGAATAAATACTATTGAAATAATTAAACTGTTAGGTTATTTTAATAATGAATTAATTAAAATTTCAAAATATTTTTGGACTTTTCAAATTTGAAAGAGTTTTTTTAAGTACTTTTTACCAAAGGATTTCTATACCATCAATTCATTCTATAATAAAATACAGTTTTTAGGTCATTCAATACAAGTTGCATATAGTTATACTTACATTCTGAATTAAGTTATGTTACTGATCGTCATGCAACATTTAAATTATTTTTTTTAATTCTCTTATATGAATCAAGCTATATATATTTTTTTATTCTAATTTATTAAGAGTGCTTATTTTATAATTTTCTATGAACTGAAAATTGCTTTGAATATTTTGCAAATTTTCTATGTAAGTATTTGAAAACTTATGATCAGTGGAAGCAGACACTCTACTCATGAACTATAAAAACTTAAAAAATATGAGGCACTTAAAATCATTTTGTGGTACAGATCCGTCTGGGAATAACTCTTGTAAGATTTTGTGTTTGGTCCCTTTAGCCGACATCTATAGAAAGACTGGAAGCTTTGACCATAAATGTCATGTCAGAAAAGACATAACTGTCCCATTCTGCTTCAATACGGTAGGGTGCTTGCCTTGATTACAGAGGGAGTCTGGTATAATGCTGCAATTAAATGTAGTATATAGCATAGGGAAGACCTGGTATACTGAACAAAATAAATTTTATGCCCCCAAATACATTTCCGTTATTGTTGGCGTTATTTTGTGACGCACATCCCAAATCTTCAAATATGAATTTCAGATTTCTATGAAAAAATATACCAAAAAAAAATTATTGTTTAGCCCAACAAAATTTCTGTCCGACCATACTGGAACAAAAAGTTTGTTAATCCAAACATTTTTTTTTTTCGTTAGATGAACAATATTTTTATTCAATTAGTGTTCATCTAACGAAAACATTTTTCACTCAACACAATTTTTTGATAAAATATGGATCAATAATAATTTTGTTGAACAACAATATTTTTGTTCAATCTGTATTCATCTAACGAAAACATTTTTGATTCAAAACAACTTTCTGATTAAATATAGTTCAATAAAATATTTTTTGGACAATAATATTTTTGTTCAACCTGTCTTCATCTATCGAAAACATTTTTGACTCAACACAATTTTCTGATTAAATATGCTTCAATAGGGATTTTGTTGGATCAACAATATTTTAATTAAATTAGTATTAATCTAGCGAAAACATTTTTGACTAGAAATTCCATTAGAAAAAAATCCATTGAATTTTACATCAAGAACTATGTCTTAGTAAAATTAATACAATAAAATCTTGATAAATCACATCTCCAGGAAGGGTGAAATTTTGATGAACAATGTAACGAGTTAAGGTGATATAAAGCAAATATTACTCAAAATGTAATTCTACACTGCTGGCCATCCAAAATGCAACACCACACTGCAAAAAATAACTGTTGATTTTACAGTATAATACTGGCAGCTGGGTGCCAGTTTTATACTGTAAAATCAATAGTTATTTTTTTCAGTGCATGACGGAATGCAAATAACAGAATGATATTTATTGGACAAATACATTATAATGAGAAAGACAAGTGATTACATTTTCAGAAAATTTGGAAGTATAGATCCTGAGAAAACACTACCTAAAGCAGCCACCTTTGGCCGCAATAACAACATTTACCTGCCTAGCTATGGAGTCGAAGAGAGATTGGATGTCATGTAAGGGTACATCAGTCCATGCAGCCACTATGCCACAGTTCATCAACCGTAGTGACGTTTTCCACGGTGCCGCTAAACATGAATGCTGGCATCATGATGCTGTATATGACACAGGAATGGCGTCTCACGTCGTCTTTGATGAATCCAGGCTCTGTATGCGGTATCATGATGCCAGCATTTCTGATGTGTTACAGCCCGTGGTTCTGCCTTATCTTTGATGCCTCCGCAACTCTACGTTTTAGCAGGACAATGCACGACCGCATGTTGCTCGTACTATCCTTGATACAGAACATGTTCGACTGTTGCCCTGGTCTGCTGATTTCTCACCAATTGAAAATGTCCTGTCAATGGCTTCTGAGCAACTGGCCCGCCACCACTGGCTCGACTCCATGGCTAGGCAGATAAATGCTGTTATTGCGGCCAGAGGTGGCTGCTTTGGGTAGTGTTTTCTCAGGATATATACCTCCAAATTTTCTGAAAATGTAATCACTTGTCCTTCCCATTATAAGGTATTTGTCCAATAAATACAATTCTGTTATTTGCATTTCTTCATGTTGTTGCATTTTGGATGGCCAGCAGTGTATATTGATTAAGAAAATTTTACATTAATTGAAATAAAGTTGTAAGAGAAAATTTAACAACTAAAGTTATTTGCATAATCGTATAATAATATCACGAATTATAATTAAAATATAGATAAAAATGCTCAAGTGATACAAACAGAACTCAAAAAGGTTTATAAAAACCTTTTAATATAAAGATCGACATGTTTCAACGCTCAAACGGTGCCATTATCAAGATCTACAACGATAAACAAACTATTCTCGCAAATTTTTGAAAATAAACTTGAAAAACATAAATCACGAGATCATAAGGGGATTTCATAAACTCCTGACCATCCATAAAATGAAAAAGTGTAGTTTGTAAGAAAATAGACCCAATAGAGCCATATCAACTATCAGGCGTTTATGAAATCCCGTTCACCAGAGCAGATGGAACATTACAATATTATAGGAATGACAACTAGAAAGTTTAAATTAAAAGAGCATATGGCAGATATCAAATATGACAGAAGTACTATAGCATTGGCAAGACTACATAGAACCGAGACTTTAAAAATTGATTTTAAAAATAGTAAAATCAAGACTTTATTTCCCATCTATTATCCGTGAATCAATAGAAATCTATATCCGTAACGAGAACATTTGCAATGAATCAGCCTCATTTGAATTGCCTAAAATCTGGCACGAGGTATTTTTCAATATTAAAAAAGCAATAAGGAAATATTAATTTTCAAGTTTACAGCTGATTATTTTAAACACTTGCTTTTATTACATATATGATCTCGTGATTTATGTTTTTCGAGTTTATTTTCAAAAATTTGCGAGAATATTAGTTTGTAGATCTTGATAAATGATTTGAGGGTTGAAACATGTCGATCTTTATATTGTAAAAAAATTTTTGTAAGCCTTTTAGTGTTCTGTTTGTATCACTTAAACATTTTTATCTATATTTTAATTAAAGTTTTTTTTATTAAAAATTTAAATTAACTCAAACACGTCAAAAAAGTAACCAATTTTGATTTATTAATGTTTTAATGAATAATATATTTAACAAACTATTTTGATGATTAAAACAAATTCAGTTTACTCTTATTAATTTTTATTTTTTACATTCTTAAAACTTTAATATTACATTTGGAACAATTAATATTCAGAAAGTAAATTTATTTTAAAATTTTCTTTTGCAAAACCTCAATTTTTATCTTTTTTTTTTTTTTTATCTTTTTTTTTTTTTTTTTTTTTTGGTACTACTCTTAAAAACAGTTATAATGAACTGGATAATTTTCGTACAGAAAAATTTCTGTCAGATGAAAAAATTGTTATGGAAGGAGTTTAAAATAAATAAATAGTTAATGACGGGGAAAAACTTGCGTCACATGACGCTAATATATCTTTTGTCACACAACAATATGCATTTAGCTTATAATTTTATCCATAAAAATTTGGAATCATAGAAATTTTCTAGGACTTTTAATTCTAGAATTAGTGTTTGATTTGATTTGACAAACAGGGGGGTTGAGGGTTGATTATTGACGGCCAATTATCTACACTTGGGATATAGGCCCGGGGGGAGTGTCCTACGTGGGGGTCTTTCTAAGGGAACCTAACCCGTATTTACGCATGGATAAATCCACGGCTCGAAGAAAACCACGAAAACTCCGAACAATTAGGCCGACGGGCGCGATTGGAATCAAACCCAGCACCTCCCGTCTACCAGCTTCGAGAGCAGAACCTCTCAGCCACTGGTGGGGCCTTGACAAACAGGAGAATTAAAGAATCAATAAAGTGGTATTTTTATAACAAATAAACAAAATACACCGCTATTATTGATTTAAAGGAGCTTGGTTTGTAAACGCTTGTTTATATATACATATAAAAATAAAAATGATTAAAAAGTCATTAAAAATGGCTTCCCTCCCCCCCTCCTTTTTTTCCATACGGGATTTGAACGAACTCCATGAACTCCCATTCCTTTGAAGGACAGTGAAGCAAACAACTCCCTTCTAAAAAATAAAAAAAGTCTTCTAAGCTGTTTGTGTTTTTCTGGGGAAATCCAAAAATAACGCGTAAAACCCCTCAGTGTACATTCTATTTTTCTCCAAAGCTAGAGATTAAAATATATCCAAGATCTGAAAGAAGTATAGGACGTAGTTAATTGTCATTCTTTCAAAAACACGCCCTGTGTCAAATAAAATTATAAAAAAAGATTTTAACTAAAAATTTCTTTAGCTTTCATGATTTCAGTTAAAATAATAATAATAATAATATTTTTTCACTAATGGCTTAAAATCGTTAAATAAACAAGAAAACAAACAAAGAAACAAAATAATTAAGAGTTTAATAATGTTTATAAATGATGGTGACAGATGAGTGATTATAATGTGATTAAAAAATTATAAATGATTAAGAGTGGTTTTAATTGCTTATTTAAAAAGGCTTATCACAAAATATATATAAAAATAAAATTAAAATCACTAGATTAATTTTAACACAATTATTCAAATTGTTAAAGAAATCATACGAGTTGTAACTTTTCCAACTGGACGAAAAATGTCCGGGCCAGAATTCGAACCTGGGATCTCTTGGCTGAAGCCGCCACGCTCTACCAACTGAGCTATCCCGGTCGAATCTGGAGGGCATAATTCATCCAGTTAACCTTATTGATCATAGCATCTGGTCTGATATTTTAATCAGCTCAACAGAATATATCGCAGGTAATGGAACTCCAGTAAACGCTGGATACGTGATTACACTAGATTAATTTTAACACAATTATTCAAATTGTGAACAAAATTAAAATCATTAAAAAAATTATTAAAAATGCATTTTTTCATTTCTCCTTCTTATTATGTCATACGGGATCTGTGAAATCCATGAACTTTTCACTTGGCTATGCTATTCATTTGAAGGACAGTGAAACAATCAACTTCCTTCTAAAAAGAAGGAAAAAAAGTTTTCTAAGCTGTTTGTGTTTTTCTGGGAAAATCCAAAAATAACGCGTGTAAACTCCCCCAGTGTACATTCTATTTTTCTCCAAAGCTGGAGATTAAAATATATCCAAGATTTGAAAGATGTGTAGGACGAAGTTCATTGCCATTCTTTCTAAAACACACCCAGTGGCAAATAAAATGCACAAAAAAATCCTAACTAAAATCCTATCAAATTTTCTCTAGCTTTTATGTTTTTTATTTTTACGAATCGCTTAAAATCGTTGTACATCAAAACAAAAACAAATAAATAAATAATTAAGAATATAGTGTTTTTAATTGTTTTTTATATAAAGGTTATAGCTTATCCTCTCCCCCGAAAAAACAAAAACAAAAAAAAAACATTAATAGGCGTCTTGCCGTCGTCGATCCTTCTCGACACCTCCTAGCTATTCGTTAAATTTCTGTAAAATTTAACTTCTTTTCTTCTTTTGTACATCTATTTTTAGGTAATTACTAAACAAAAGGTAAATATTTTTCTAAAAAAAAAAAAAAAAAAAAAAAAAAACATCACCCGAAAAGATTTCAGAATTCTTTATATAATTTGTGTGTTTATCCACATTTGTGTATTTTTCTCTAGAGGTCTGCATTTGCCAAAATTTCTAGAACCTGCACAGCCCGAATAAAAGCTATATTGGCCCGACTTGGCCCGGTGTAATAACTAAAAGTTCGGCCCGTTTAAAAATCACGAAAAACAGGTCCGGCCCGGCGCGTGCAAAAATTTATGAAATCAGGCACAGTCCGAGACGACTCAATTTCTCCAAAGAATTCTGATTTTTTTTAACATACAATTAAGAGCATTTTAATTAATATTGGATATACATAATTAAATAATGAAATTTTGTATCAATCACCATAAAAACAAAACAACACACAGGACACCTGTTTGCTTTGGCTGGTGACGGGCTGTTAAAAATTTCCTGCTCGAAACACGTCCTGTGTGTTGTTTTGTTTTTTTGGTGATTGATACAAAGTTTCATTATTTAATTGCGATTTATCGCCAGTTTGTCGGTGCTGTTTCAATCGGATATACATATTTATGGGAAAATTGTACAGTATATTTTATAGTACTATGTGTATTATATGTTTTCAAGCCATAGAACACAGAATAGCAACATTAATGATCACTTAGATTCTAAGACTATCACACTCAAATAATTAAAAAAATAAATTAATGTAGTTTAGAATAAAAGAAAAAAGATGGTTAAAAACATCACAACTTTTGATGCTACAATGAAAAAAAAAGTAGATTTTTTGAAAATGTTTCTCTATAATTTATTAAAGTATATATCATAAGATTCCGTTAACAGAAGTTCATTATCGTTATTACTATTTTTACAAAACAAATTTCTTGCTCGGCGCATCAACAATTAAATCAAGTTCCGACCCAGACTGAATATATAGAATGAAATGTAAGCCTGATCTCGCATCTGGGCCTCACCGAGTCTGCTGAAAAAAATTAAGACCGGTCTCAGACACGATGTAACTGTCCGATGACGATCTCTACGTTGGACTTATATTTCTGTATTGATGTTGTCAAGCTAGCATGGGCTCATGAAGCACATTTATACTTATTCTCGTCTCAATCACGTCATTGAAAATTCTTCATATTTTACCAGCTTAGTTTGATCCTTTTAAATTTGTTATAATATCGGACTGGTCGTCCCGCTTATTTTTTTATAGGCCCACCTTGCTCGTTTAATTTTTTATAGGTCCGTCCCGGCCAATTTGAAAATTTTACTTCATTTTGCCGGTCCAGGTCGGGCCAGGCCCTGGCCCGTGCAGACCTTTAATTTGCGCGCACTAATTTCGTTCTGTCGGCGTCAATCCCTCGGGGGCATCCTGCTATTGCTCAGAGATTTCTGTAAAATTTGACTTATTTTCTTCTTTTTTCATCTATACATTTAACTATTTGAACTAACGGGTAATATTTTACTTAAAAAAAAAAAAAAAAGTGATCCAAAAGGGTTAAACAATTCGTTAGAAAACATTCCCTATTCTCGACAAAAGTAGTCTATATATTTTTATTTTTATTTTTTTAGTTTATCCCCGAGTCTTCTACATTTCCGAGAATCTCCTTTAGGAGGTTCAACAAATCACCCAATCAAATATACATTCGCTGATTAGTACAGTTTCTCCATGAAGTGAATAAGAAAAACAAAAAAAGTATCTTTCCAGGTTCGGGAAAAGATTTAGAAAAGACCAGGTGACACGTTTGCTAAAGATACGTCCAGGAATATGAAGGAAAAAAAGAATTAAAACAAGAAAAGAAAGAGGAAAAAAATCAAAGAAGATTTGGGATCGTCATTTCATCAGAAACTGGAGATTGATCCTACTCCTAGGTTGATTGGGTTGTTATAGAAGAATTAAAAGGTCCGGCATAGCTTTACACAGACGTTGACTATGCCAGACAAAAAATTTAGATGGTAGATATAGAACCAGAGCTGGACATTGGGACAAGAGTTTTGGATGGAGAAAAAGGGTTAGAAGAAATAAAATTTATGATGTGTTTGAAGGGAAATAAGAGGAATTATTTCTTCTTTGTTAAAATAAAATATTTGCACTAGATATTTGAATGATCGTAAATACTGCCTAATTTAATAATTGAGACAACTAGGTTCCGATAGAGAAAATGATTAGAAATAAAAATAAATATGGAATATCCGATGTTTTGTGATGGAAGCTTGAGAGAATATCACACGGCAAATATTGAAAATACTTTGTTTCCTCGTTGTTTATGATTAAAATATAATATAGTAGACCTCGTTATATCACAGCTCATTTTGCTTGCATCTTATTTTTCAATTTTTCAACCTGCAAGAACATTTTCAGTCTGTTAACTAGACTTATAAAAGAAAAAAAAACATGATTTTTTTAAAGACAAAACTCCGGTACGGGTTAAACAACAGTTTTCTATAAAATTTTAATTATCCTCGATAAAAGAAATCTTCACCCTTTATTCTCTAGAGCAGCCATACTCAACCTTTTATTCTCGCGTGCCGCAAACATATGTTTGCGACGCTAGGCCAGGCCGCAATGCAACACACTTTGTATAATAATGTAAAAAGGGGTAATTAAAATAATAAGATAACAAAAGTAGTATAACAAAGCAAAATAAAAAAATTATGTAATTAGTAGTATTGAACGTTTGTCTTGGAAGGAATGTTACCAAAAAATTTTAACACCACTATTTCCAAAAAATTTACTTCCGGGTAGGCTTCCATTGAAAATGATGTAGAAATATGCCGCGAAGACTGTTGTTTAGAAATAACAATGTAAAATTTTTTCTGCCATTTTTTCCGTCGACAACTCGAATAAACATTATTAGCGATATGATAAGTATTAAACATAATAATATAACAATGCAGCATCGCCAAATTCTAAAAGGGGGGGGGGGAAGAATTTTTTTAATAAATCATTTATTTTTCAGTGCAAAAACTTTTTATTTATTTTGTAATGTAGAAATATATAGTGCAAATTTAATTAATTTGGAATAATGTTTCATTAGTGTACACCGCCATAGCACTATTAGAACTATATGAAAAAAAAAAAAAAAAAAAAAAGAATTTTTGACTAAGTAAATGACATTTAAGATGTTTTAACATGATTTTAAATTAGTAATAAGAAATAACAGGCAGATTTTGTCTTTCCATGAAAATAAATAAAGGAACAGCGAAAAACTTCTAAAGAGCATCTTAATTAATTTTACAATTAGAGATTAATGATTATGTGTCTCGGGCCCCACATAAAAGGTCGCCGGGTCACATGCGGCCCGCGTGCCGCAGGTTGAGTATGGCTGCTCTAGAGTGTTTAACTTTGCGAGAAAGTTCTAAAACAAAAAGATCATCTACTCCAATATGCATTCCTGTTTACTACAGTGAATAAAAAACCCCAAAAATGTCCAAAAATTGTTATGTCTAAAAGAGTCTCAAAAATGAGTACATTTTGCTAATTATCAAGTATCAATTCTTAAGAGTGCATTGCCCTATTTAGCAATAGCACAAGAAAACTGTCAATCTAAGAATTAGCGTCTGAAAGAAAAAAAAAACTTTTTCACAGTATATTTCCACAGAAGTATTTAATCGAAAGAGCAATATTTCTCATAAAAAAATAATACTAATCTGAAAGGGTTAGACAGTTTAGTTTTCTAGAAAATTTTATTTATCTTTGTCAAAAACAGTTTTCACTTTATTTTTATTCTCTATTCTCCACCATTTCCGGGAAGCTTATAAAACAAAAAATCTCCCTCTCCAATGTACATTCGCTGATTAGTACAGCTTCTCCATGAAGTGAATAAGAAAAACAAAAAAATATATTTTTAAGATTTGGGGAAATATTAGGGAAAGACCAAGCGACATTTTTGCTAAGATAGGTCCAGGAATGTGAAAGAAAAAAGAAAAAAAAAGTGGAGAAAGAGGAAAAAATAGCAAAAAATTTGGAATCTTCATTTTATCAGAAAGTGGAGATTGATCTCACTCCTAGGTTGATTATGGGTCATTAGAAGAATTAAAAGGTCCGGCGTAGTTTTACATAGATGTAAACCATGCAAGGTAACAAATTTAGATGGTACACCCAAAAAAAAGTTTTGTTGAATTAACAAAAATTTGGTTGACCCAACAAAACTTTTTGTTTAAATATAGGTCAATGGAAATTTTGTTTGAATCAACAAAAAAATTTTTTTTTTGCAATTCCAAAAAAAATTTTTGTATCGTCAGCAAAAAATGTTTTGTTATAATTCAAGTAAAATGTTTCAATTTTACTTGAATTTTTCTAAAACAACTAAAATGTACTCAACAAAACATGTTTTGTAGTTTTAATCAATTCCTTTTTCAGGGTGTAGATAGATTTAGAGCTGATAATTGAGACGAGTTTTGGATAGAAAAAATATATATAAGGTTAGAAGAAAAATAAACATTGAATATGATGTTCTGGGATGGAAATATGGAAAGACATTATTCAAAAATATTATCGGTTCACTCACATTTTTATCAGTGCATTGATCTATTAACATTATAAAAGAAAAATTTTAATTTAACATAAAAAAATATGTAATTTTTTTCCCCTTTTGGATTATTGCTTCTAACTCTTTAAACTAAACAGAAATATTTAGCAGCAACAACAACAGCAGGAAAACAACAACAACAACAACGACAACAAAAAGCATGCGACCCGAAAGACTTTAAGAAACACATTTGTGCTGGCCCGGCAGCGTGGTTGGTATAGCGGAGGTGACCGCCACAGTGAGGGCTCAGGTTCGAATCCTGATAAGGCCATTGTGTGTGTGTGTCTTCAGTGCTGTCTACTTCCTGGTGTCTATAAAAAAATAGTTAATTTATTAAGATAGGTCTAGGAATATGCAGGAAAAAAAAGGAATAAAAAAAGTGGAGAAAAGGGGAAAAATCGCTGAAGATTTGGGATTTTCATTTCATCAAAAACTGGAGATTGATCCCACTCCTGGGTTGATTGGGGAGTTAGTGGGATTAAAAGTCCGGCGTAGCTTTACGCAGACTATGCAAGACAACAAATTTAGTTGGTAGATATAGAACAAGAGCTGGTAATTGAGACAACGAATTATAAATGGAGATAAAGGGTTAGAAGAAAAAGAAACATTGAATATCTGCACTGCAAAAAATAATTGTTGATTTTACAGTATAAAACTGGCATCCCAGCTGCCAGTATTATACCGTAAAACTAACAGTATTAAACAGTAAAATAAGCAGTAATACGCTGCCGTGCAAGCTGTAATACGCTACCGCGCATGCGCGGCAGCGTATTACTGCTTGCACGGTATTACTGCACGTATTACTGCTTGCGGTATAATACTGGCAACTGGGATGCCAGTTTTATACTGTAAAATCAACAATTATTTTTTGCAGTGTGATGTTTTTGGATGGAATTAGGAGAAAAGTTTATTCGATGGAAATTGCGGATTTTTTTCCCTATTGTTTCTTTGTATAATGTAATAAATTAGCCACTTTTATATCACACCTCATTATATAGCTAATTATATCAGTCAAATATTATTAAAATTGCACATTTCAACTTAACATATTATATATTATAGCGGATGTATTTAATCCTTAAAGTGTTTCGTTTTATTTATATTTCTTTTCACTCAGGGATTTATCATGAGCGCATTCGTGAAAGAGAAGTTATAAGAATGAAAATTGGAAAAAAAAAATCCCTAAAAAGTGTATTTCTTACAACTGAAACTTAAACACTAGGTACTATTATAAGATAAGAAAGTACTTACACATACATATAAAAAGTAGATAACATATGTTTGTATTTATATATGAAACATATATAAACAATATATTTTTTTGTTTATTTTTAGTATTGCATTGTGCTATTACCAGTATATAGGAACATTTTCAATTTAACATAAAAAAATCAGTAAATTTTATTTTTGTTCTTTTTGGACAACTACCTCTCTAACTGTTTAATCCGTTAAGTATGTTTAATAATTTATAAAATAATAGATATAAAAAGCATTGGTATGCAGATTTATGTTTAATAACATAACATAGCTATAATTCTTATGCACTGAAAAAAATTAACAGTAATATCAAATTTTTGTTAATTCAGACTTTAAATTAAAAAATTATGTGACGGTAAAACATGGTTAGGACGCTTTAAGAGTTAAACTAAATGTATATAAATATATATTTATCAACAAAAGAAAAAATACATGTGACCAGGAAGAGTTAAACAATTGCCTACAAAGTTTTCTCTATCCTCGACAAAAACAATCTTCAACTTTTTTTTTTCTAAGAAGCTTCTAAAACAACAAATCACCCACTCCAATATACATTCGCTGATTAGTACAGTTTCACCATGAAGTGAATAAGAAAAACAAACAAACAAACAAAAAAAAAAAAAAAAAACCTCTCATCAAGTTTGGGAAAAGATTAGGAAAAGACCAGACGACACATTCGCTAAGATAGACCTAGGAAATAGGAATATGCAGGGGAAAAAAAAGTATAAAAAAAGTGGAGAATGGGGAAAAAAATAGTAGAAGATTTGGGATTTTCATTTCATCAGAAACTGGAGATTGATCCCACTCCTAGGTTGATTGGGTCGTTAGAGGGATTAAAATATCCGACGTAGCTTTACAGAGGCGTAGGCTATGCAAGGCAACAAATTTAGTTGATAGATAGAGCAAGAGCTGGTAATTGAGTCAACGAGTTGTGGATGGAGTAAAAGGGTTAGAAGAAAAAGAAGCATTGGATATCTCATATTTTAGCATGGAAATGAGAAAAGATTATTTGACAGAAATCGATGGTGGATTTTTTTTTCTTTGTTTCTTTGTGAAAATGATCTGTTCTATTAAAATATGATTGTATGTATGTCTATATGCATTCTACAGCTTCGGAAATATGATGAATTGTGGGCAGAAACAAATATATATATTCGTAAGGATATGAGCATCTTACAATAGCCAAAAAAATTTTAATTAGTATCCTAAATAGAAATTCATTTTTTTTTATGAAATTTTCGTAAAGAATTCATTAGTATACTTTCATTGGTTTTAGTTCTTAAATTAAAATATAGGATACGATAATCTTACTGTAGCCAACGAAGTTTAACTTAATTTCTGAAATAAGATTCGTAAAGAATTCAAATAGTGCCAGTTGAGTTATTTCTTTGTTGTGAAACAAAATAGAAGATAAGTTAAATAATTGGGATTATTATAGTTTCATTGGTGCCCCTTTTTCATTAAAATATAAGATGTTTATATAAATAGAGGATCTTGCAGTAGCCAATGAAATTTAAATTAATTTCCTAAATACAAATTCATTTTTAATGAAATTTTCGTAATGAATTCAAATGATGCCAATTGTGTTATTCCTTTGTTCTGGAAAAAAAAAGATAAGTTAAATAATGGGGATTATTATAGTTTCGAGGATACGAAGATCTTACAGTAGCCAACGAAATTTAAATTAATTTCTGAAATAGAAATTTATTTTAATGGCATCTTCGTAAAGAATTCAAGTAGTGCCAATTGAGTTATTACTTTAGTTTGGGAAAAAATAGAGGATACGTTAACTAATGTGGATTATTACATCTTTACTGATGTCAATCGAATTAAAATTTAAAAAATAGATATTTTTAAAGTACAATAGATTTTGTGTTTATGACCGTTCTCAATGGCCTCAAAAGTGGAATACTTTCTTGGGAAAAAATGACAATTTTTAACAGAATATATACATTTTTAATTCATAAAATTGAAATATTTTTCTATAATTGAATCAAAAGGAAGTAAATTTCAGTCACTTTCCTTTTCACCAACTTTGAAATTTGGAGTTAAATCTTCAAACGACGAAAATATACACTTTTATTAAAAAATAAATAAATAAAATAAAAATAAAAATAAAAGCAATGTTTTACACTAAAGTTGTATCAAAATTATGTCACTTGAAAAATAATTATCGTAAATATAATTTTGCACTTATAAGTAATTTAATAAATTAATATTATATATGTTTTTTAGAATAATTTTTTTCTCATTTTCCGCTCCACACCTTCAGATAATAATAATAAAAAAACACTAACTAATCTGTCGTTAAAACAAACAAACAAACAAACAATAAAAAAAAAGAAAAAAGAAAGGAAAAGAAATTAGAAAGAAAAGAAAAAAAAAATCAAATTTCAATGCAATTACAAAAAATTAAATGTATAATTTTGAGGCATTTATAATAAACTCACCGCACGTTTTTTTTTTTCTGAGCCAAACAAATTGGGAATTATTTCATTTAAGAAAAAAATATGAGCATTACACTATTCACTATATTACTTTACAAAACCCTGTAATTTGCAATGTTTTAAATGTACCGACATTTGTAAAACAGTGAGCTTATTTAGTAACTTTTTACATTTGGCGCAATCAACTGGTTACCCAAAAGTTGCTTACAACTAGGAAACAACTTTTTTTTCCTCGATATTCTTATTTTAGTGAAACAGCCGGCTTTCGTAAAAAAGAAAATTAATTTCCCCTGGGCTTTAAGCGAAGAGTGTCTGAATCGAATGTATTAAAAAGACTGTTGATGTACACAAAAAAGTATCATTATTTAAATGTATTATTGTATTAACACAATGTTTAAAGTAGATTATTGATTCTGGTAAAAGCCAATAGGAGTAACATCAGTGAGGAGTGAGTTAACGGGAAAAGAAACAGCTGAATCTAGGGAATCTTTTTGTTTTCACTAATTTCACTTAATAAGAGAACATTGCCCTACAAGATTTTTCTTTCTTTCTAAGAAAAACAAAATAGTTCAAAATTAAACATGACTTAAAATTAAACTTAAACACTAAAGCGGAAGCAACTAAATTAAACTAATTAAGATGTTTGTATAATTTTAATAATATTATTTAGCATAAAGTTTAAAAGAATTTTAAAGTATTTCATTAGAAGTTAATAGGGATAACAGATTAAAGCTCTTCAAATCCAAAGCAGCTACTTTCTGACATACATTTCCAAAATCAATTTTGTTCGGAAACGCATGAAATTTGCAGGTGTTGTAAATTCAGGTGTGTGCAGGTGTTGTTAATTCAGAAACTACGTAATTGAATGGTGTTTTCTATTTTTCAGTAAAGGCAGAAGATCTTTAGGAAAATACTGTCAACGTTGAGGTTTTTAACCGAATTTCCGGACGTGAAAGCGAGGGAAGAGTAAAAAACTGTCGTCACGTGTAAACAACTGCTTATAACTGAAAAAAGTGGCAAAAAAAAAAAGAAAAGTAAATAACTTAGGACTTGTTTAGGAAGAATTTGGGCACTTTAAAGGACCCTTCACAATTTTTTCATCTTAAAAATGACCTTTCACATTTTTTTCTTCTCAAAACAGACCCTTCACAATTTTTTTTTCATTTCAAAAAAGGATCCTGTACAAATTTGTCTTCAAAACAGACCCTTCACAAAAGTTTTTCATACCAAAAATGTCATACCTTCACAAATTTAACCATCTTAAAATCATATTGGATCTTTCACAAAACAGCTGTAATAACCAAAGAACCTATTATACAGCTATACATATAATGTAAATATGTTTATGTATTAAATATATCCAATTTTGATGCATTTATATAAATATTTGTTCATTAAAATAGGATCTCTTTTTAATTCAATTGTTTAAATAGGGCGCTGAAAATAATGCTAATTTCAGATTCATAAAATTATAATTAGTTTTTCACAAATATAAAATGTCATTCACGATTTTTCACAAAAACAGGACCCTGTAAGAAAAGTCTGGACTATGTCAATTCAATCCTGTTCATATTTCATACTGACCGTTTTCCGAGATCAAGCGCCTGTAAAACCCGTTCTATTGCAATGCGTTCCGTTCTAGTAGAAGAGTTTTAAGGGGACCGTGGACCTTTATTTCAGCAAAAATCGACACAAAAATGGAAATTTATTTTCGTTTATATTACTATTGTTCAGTTTGTATTGAACCATATGCGGAAAAAAATTGGTTTTTTAGTAAACTTTATATCTGATTTTCTCAAAACAGATTTTACACTTTTTTTAGATTTTTGAAATGTTTCATGCGTTTTAATTTTTGTTCAAAATTCATGAAATTGATAATCAAGAATCCTGATACCGTTTACTAAAAAACTGTGTATGCAATTTACAGTTAAACTTCGTTAAGACAATTAAATTCAATTTTTAACTTATTGAAATGCAAAATGTTGATGAAAATCGGAATGGAATTTAGAAAAAAATCTCTCAAAAATTAACTATTGAAGGGATTAAATAACTGATACACAGATTTATTTGTAATATACTTTTAAATGATTCAAATACCAAGTCGAGGAAATATCTTAAAAATTAAGACACAGGGAGCATTTTAAAATTTTGTTTATAAATTTTATTTTATTTTTAATTCTTAAAATTACATTAAGATTAGAAATTTTTTTTAAAGGTATTCTATGTACTTCTGATGAAATGTATATATGCACAAAATTTCATATATCTATGATAAAAAAAAAAAAAAAAAAAATCCAATTTTAACGTCCACCGTCCCCTTAAGGGTCCTCTTTACTCACTTGAAAACACCGGCTCGCTAATGCTAATCCTATGGGGCATTATTTTTCTAATATCTCATTTGCAATTCAATATTTTTAAACGATTTTTTTTTTTTTTTTTTTTTGATTGGATAGCAAAGATCAATCTCTATTTCCGCCGTTGATTATTTTTGCGATTTTCTTTGCGATTTTTTTTTTTTTTTTTTTTTTTTACGAAGATAGATACTTTTACTTTCGGAACCGGTTTTGAAAGTTTTACACTTAGTAAGAGAAAATTGTACCATAAAAAAAAAAAATAAAAAGTAGAATTTTTGTGAAAATTTCTTCAAAATCAAATATAACTTCACTTTTTTTTAGAATAGATATATTGTTAGAGCATTAAGTTTGTTGGTTAGCGAGATCTCAGTTTCCTATCGCTAACGTTGGCGAGGTATTCAGTTGGCATTCGTAATTTTAAAATATCTCTTCGGAAAATTAATATTTTAAACTTTTTTTTTTCTGTGTAATTTTTTCTAAACTTGTCTCTTTTTTTAGTTGACAAAATATTTCTAAAATATGTACTTAATTTAATATTTTATGCGTAATTTTATCTTAGCGACGCTGACGTGCTGTAAGATTTTCACAATTCAAATAAAATTAAGTACATATTTTAGAAACATTTTGACAACTTAATAAAAAATAAGGAGAGATTTTTTAAGAAGAGTACATGGAAAAAAAAGTTAAAAAATATTAATTTCTCGAGTAGATATTTTAAAAATACACATGCCTTACGTGCCCATAGGTTTAACATTAGCGAGAGGAATTTGAAAACACCTTTAATGTATACGTGTAAATTTTTATCTAATAAACTATTCATATGTAACCAAGTTACTATTGTATTGTAAATGCACCTATGGAGGAAGAAGAAGTAGTAATATATATATATATATATATATATATATATATATATATATATATATCTTGGAGTATCAGTGCATGAAAAAGTATTTCCTTTTAAAATTCTTAAGAGTTATAAAATACATTCTAAAACGACTGATATATTACTTGTAGTAACTAGTAATATATATATATGAAAGAAATGTCACTGCAGATTGAATGTTTTAAATACAAAGTAACATGATTTCAAAATACAGCTGCAGAACTGACATTTGAGGCCCCTGATCTGCAGCTTTACTAGTTTAATTACTACTATAAATGTAGTTATTATTTATGACATTTTTATTTCATAATTATCTTATTGTATTAATTGCAATTGCATTTATATTGTATGTATCTGTATTGTATTAGAGTTGTATTGTATTTATATTGTATGTATTTGTAATGTATTATAATTGTATTTTATTTAGTAAATTGTGTGTGCAGCAAAAATTCCTCCCAGAGTTTTGCCTCCGATAAACTTACACAGTCAAGAATGTCGTAAAAAGCTTATTAGAATGCAATTTTGACACAGATTCCCTTGGGCATATTTACCGCATTTCTTGGAAAAAAAGACTTCAGACTAAATTAATTAAGAGATTTCCATACTTTTCTTTATGTTACTTAGGGCAAAGTTTGAAGGAGAATATTCATCCAATCAGAATCTAATTGAGCTAATACCAGAAAACAGTGATTTAGCGTTAAAGAAACAACTAAATCCGGAATATTTTTTTCCATTAATTTTATTTAGTATACCACGATGTAAATCCGTTCAGATAATAAAAGTATTTTTCGAAAAACTAAACAAGCATTCTTTCCACACTGTGTTTACTGAAAAAAAGACAACGAAATCAACAATAAAATATAAATATATAATATTTAATAAAAATATTTAAAAAATCAGTTTTATTTAGAGTTTATCCAGTATTTGTTTTAAATAATAAACCAAACAATTCAACCCGGGCTACTCTGGTAAAAGATGCCAGGGGATACGTAACATATAGACGTAAATCGTTTTTATGGAATATTACATGGAAACAAACATATTCTCAATTATTTACATTGTTTTAAACACAAACGGGTTAATTTTCCGTAATTGAATTGCATTGATTTAAAAATATTCATGCTTGAAAATTATTTTAAAATCCATAAAAAATCAATAAATTGATATACAATTTTTTAAATAAATTACAATTGAAAGTATTTTTTTTTTTTATCACACGGTCTAAAAATCGAAAATGTACGACGTTTAAGTTAAAAAAAAAAAAAAAAAAAAAAAATGCAGTAAAAGTGAAATTTATGATCAGGTCATTATTACCGTCAATATGACGTCAGCTTTACTCGTGGACATGCTTTTGCTTTATAATATAGATAAATAAATATCAAAAAACATATAATAAAAACTCTAACAATTCTAACTAATCAAAAGGATAATCGAATTTTTCATAATGCAGCCTCTAAATTAGATGAAATGGAACTATGTGGTTTTCCTTTTGTACTTGTTAAAGTGGTTCTCAAATGATCTATGCTCAACAACGCGAAACTTTTCGACACATTTTCTGACTCCTTTTTAAACGCAAAAAGGCATAACATTGGCAGGACTGACTATTGAAGCGATTCGAAATTGAAATGAGTTTTCCATTTTTTGATAAATAAGTTATTTGTCGCGTTAGGTGACGACAAGTTTTCCGCCCTTCTCGCGCTTTTGCGTCGGAAATTAGGTTCAAAACGCCCACTTCGGCGGTATTTTCTGAAATATCTTCTGCCTTTACCAAAAGAATGGGAAACGCATTTCGATTGCATAGTTTCTGAATAAGAACGCCTGCCAATTGCATACGTTTCCAAAAATGAATTCTGAAATGTGTCAGAAAGTAGTCCTTTTGGATTTGAGAATAACCTTTAAAGGAATATGTATAAATTATCAAGCATTTATGAAAATCAAGAAACTAACAAACTGCAGCATATTCTGTTATCACCTTTCCATATCTTCTTAATCTTTGAAAAACAATGTTTTTAAAGAGAAAACAAAAGTTCTAAAAACCACCCCCATGACAAATCTCTTCATTTTCCATAGCCATTACTGAGTAGGTCTTCCGTTTTCTCTGCTTGCTTTGTTCCAGCCAATTAGAGTAATTGAAAGATGCTTGTTTTGAAGTCTTTGTTTTGTTATTTTTAGAAAAAAGAACGGGGTGAGTTAAAGAGAAATAAAAGGGGTTAGTTGATAGTTTGTTTTTCTACTGAAAAGGAGTCTGAAAACTAAGGAAGGGGAGTGGGACTCTGATAAGATTATCGGGTAATAATTAGATTTGTATAGTGCTGGTCTTTTCAGTTTGTGGAAAATCGATGTAACACTTACTAAATTGATAATAAACCGGTGAAATAAAAGAAATAATAATTTCTCAAAACTCAAGAAATGCTAGAAAAAAATATCAAGAAGTTTCGAGAGAAATTACTGTATTGTTTTCTTTTTCAGACGAAGAAAGCGCTTGATTATCCCCAAGGGAGGTTTTAAAATACAGATTTTTTTTTTCAATGTTTTAATAGCGAATTTTGCTTCAGTTTTCCTGTAATTCAATAAATAGGGAAAAAATTTGGAAAAGTTTTGTCGAATTTTCAAAACTTTTCCTTTATCAATCACAGTAGAAAAGAAAATTCCGTTTATTACCAGAAATTTTTATTGCAATTTCCGTTTACGGATTTTTTTCAGATGAAAATGATTTCATGACTGTGTCAAAAAGTATGGATTGGCAAAAGTCCCATATTCTGTGCCGGAAAATTTGGCGAGCTGTTTTTGGTGATAAATGTTCGATGTGGTTGTTGCGGTCTTTTGGCTTTTGGTAAAACTTCGTAAATTTGTAAATGAAATAAAATGTTAATAAACATAAATAATATAAATAATAATAAACAAATAATGTATAATATTTATATATAATATATAATATACAATATAATATTATAATATTTTATATATTATTAAATTATAGAAAATATACATTATGTATTATATTATAATATTATAATATATAAATAATATAAATGTAATATAAATAAATAAAATAGGATTAAAATAAAAATTTGGTAAGATGCTACATGCTAAAACGGGCGGCCTTTCAGCGCCATTTTGGATTTTTTGACCAACAGCGCCAAGCGGTAGAGGATAAGGAATTCTTGATTTGAGAATATCTTTGACAAGTAATGCTAATTATTCATTTTCTTTTATAGCTGTTTGATTTAATTTTATTATTAAAAAAAGAAAATCCGTAAAAATCCGGCAACTGTACCATCTTAATCACGTTAAACACGTTAATTCTTTTTAAGCGTGTAAATATATATATAAGGTTTAATATATATATATATATATATATATATATATATATATATATATATAATTCTGTCTACGCATTATCATTAATTATCTCTTTGGAGATTTAAGTAGAATGTTATAAGAACTTGATATGTTTTTAGAAATTCAAAGATATTATAATTATATATATATATTATATATAAACCTCCAAAGCATTAGCAAAAACGACAAATTAATTAGAATTTTAGCCCTTTTATCTGTCAGAGGTATTCTTAACTTCCTATTCGTTAATTTCTGACATATTTACGAAATCATGTCATCGGAGAAAAAAGTCTGTAAAAATACAGAAATTATATTGGCTATCAACGGATTTTTTTGTCATTTAGTACAGTAAGAGTTTTCTGAAATATACCTAACATTAATCTTTTATGCTCCGACTTGACTTTTAAGTACCATTAAAATTTTTTTATGTAAAATTTATTTAATCCGTCTATTAATAAAACTAGATTCTATTTTTCATACAAAATACATTACTCGACCATATTTAGAAAACACAGTGAAACAGTCAAAGCTAAATATTTTTTAAAGTGGTTATTTTCTCAACGATTTACATAGGTGTAAGTTTTCTCTTATTAAGAAAAGTTAAATGAAAAAAAAAATAATAAAACTACCTTTCCATTTACCTCACAATATCACAATACATTTATTTACACTGTTTTTCTAAGAATTTAAGATTTCCAAAAAAGAATTTTTTGTTAATTAATCTAATTATTCTTGTAAATATTTTACAAAAAGAGCTGTAATTACCAATTTATTAAATACGTTTTAATAAAAAAAACTTATTTAAATTTCATATTGTTGTTACATATATGTATTCTAATATATCTCCAGACATTAAGGAAGATAATTGTTGAGGTGAAACAATTTCTTAAATCATAATTTGGGATATAAAGGGTTAAACATCCACCATTTTCTTTCTTATGGCTTATTAAAACGAGGCTTTCGTTAAATGTGAATACTACTATAAACAGGTTCTACTGTATAAAGTTTATACCTCTTTAACAGGTGAAAGAAAAGAAGA
Source organism: Maratus michaelseni (assembly GCA_963931845.1). Taxonomy (NCBI): domain Eukaryota; kingdom Metazoa; phylum Arthropoda; class Arachnida; order Araneae; family Salticidae; genus Maratus; species Maratus michaelseni. Next base: position 144,446,061 of record OZ007593.1, on the reverse strand, counting down.
AAAAAAGTGGGACGTGCTTCTTACAGAGTTTTGTTTTTGTCGTCTGACAAAGCGTCGAATATCTCTACAAAAAAAAAAAAAAAAAAATGAAATCTCTTAAAATGAGTTTTCTCAAAATGGTGATTTTTGAGAAGGTGGGTATTGTCAGAAAATTGTTACTTAAGCTAATCGACTTTAAATATGAAGTGGATACACAAAAGCTATACAGATTTAAAAATTTGCAGCAAACTGTCCAGTCATTCGACCGTTTTTATAGAAAACGGTTTCATAACCGTAATTTGACTCTATTCTTACCATAATATGGGCAATAATATGGCCAGAATAGCGTTAAATTACGGTTCTGTATCCGTTTTCTATAAAAACGGTCGATTGACTGGACAGTTTGCTGCAATTTTTTAACAGTGACTGAGACATGTACTTGTCTAATGAGCCATTGAATTTGTATTTATAATTTCTTATTTTCCCCCATAAACAAACACAAAGTAAAAAAAAAAATGCCCTTGATTGAAGCGCGTGTTAAGATAACTCCATCTGGTGACGAAAAGGTTGTAAACCCTTGTTTGTTTGTTTCAGAACTTCCGTTAGCAAGCAGAAGAGCCCACAAGTCAGAAAAGTCCTTTCTTATAATCTAAAATTGTAAGTTTTTTAAAGACCTCGAAAAAAGGTACCGGGAGGGACATCTATGCTCTACAGTTTTGGTCTCCTCAACTGAGCAATCCCTCTCAGGCTGTCAATCAGAATAGTTTTACTTTTATAGAATTTATTGTCTAATTTAATAGAGATTTCCGTCGGAAAATAAGTTATCAATTCTCCTAACCTAAAATTACAAAATAAATGATATTAACCCTCCAACGCTCTTAATCCTCATATGGGGGACACTAAAATTCAAGATCGCATCAATGCAACAAAAAATAATCAAACATTCGAAATCCTACAAATATCAAATCAACATTTAGTTAGCGTTAACATTCAGAGGGAAAAATAAATATGAGACATTGCTTTGCTTTTTTCACATCTTTATCCTACATTTTATCATTTTTTTATTTATGTAAAAAAAAAAAAAAAAAAAGACAAACTCAAGTCCTTACTTGTTTGGAGGAGGTACAAAACTTTGGAAGGATATAGTATCATATCTGTATCTGAGACATATGGGATTTTTTCTATGATTAGGTATAACTCTTACAGATCCCAATAAAGGCGTCACGGTACATATGACTTAAAATATAAGCCTAGGTCCTTTCAGAGATGTGAAACCTGAAGATTGCAATGGGCGTTGTAACGCTAATTTAACGGACATTTCACCGGCAGCCTCTCGCCCTTAAATCATTGTAAATGTACTTATAATTCCAATGAAATAAAAAGATGTGTTTACAAAATTGCAAATAAAGAAAATACTTAATTAAAATTTTTTATACAGTATGTTACATTTTATCTGATTTTTAGAGTATGGTATGTTACGTTATTTCCATGTCTGGTTACTGAATTTTATCACATTGCTTTGAATATATCATAATCACTTCCATTCACACTATATATGGAATAAGTCATTTCAGAAAAGAGTGGCCTTCTAATGCTTTTCTCTTTTCAACACAAGAAAAGTTAACTGAAGAAGAGTTCCACAACAATACAAAAATTCGATACCCAACAAATAAATAAATAGCCACTATTTTAAGGAATAGATTTAGATATCATTCAATAGAATCACTTATGTGCGGCAGGTTTTCATGTTGATTCAATTAAGGTTCTTCCCAAATTCAAACTGACTGTACTTACATATGTCTGCACATTAGGGTGGTTCAAAAAACATTTTTCCAGATAAAGACCAAGACACCCCTATTTTTATTTATTTATTTATTTATTTATTTTTGTTACATTTATACATAGTATTACTCTCCTAAAATTGTAGCTATTTACTCCTACAGGAAGATGGTGCTCAATGACCCTTCATTTTGACACTTTTTGGTAATTTTACACAATTTTAGAATTTTAGATTGATAAGAATTTATGTTTAAATACGTAATTTTTAATCAAAAGCTGATCTTTTTTAAAGTTACATAAATGCTAGTATATAATATAAAGTTTAGTTGAAGTATTTGGTAACAGTTTTACCATGTAATGCATCTGGCTACAATACAACACTTCTGACACAATAAGTCGCCATTTTGTAAACAAGAGACATTGCACTTCCTCTTTCAAGAACCATACAACGATCAAGTTAAAAAGCTAGAAAATAATATGTTGAGTCGGCAATTCGTGGTTTAAAATCAGATTGTCCTCTAAGTCCTCCATTGGGATGACAAACTTTTAACTAAATTTTGGTCTAGAAAAGGTTGATCGGTTGTAATTATTTGTTTTGGGAGATGGTATTAACAATTTCCTAGTTTTGACAAAGTTGAGTGTTGGTGAAACATCAGAAAATGTAATGGATTCTATTTTTGCCCTTACAAGTGGGGTGTAGAAAAAACATTCAAAATTTAAGTTTCGGCACTGCGATTGTAAACACTGGTTGTGTAAAAGTAATATGCATTCGTTTTGAAAAAAATTGGCCATGAACTATTGGGGCTAGACTGTCATTATGTCATGGAAATAATCTTGACAAAGGTTTATAGTTCGTGCCTTGGACCGTCCAGTTCCCCAGAAATTCCACTCTTCAACAGATTTAAGAATGTTTGGCAAGGAATTGAACAAACAAATTTTGGGGAGATAGAACTCAACAAAGGCACTAAAGATTTTAAAGATTCAACTATTGCCTATCTTTTATCCTATAGTCACTAAAGATGATAAGATTATAAATGATAAAGATTATAAATAGATCATTGAGTTGACACTTGTTGTTCTGGGTAATCCACCTTAGAAAATCCATTGGAGAGCATCAGTTGCTATTTATCATGCTAGGTGGTTGGCTAACTTCCTGTACAATCTCAAAATATTTTTTATCCGAGATCAACCAGAAATTTTCCATCTAACTAATAGGGAAGAAATACAGCTCACATTGAGATTATTACATCTCGAGTTATAAGCCATTGTCTCACGAATAGCTTTCTAAGGTTGTCGCGTCCAGAAATTCGGACCAAAACACTAACTTCTAGAGTATTTTCTGAAAAATCCTTTCCCTCTATCAAAATATAGAATAGGCTATTAGAATTCAAATTTTCTGAATAAGAACACCTGCCAATTTTATGCGTTTACAAACAAAAATGAATTCAGGATAATGCCAGAAAGTAGCCAGTTTGAATTTGAGAACAGCCTTAAGATATTTAATGCCTGAGTGGGACAGATCGGTCCAGCAGAGCCAGACCGAGGGCCTTTAACGTCCCACCCGGAACAGCCTTAAGATAAGCTAGGTCAGAATTTAGATGATATAAAAAAATCTGCTTTAACTGTCACTAATTTTGTTAATGTCAGACAATATTAACAAAACTGGCCCTCTGACAAATACACAAAGAATCGTTTTCATAATTATTTAAAAATATGAAAGTCAAAATTAGAAAACGTAAAAAGAAAAAAAAATCAAAATGGTTTTAATATTATCAAAATTTAAATAATTTATTTTCTCTTTTATAGAAACTCCATGCATGTTTTCATTAATTGTATGTCAATAAATAGATATAAAATAATCGATTATAAATAAAAGTTTATCCAACTGCGGATATGACAGGCCTCGATAGAACCCACCTTTAAGTGATCAAATTCTCCGTCTCGTAGACAAATACTGCAGTTAGTCTTTACCCTTTTAATATAACCACAGATATTACATAATAAAACTCCAGATTGAAATTATTTTCAAATACTATTTTGAAAATGTTTCTGACATTATCCAACTGCTTTTTTATCTGTATGCAAAATTCGGAGGTGGCTTGTGTGCTCAACACAATTCGCACACGCTGTAATTTTTCACTACTAATATAATCAATATCACAGTAAACATCCTGTAATCCGGCATCCTAAGGTCCGGCATGCTGGATATTTGGCACGACGTTCAAAAGAAAAAACAGTATTCCTTGATTAATCACTTTTGATATTTATAATCTGGTGGAACTTCAGAATTAGGAATTACGAGCGGTTGAAAATCTCGAATCTTACAAATAGCTCAATTACCCCGTCGATGATGGGTTAGAAAAAACATTTCTGTGGATAATTTGAGAAATTGAACTGTTGAAAGGAAAAATAAATTTTTATCATCAGAATTAAATATTTTTTTCAATTTGAAAAAAAGGTTGCTCAACTTGAAACGGAAATTGATAAGAGTCCTCAAATAATAAATAATGAATGTAGATCGTTAGTTTCAAATGTTTGTTTTATTTCTGCGAAAGATAAACAAAGTAATTTATAAAAAAATTCGGAGTACATAAAAACCTATACACATTTCATTTTATAGTCATGTAACATATGTTATACTTCACATTATTGAGTATTTTTTCATTCTATTCAAGCTGTTTAAAGAATAAAAAACATGGTTAACTGTCATTTTTTGTTTAATTCTAACTCCTACACGTTTTCCCCGACATTCATCCTGTAATCCAGAAAATTTCGTAATCCGGCATGCTTCAAGTCCCGAACGTGCTGGATTAGAGGATGTTTACTGTACATTTAATTTTTTTTAAATTTTGTAATTAAAAGATTTATGCCAGAGTGTACTTACTGTCTATATATTTATATATATCGTTCTGTCTATATATTTATATATATCGTTAAAGTAGAGAGAAAAAGACCAGCTGTGAACTACTCCCATCAAGAAATTTCAACCCCCTTTGAATTTGCCGACTGGTTGAGATATATATTCCTAAACTGTTTAGTTTCAGAAGTATTCTTCTTCTAATAATAATAAGTTATTCTCCATAACATTAAAAGGTAATTTTTTAAGTTACTAAATTTAAATTTGTATGATCGACGGGCGCTATAAAATATATTTATAAAAAACGAAAACAAACAAACAAAAGAACCCCCCATACTGTAACAAGTGTAACAACATAAAATTGATTTTTGTGCTACCAAATTTTACCAAGTGGTCATACATGGACTTTTATAAATTTTTATCATTTTATAGCGCTACAAGCATAAAGATGAGTTTTAAAAACCAGAAAATACTGAAAAGGCATCAATCAAAATTCGGCAAACATTTCTGGTACAACAATGTGATTATTATTATTATTATTTTTTTTTTTTTTTTTTACTTGTTAGAGTATGTGATATAGTTCTAAATATAACTTATAGGGCCCAAGGGCCATATGAAAAATTTTATTTCGTAACTTTTACAGAAATCAAATAACTATTTTGAATTAATCGGCCTCTAAGTGGTGAAAGAATCTCATTTGAAGCATTTTTGCAACAGAAAGTATACTCCTAAAGCGATCGGTTTATTAATTAGCTTTTGGGCAATGATAAATTTAACTCTAAACCTTAGAGTTTTCTGCATCTTTAGTCTTTTTTTCTATAGTTAACTTTAGAATAACTTACACTATATATTACTTGTTATTAACATGGAGTTCTTTAGTTTAAAATAATTTCTGGGCAGTGATAAATTTAACTCTGTGTAACCTTAGAGTTTTCTGTATATCTTTAAGGTTTTTTTTTTTCTCTATAATTAGGCTTAGAATATTTTATATTATATATTGATTGTTATTAAAGTAAGATCTTAATTTTAACATAAGGTCTTTAATTTAACATAAGTTTTGGGCAATGATAAATTTAACTCTGTGTACCTTAAAATTTTCTATATCTTTAGTTTTTTTTTTTTTTTTTTTTTTTTTTGCTACAATTAGGTTTAGAATACTTTATACTATATACTGCTTGTTATTAACATAAGTTTTTTAGTCTAACATAGTTCTGGGCCGTGATAAATTTAACTGTGATATCATTAGAATTTTAAGTATTTTTAAAGGGATTTTTTTTCCCTTTTTATAATTAGGTTTAGAATACTTTATACTATATATTGCTTGTTATTTACATAAGTTGTTTAGTGTAATATAAGTTCTGGGTAGAGATAAATTTAACTTCGTGTACCTTAAAGTTTTCTGTATCTTTAGTTTTTTTTTTTCTTTCTAGTTAAATTTAGAACAAACACTTTATACTATATATTGTTTGTTTATAACATAAGTTTTTTTTAGTAATCTTTAGTTTTTTTCAGATATTTTAAAATTAATGAAGAATAATTTATGGATAAGGTTAGTTTTATTATTAGTATTATTATTATTATTTAATTTTTAATAATTAGAAAATAAATGAAAAAGATGTGTATGGAAGAACAAAAAATTAATCGAAAATGTGCAATAAATAGGATGCATTAAATGTTTAATTGGCAAATAAAGCAAAATCAACACTTGGAAACATTTTTCTCGATATAAAATTTCAAAGGAAAGTAGACAAGGGAAGGAATCACTATTATTTTTGTTACACAAAGTATGAAAGCGGATTGCGTTTTTTATATTCTTACCTTTATTATGAATCAATAAATAATTTAGTTATTAAATAACGCAAACTAATGTAAAGTTTCTTAAAAAGGGAATAAATATGTTTTATACGCTATTTAAAAAGATAGTTTAACTTTCAATAAAAGTCCAATAAAACATGTATACATACAAGAGAAAATATCAGTATTCTTTTAATTTCTTGATTAATAACTATCAAATAAATAAAATAGTAAATAAAAGAAAACAAACAAATATAAAAAAAAAAGACATTTTTTAAAAGTCCATCATTATAATAAGAACATTTTACAAAAATGCTTAAAACCATGAAATATTTCCATTAAGATATAGGATTGAGTTTCCATATGTTACCCCCCCCCCCCCCCAACACACACACACATACATATACATACATTTCTTTGTTGTAGGATTTTTATCGAAAAAGATAAAAGTGCATTAAAATCAATATTCTATAAAGGTTATAAACATGATTCATTCTTAAAATCAGTCATAAATCAAATACGTAATTTTTCCTGAAACTATAACAGAAGTTTGAAAGATAAATATTTAGATTTATAAATTTATTAAAAATTGACTTCCAGTTAAAAGAATAAAAAAATAGGTGAACTTTCTCGCGACCAGAATATTTATAAAAATACCAAACATACCTATTTAAAAAAAAAAAAAAAAAAAAAAAAAAAAAGGAAATTTAGTGAAATATAATGCTATAGAATAGTACTTTTCTAGTGGTTTTATAAACGACATTTTTTACAGAACTGGATAATTGATAAAGCATAAAAAAAAAAGCTGAAAAATTATAGTCGTCCCTTTTTTAAAAGGCACGTAATTTTTAAATTCCTACTACTAGCTCACACTCTCTCTATATATATCTTGCTGGAATTTTCAATCGTTAATAAAATATTTTCTATTGATCCATTCAAGTTCAAATAATTTTTTTAAAACTTGTACTGGATGACAATTGAAGTTAATACAGTTTTTTCAAATATTAATTCATTCAGTAAATTTAATTAAATAATTTTAATTTTTACATGGGAGAAAAAAACTTCTCCCATTGTTTCATAAATGAAATGAAAGATTTATCTCAAATGAGTGATGCCAACAAAAAATAAAATACCGCAACGATGATTATAAAATAATGTTCAATAAAGATAACGTGGGACATTAATGCTGCACGGGTTTATTTTATATATTTATGATTAAAAAGTAGGAATCGACTTAAAAAATTGTTTTTATATTACTTGTTTTAAATTGTTTCTCAATTTCTTAACAGTTACTATTGTTTATACATTTATTAAATTAATATTGTTGATTTTTTTTTAATTTTTTAAAAAAAATTTTTAATGAATTTTTTAAAAAAGTAAAAATGAATTTTAAGTTCTAGTGACAGATTTTCCTTATTTTTAAAACATTTCATATAACATCAACCCAGAAATTAAATATGTTAAATTTGTAAAAGAGAAAAAGAACAAGTTGTATAATACGTTATTACTAAAATAAATTTATAAATTATTTTCTATACAATCAAAATTATGATTATTATACAATGTTTGTAAAAAAGTACACATTCGTATCATTCTTGTTGTCTAAAATACTGCTCCATTAGTTAATTAAGATAAATGATTTAATGTCATCTGCAGTTATCCAAAATGAATACTATGTTTAGCATAATTATTTTAAAAGGTGACCATATAAAAAAAATGAAAATAAAAACAATAAAAATAAATTAAATTTTCAAAAAACTCTTGCTTAAAAAAAGTTTCAGACAGATGTTAAAAGACAGTTTATAAATTGAGAAATATAAAAATTAAACATAATTTATAAGGAAACTGAAGTCAATGTATAAAAACACAGGTATTTTTATTTATAATTCTGTTTTTATTTTTCAATGTATTTATATTTTAGTATGATACGAATAAAAATTAAACAAGCAAATTTGTTTGTAAAATATAAATAAAGAAATACAAATTTACTTTATTCTTCTTGATCTAGCATACTACTCCAACAGTTTATTAAAATAAATGATTTTATGTTTATGCTAGAAAGTAAAAAAAAAAAAAAAAAAAAAAAAAAAAAAAAAAACAGCATACCGTAAAAATTCTGTTCTAAAATTATTCCAGCATTTTCTTTAATACACACAAAAGAAAAAAGATGTTTAAGATGTTTATTATTTAAGAAATATAATTAGTTAAAAATATAGAAATAAATTTAACTCACTGCATAATGACATTACATATTATTTATAATTCTGAAAATATTTATTTAACAAGCGTGTAATATGAATAAAAAACATGCAACTTCTTTTTTTTTTCGTTTAATTAAAATATACATCTTACAAAAATAACATTTTTAAAAAAATTAAAAAAATGTATTGTTCTTTATTTATTTTTATCCATTTATACCTTTTATTAAAAAAAATAGCACGTTTATTGGAGAGAGAACCATTATTTTCACTCCCGTTTCTCCCTTCAGCCCTCAAGCAACAAATCTCAAACACTTCTCCCGTAAACAAAGTAAAAAAATCTCCCTACCTGAGACATTCTGCTACCATGTTTTCAACTCCACGTGCTTCGCCGTTATGTGTAACTCCCCCACGATCGGGAATCTCCATCGGATTCTTTGCTCTCCCGCATCTCTGCATCCCCTCCCTCTTGATCACAATTGGCTGCATTTGATATGACGTCAAGGAATATCCAAATCTTTCATTGGTGGAGGTATGGGATGGAAATGATAGGATGGAGAGCCACGTGCCAGCAATTATGTCGTAATGAGGTGCGACCATGGATGCTATTGTTGTGGGGAGAGGATGGAGATGTAAACAAGGGTGGGAACTGTGGGGGTGTACTTGGCAGTCTAAAAATTATGAGCGGGAAATTTAAAATATGTATCCCATTTTTCTCTTCGTCCCGTTTGACAGTTTGTAAGCATGTGTATGATCTCTATTTGAGCGATTTCGAAACTCTGTCAGGAATTATGCGTCGACAATATATATAGATATTTTATGAAAACTAACAAAAAAATGTGAGAAAATACTGAAAAGTGCTTTCAACATTTCAACAGGAAAATTAATAAATTGTCTTGAACATAAATTTCATTAGGAAAATTGTTTAACTATAGTACAACTTTGTGACGAGAGAGAAGAAAGCTTCCTGTTACACATCGGCAACATTGAAGTTAGAATCTAGTCAAATTTGCTAATTCTCAAAATGCTAGGATTCCAGCTCAAATTGTAGATTTCATAACAGACGTCTTGGAGGTAACATGATCTCATTTCTGCCTATTTTGTTTCTTATTTAACATAATTATGTTGCAAAGAATGAGGTATGACAAAGGATTCTATTGTTGTGGAGAGAGGATGGAGATGAAAGTGATGGAAACAAGAGTGGGTTGTTTGGTTGATTTTATGACGGCCGATTATCTACACGAGGGATATAGTCCCTAGGGGGGGGGGGTATCCTCTTGGGGGTCTTTCTAAGGGATCCTAACACGTATTTAAGGCAAGGTTTGAAGAAAACCACGGAAAACTCCTAACGGTTAGGTCGACGGGCGCGACAGGGGTTTGAACCCAGCACCTCTCGTCTACCAGCTTTGAGAGTAGAACCTCTCAGCCACTGGTGGGGCGAAACAAGAGTGGGAACTGTCAAGGTGTACTTATCAGTCTAAAAATTCTGTGGGTGAAATTAAAAATATGTATCTCATTTTTCTCTTCTTCACATGACAGTTTGTAAATATTTACGTGATGATCTTTATTTGAAAGATTTTTACATTGTATCAGGAACAAAGCATTAAAAAAAAAAAATTCATCGATATTTCATCAAAGCTTGTAAATTATGAGAAAATACTGTAAAATGTCTATATCAAACATTTTAACAAGAATATTAATTAACTTTGCTATGCTCGCTGCACCAGCAAATCTTTCCATAATTTTTTGACCCTCCAAATCATTTTCTTCTACCTGCTTCGACAACACATTTGAGAAAAACAAGATGAAAGTTGCTTTTCACAAATAAGAAACAATGCAGTTATAATTTTGCCAAATTTGCTAACTCTCAAAATTCTAGAATGCATTGCATCCGTGCTCAAATTGTAGACATGACTAAGCGTAGAATGTAGATGAGATCATCCCAGTTTAGCCGATTTTTGTTGTATGGTACATTTTTTTCGTTGTTACTTTCTTTTATCTATGATGGAAGAAAGTAACCGATAGTGTAATCGAAATTTTTTTAGACTTCCGGTTTTCAACGGATTTACACGTTTTAGGGGTCAGAGATTAAAGAAAACACATGTTTTTTTTTCAAATGTCTGTCTGTCCGTTTGTCCGTCCTCATTGTATCATCGAAAAGTGTATGAAGTTATGAATAGAATTAAACCAAATTTTATGTATAGGTATGGGACTGTGGCCAGATAGTTCCTTGAATTTGGGGATATCCCGCCGGAAGGGAGCGCTGCAATAGCGACTTTTGTGCCATTTTCATTATTGTATCATCGAAAAGTGCATGGCATTATGCATATAATTGTACCAAATTTTATATACATGTTTTTGACTATGGCCTGCAGATCCCAGTTGAATTTGGGGTATTCGGCTGGGAAAGGGCGCTGTGATAGCCACTTAAAAATTTCAAATTCAAAAAGATATACAAAAAAAAAAAAAAAAAAAAAAAAAAAAAAAGAATCCTAAAAGCTTTTTTCGTTAAATGTTCGGCCTTGATCCAAGGATTCCGGAGCAATTTTTGTTTTGCCTCTATCTTAAAAAATGGCTGAGATATAGCAGTTTGGAATTTTAGGGTGGCTGACATTTTCAAACAAGACAGCAGAATTCATTCATAAACGGGTTTAATTTATGAGTTTTAGTCAACGGCAAATTTTCTTTCACTGTTGTAACCATTGTTCCAACTCCTATATGCTTAACACTAACACTATATTTATATTCGCCAACGTCAAATTCTCGCCAAGCTTGGCGATACTTGGTGAAATACTGCCAAATTTGGTGAGAAAAATAGGTTGCCATAAACGAAGCCAACTTGGTAATAGTGGACTAATTTGGCGATATTCTTATTCAAATTCAATATTAACGAGAGCTGTGAATGAATCTTCTTTAATTGGGTTCCACGCCTTTTAGCTTTGTGTTTTCCATTAAAATTAGCTATAATCTTAAAACCAAGGAATAGGGAGGCTATCTTTTCCTGTCTGTACAGGCTAGAAGGACTTTTCGTAGTTTAGTATACATCGGCTGATCGTATCCATGTTATCGGGCGATTCGCCAGCAGCTGACATACAACAGAATGACGAAAAATATTCATTTTATTGTCGATGTGATAGCGAATTTTGAAGTATTAACATGATTGATATAGAAGAAAGTTTTGGGATTGGCACATTCGACTAGTTTATGATGTATAATATGTCGTAATGAGAGGTGCATCCAAGGATGCTATTGTTGTGGGAGAGGCAAGCCAAAGAGAGGTCCATTGGCTGGTATTCATTCAGGGCCGCTCTTTCTATATACTGTCCAAAACATTAAAGATTTTCTATGCCTTCGAATACAGATATGAATATATAAATACATATTAAGATAAATGTATGTCAAATATGTCCGATTATACCGGGGTGCTTGCTGTCACAAATTAGTATTTTTATTGTTTAAATCCACATAGTTGAGAGATTTTTAAGTAGCCTTAATGAAATAATTTGATTCGGGACCTCACTCCTTGAAGTATTTCTGTTTATTATTCGATTCAAAGATACAATACCGTAAGTCGCGACTGCGCCGGAGGCCCCGAGAAACCATATATTCCCTTAAATCACATTCTGGGATTATTAGACCAGGCTCAAATCTCTAAAAAACTGAACTTTTCGTCGGATCACAGAAGCTTCAATAATAATTTGGAAAATTTTCTATCAGGGGGCGAAGGTGCCAATCTGGAAAATTTCACTTTGTTATTTAATTAGCTCTTGATTGATGTTTGGGACTTTATGACGAAAACAAGACTTGGCCAAAACCTGGGTAGCAATTAACCGCAAACGCTTCCAAGATGAGTAAACTCAGCACATTTTAAATTAAAGATGAGTTCGAATTTGAGTTCTGAAAGTAATAAATGTTGGGCTGAGAAACAAAGTTAACAGGGGCAAAACGGGTAATGAAGATAAAATTTAAAGTTAGAAAAAGAAAACTGGGAATTTTAGTTAAAATTTTGAATTTTAAAAAGGTTGTATTTTCATATCATTTCATGTATTTCTTTGTTTTTAATCGTGTCTTACTCTAAAAGTACAAAATATTGATTATAATAAGTACAAGGTCAAAAAAGATTGAAAATAACAGTTTTCCGGAAATTACAAACCAAATTTGGGAAGCCCCAAAGTCAGTGCTCCAGGACCAAAGCTTAGTTGGCAGGTCCTGATTTCCGCACTGGCCAACTAGGCCACGGCCTTGGACCTAATGCATATAGGGACCCAAAATTGATTAAAATGATTTAGAAAATATTTCTTAAATCTTTTAGAATTTTTAAGCTTGTATATTAAAGTAACAGATATACCTCTGTAAGTACCTTGCATGCCTGTAGTTTTTTGTTCTCTAAAAACAGCTTAGATTAAGTATGCTGTAGATAAAATATTTTTATGATAATTATTTTTTAAGAAATATTTAAGATGGAAGAGATATTTAAGGTATTATTATAGCATCAAATACCAAAATATATTTCAAGTTAGTCTGATTTTTATGAGTATTTTTATAAAATACGGAAAAATTTCCGAATACTCACAAAAAACATTTCTAGCTACTGTTTTGGTTTGGAAGAGACCGGAAAAGCTGCTGGAGCTTTGGCCCCAGATAATCTTAATCGAGCTCTGCCAGTTGACCCCATGCTTTAACCAGCCCTTGGAGAGAAGATGGAGATAAATGATGATAGGAACTTTGGCACTCTAAAAATGAAGAGCAGGAAATTTAAAATGTATATCTAATTTTTTCCCTCTTCACATGTCAGTTTGTTAACGTTAATGAGCATGATCTTTTCTTAGACGATTTCGGTATTGTATGACGAATTAGGTGTTGAAAAAATTCATTGATATTTCGTGAAAATTTATAAAGTATTATAACCAACTGTTTGGAAAGAGCCTTGATCAAATATTTCAGTCTGAAAATTATTTAATTATAGTACAACTTTGTTATACTCGCTAGCTCGCTGCACTAGCAAATCTTTCCACATATTTTTTTAACTCTGGAAATCATTTCCTTCTACCAGTTTCGACCACACTTTTGAAACAAAAAATAGACAGAATATTCATTTTACCCATAGGCAATATTGCAGTTATTAGAATCCTTTCAAATACGCTCATTCTCAAAATACTAGAATGCATTGCATCCCAGCTCAAATTGTAAATATAATCTGAGCACACACAGTAGATATGAGTATAGAGACACAGTAGAGACCATCTCAGTTTAACTCGTGTTTCTTCATTTCTTTCTTTATTTATTTTGTTTCTTGTGTTATCTAATTATGTCGTAAAGAGAGTTGCAATCAAGGATTCAACTGTTGTGAAAGGGAGCATGGAGATGTACACAGTAGGGTGCATTAGATAATAAAAAAATTATGAGCGGAAAATTTAAAACATGTGTCTCATTCTTCTCTTTTGTTTGTGACAGTTTGTAAATATTGATGTGAATGGTCTCTATCTGGAAGGTTTCGGTATCGTAATATGGAATTAGATGTCTAAGAAATTCCTAGACATCTCATGAAAACGTATGAAGTACAAAAATACTCCCCCCCCCCCAGAAAAAAAAACCCCTCACACTTTAAATGACAAAAGACAAGGAATTTATTAAAGAGATTAATTAATGATTTTATGCTAAACATATTAAATACATTTTTATAAATGTTCAAATTGACGACTCGCTGATTGGTACAGCTGATTTGGATCTATGGATTCAACAAGTTTGCAAACATTAATGAGCGTTGCCTGAATTTGGAAATTTTCGGAAATGTATTAGGAATTAAATATGGAGAAAAAATTCATCAATAATTTGTGAAAACTTCCAAAGAATTATGAGAAAATACTTGTACTAAAGAGCTTTGATCAAACATTTTAGTAGAAAAATTGTATAATTATAATATTAGCTTTGAGATGTTCGCTGCACTAGCAAAATCCTTCCATAATAATTTTACTCTCCAAATTATTGCCTTCTTAACTTGAGGCAGTTCTCAAATCCAAACTGGCTACTTTCTGACGAATTTTTAAATTCGATTTTTTTTTTTTTTTTTTTTTTTTTTTTTTTTACACGTACGTTTGCAAACGCCTGAACTTGGCAGTTTCTCTTATTCAGAAACTATGTAATCGAACATTTTTTTTGTCATTTGTCGGTAAATGCAGAAGATCTTTAGGAAAAAAAAACTGCTGTCACGACATAATTGCTTATAACTCAAGATGTAATTAATTTAACAAAAAAATGGAAAAAGCTGCTCGATTACAAATCACTTCAATAATCAAACGTGTATCACTTTAATAATAATCATGCCTGAAAGTGTTCATGTTTGAAAATGACTCCGAAAATGTGTTACGCTTGTTGAGCGGAGAAAAATATATTTTCGAAAACCTATTACGGTAACCAGAAGTCCTATTTTTAGAGGACAGGACTTATTTAGAAAACATTTTACTAAGTTTTGAAAAAAATGAAATTAGACTACATTTATTGATATTAGATAAGATTACCAAATGGTCCGCTTACCGCGAAATCAGCTAATAGGTATAGATATAATTTTAAACCTTTTATTGCTTCAATTTAAAAATCAAGATATTGTTCCACCTCAATAATTATCTTCCTTAATGTTTCAATATATATTATAAAATTTATATAAAAATAATATGGAATTTAGATAATTTTTTTCATTAAAATTGATTTAATAAATTGGTAGTTATATCTATTTTTGTACAATATTTACAAATATAATTAGATTAATTAACAAGAACTACTATTATGGAAATCTCGCAACTGGTGATAAAAACATAACGTAAATAAATATATGGTGATCCTATCTGTAAATGAAAATGTTTTTGAAATTGCAAATTTTTCATATAACATATTTTAATAAGAGAAAAACTACGGCTATGTAAATAGTTGAGAAAATAACCACTTAAAAAAAATATTTAGCTTCAGCTGTTTCGCTGTGCTTTCTAAATACGATCGATCAAATTACTTCGTGTGAAAAGTAAAATCTACATTTGCTAATAAACGGATTAAATAAATTTTACATTCAATTTTCTTTAATCGTACTTAAAAGTACAGTCGGAGCTCGCAGCGTAAAGGGTTAAAATGAATACTGAACTCTAAAGACGAAGTCACCCTCTGATTACCCTATTCTAACTGCTTTGATTACACTTTTGGGAAATGCGAGATGCAAATTTCATTTTACCCATAGGCAGCACTGTAGTAAGAATCTTATAGAATTCTCTAGTTTTCAAAATTCTAATTATAATTTGTTATAACTCATCTCAAATTGTAGACCTGACTAAAGACATCTCATTTTTGCCCATTTTGTTTCGTATGCTGTAATAATTGTGTCATAATGAATGAGGTATGACCTAGGAGGATTCCTTGTATATGATCAAGAATTCTATTGTTGTAGAGAGAGGATGGAGGTTTGAATGGGAACTGCCGTGAAAGGAACGAAAAGGAAAAGGGTGGGAACTGAAGGGGTGTACTTGGCAGTTTAAAAAAGTATTAGTGGGAAATTTAAAATATGTATCTCATATTTTTCCCCCTCTTCGCGTTACAGTTTGTAAACATTAATGTGTATGATCTCTATTTGGAAGATTTCCGTATCGTATCAGGAATTAGATTTTTAAAAAAAATCACCAGTATTTTATGTAATTTTGCAAAGAATTATGAGGAGAACGATCTACTAATAAAATGCCTTCACCAAACATTTAAATAGGAAAATTATTTAATTATAAGTACAGCTTTTTCAAATCTCACAGCACCAGCAAAATTTTCAAAAATTTTTTGATTCGCCAAATTGTTTTCTAACTGCTTCGACACACTTCTCAGAAAAAATTAGATGAAAGTTCCCTTTTATCCAAGGCAACACTGCAGTTAGAATCCTGTCAGATACGTAGATTCTCAAAATGCTAGAATGCGTTATATTCCTGCTGAAATTATATATATGACCAAAGACACGCAGTACATGAGATAATCTCAGTTTAGCTCATCTTGTTTCTTATGTCGTATAATGAAAGGCTCAACCAAGGATGGTATATTGCATGGGGAGAGGTTGCAGATGTAAACCAGGTAGTGTTGCCAGGTGCTCCAAAACCTGGCCCCCATAACCACTGCGTGGGACGCTTAAGTCTCGATTTTCCATGATGCACAATTTTTATAAAAAAATTTAATACCATGCTATTCGTTATTAAGCATCGAGTGAAACTGAATTCAGTAAAACCTATGTAGACAGAACCTGTCTATAACGGAATTTTTTTATAGTCCTTTCCAAAGAACACCTTACAATTCTAACTGCCTACACAGAAACCTGCCTAAAACGGAATTTTTACGGTTCTTAGTGATTCTGTTTTAGCAAGTTTTTGCAGTACTTTGTTCAGTAGTTTTTGTTCCTGTGAAAATGGAACCTGTTTACAACGAAATTGTGTTTTAAAACTAACAATTTCACTGTCTTTTTGATACGAATGCCATACAATTATACCTGGTAATTAGGAATTTTGTATCAGTCCCTAGCGATTCCCCTTTCATATGTTTTACTGTATAAGAATGTTGGTTTTTTTTAATATAATAAAACCTGCTAAGACGGAATTGCAAGGGACAGGAAAGAAAATCCATTTTCTTTCATGAATTACTGAAGTAATTCATGATGAAGTAATTCATGAAATAATTCATTCATTGATGAAGTAATTCATTGGCTTTCCTGTTAGCAGGTAAAATTGTATAATATTTTTACCGTAGTGACAAGGAAATTTTTACCTTTAAGATAGGATTCCGTTATAGACTGGTTCCTTTTCATAAGGCTTATTTTGTTTTTATGCTCCAATTTAGAAGCCATTGTTCTGTCTTTTTTTCTTTCTCTGTCCCGCGCTTTTTGTGACATTAGACCTGGAAACACTAAATCCAAGGGTGGGTAAAATCGGGTTGCGTTTTGCATTCTTCGAAATTATGAGCTGGAAATTTAAACTACCGTATATACTCGTGTATAAGTCGACCCCCCTCCCCCTCCCCAACCAAATCTTGCACAAAATTTGAAAAAAAAAAAATGAATTTTCGTGTATAAGTCGAACCACATTTCTGGTAGTATGTCGAAAAATGATTTGTAATCGAGGATAAAAAAAATAAAAATAAATAATAATACATTTTCATTACATTAGTAAACAATTATTATTATTTTTACGTTTCTAATCAGATTTTTTTATTATTATTCAACGTTTTTATTGTGTAAAACCGAAGAAGCTTAAACTATTTTGAAACCTATTTACATTAATTTAATGATACTTATAAAGAAAGAATTCTTTGAAAAATCTACTCAACCCCTATTTACAAGGGTAAAGAACTAACTTCTTATTTGACTGCTAAGATATAGTACTTCTTTGTATTGTAGGACTTTTAGGAGAGAAATCAAGCAGCATTCTCAAGTTGAACTCTTTTTAAAACGGGGATTAAAATGTTGAAAGGAATGCCCCTGTAGAGAAGGGAATTCTATCCCAAGAGAAAATGGGTGCAGAACAAGTGACATTATTGTTGAGATTTTTTTTTTTCAATCACAGGGAAATGGCCATTGTCCGCTTTTATCTCTCTCTCCAACCCTCAGAGCAAAGATGCTAGGCCTATGCTCCAACCTAGACCGGTAACTCCGCTATTTAACACTTCTTCCGGAGTGTGAAACATTCTTTTTTTTTTTTTTTACTAACTTGTATAAGTTGACCGCCCCCCCCCCCCTCACTTTCAACTTCCAAATTTTGTGTAAAATTCTTCGACATATACACGAGTACATACGGCATGACATACGGTATATACAAAGTTTTCTTATCTTCACACGAGAGTTTGTAAGCATTAATATGCAGGATCGCTGTTAAGATGATTTCGGCATTGTATCAGGAATTCATTGATAATGTGATGAAGTAATTCATTGATTTAATATTTTATGAAATTTATTGTGAAAATATGATGGATAAATGCTTGGAAAGTGCTGTCATCGGGTGTTTCTTTAGGCAAAGATCTCCGATTTAAAATACTGGTGATAAAAGATTAAAAATTCTGTATAGGACGCTTGTCGCGAAGGGGGTTGAGCACCAAGAAAATATTGCAGTTCATCAATGGAAATATAGGAGTAACGAGTTTATTCAAGACGCCACATTTTATTGAGTCAATGTATTCATGTTTCAACTCTAATAATAAACTCTAAAATAATTTATTACTATTCATTAATTGTATATAATTTGTAGAAATGGCATACGCCTGTAGAAATAATAATTGAAATTTTAATTACAGATTTTTTGCTAAATAAAGTTTCGAAATTTACTAAAAGCGATACTTTCATATTAGCCTGGATCCAGGAGTTAATAACCGAAGAAATCGCCAAAGTTTTCGTCACTTACAGAATCAGTTTTGAGTCTGATTATTTCAGTATTTAAGCGCGTAGTTCGATTACGTATCTGTTAAAAAATGTATTTTATTTTATTCATTTATTTATTAAAGAAGTTTTAATCTAGTTATGGAATATTAGCCAGAGACAAATTCTAAACTATCAAAATTGTTTTTAGTGCAAACGGACAGTAATCGCTACAGTAATCAGTAATCGTAAATCTGCACGCAACCGAGATAGGATTAAAAAAAAAAATTAATAAATTGAGATAGTTTTCAAACAAATTGCATTTGAAAGTGCATCCTCCCCATTCAACGGTGTAAAAATAATTGATATTGTGCAATTTCTTTTTAAGTAAAAAAAAAAAAAAAATGCAGTAAAAATGAAATTTATTGGTATAAGATCGTTGCTACCGTCAATATGACGTCAGCGTTTCTCACGGACACTTTTTTTTCTTTATACGATAGAAGTAAACAAATTTCTGAAGTTTATGTGGCAATACTTTTGTATTAATATGAAACGAAACATTTCTTTATTTCTGCGTGTAATATGTTTCCAAAATTTACATTTCTGTTTTGCATTGCTTCCATCAACTGATTTTAAACTGCACTGGAATATAGTGTTGGGCGCCGATATAACCACAAACATATTTTTCCTCACAACTTTTTAAGAGATAGATTGATAGAATATGCCCCAAAACATCTGTGAAGTGCAACCTGTCTAGACTTACGGGCTTCAAATCAGTTTTGCCTAACATGATTTAACCTTTCAAGTCTACAAAATACAGTTGACCATGTGTATAGAGAAAGAAGATCAAAGGCTTTAGGGCGTTCAAGTTAAAACATGAACGTTACAGCAAGTATTCACATGTGGCAAAAGATTATTACGAAATATTAGAAAAAAAAACAAGTTTCCGATGATGAGTTTTACATAAAAGAATTGTCACCTGGCACAAGTTAGTTTTATTTGAAGAGTAGACTTGGTAAAAAAGTTGTCGCCATGCATAGACGAGAAATAATTATCAAAAGATATCCGTATATCTGTTCCAAACTAATATAACAAAAAATGTCTATACTGACAAAGACATCAAAGGATAAAGCACACACCACGAAATTTTTCCTTAAATAACGCGTATCAAAAAAGTAAGACAGGTTTGACAAGTAACCGACCACCCATGAGACCAACGTTTAAGTTAAATAATGCCTATAAAAAGATTGGAAGGTAGGGTTACATTTTCACAATTAAAACTGTGTAAGTCGACTGTGACGGGATCATTTGATTACCTGTCAATTAGTCATCTCGTAGTGAATCGGCTAGAAATGCAGATGGACACTTACCCTGATGCTCCTTTTGTTATAAGGTGTATTCAAAAATGGCTTTGGAGGAAGGGAGGAGAGGAGACCGTCCAGGTTTCTAAAAGTTGGTGCTCTATTATTGGTAGGATAGATGGAGCATTAGCTCAGGGCGTACAAGTATCAAGGCTCCAATATTTTAAAGGTTTTTAAATTTACTTAAAGCTATTTAAGTCATAATAACCAAATCACAAACATACAATAGCACACACACATAAAGAAATTGTCGTATTTCATGTGGTTTCTATGCGAAAATGAATTTAAAAACAACATTCATACAGCTAGCAACTGCATGTTCACTAATTTGACAAAATCCAATATTCATTAATAGTGTTATTTCATATTGCACCACAGCATTTGTATGCGATTCTTGTTTAAACGCAGAAAATATAAAGTAAGTATATATCGCAGACTTCATTTTATTCGAATTGTTCAGTCTCGGTTTTATCAAGAATATTAATACTTGTCAATATTCCGTAATCGGGCTGCACGCAATAGAAATAGAATTTTAAAAAAAAGTTCATGCTTGAAAATTATTTTAAAAACCATAAAAATCATTAAATTGAGATAAAGTTTTCAAATAAATTGCATTTGAAAGCACTTTTTGTTTCCAATCGATAGTAAAAAAATTGATAGTGTTCGATCTTTAAAAGTTAAAGAAAAGTAATAAAAGCGAAATTTATTGTTCAGGTCGTTGTCTGCATCAATATGAAGCCAGCATTTTTCATAGGCATGTTTTTTCTTTAGAATATAAATATATGTACACAAAATAAACTATTTGGATAGAAACGCATTTTATTTAGGTATCTTTCTTTTTAGTTAGATTATGAAGATTATGTATAAGTGGTGGAGAAAATAAAAAGTGTTTCTCCACACAAATTCTGCTGAAAATCATTAAAAATATGACAGCTATAAATCGATTAGTAATAACGTCTACTAATTAAAGCTATACCTAAATTTTGCTTAGGTGGTCGTCTATATATAGAAATTGTACCAAACTTAAAAATTTTCAATACTAACACCTAATTTTGACATCATATTTGGATTATTCCGTAAATTTTATTTTCAGATACCAAACGGGAAGTAACTCGGTACAATAGTTTAGGAATTATGCAGATTTAAAGTTTGGAACTCATAATGTTAAATTAAATTTTAATCGTTGCAAAACAGATTGCAATGCCGGTAGTTTAAGAATAACTCAAAAACTACTTGGAAAAATTTGTTGTAATTTTGGATTTGTATATTGAAAGCCTCTACTGCCAAAAAAAAAAAAAAAAAAAAAAAAAAAAAGTGTTGATTTTACAGTATAATACTGGCATCCTAGCTGGCAGTATTATAGCGTAAAATTAACAGTAATAAACAGTAAAATAAGCAGTAATACGCTACCGAGCATGCGAGGTTGGGTTAAAAAGAACATTTTATAACTACTTATCTTCGCACATTAACAAAAGATATCTTTTCAGGCATATGTATTGTTAAGAGAAGCATATGTATCCCTCCGAATATGTATCCCTCCGAAGTCAGCAAGAAGATATACCACTTATTATACTAGAAGAGTATATAAATGAAGATGGAACAATGCCGATTAATTAACAAAGACGCCTGCTACGATATCAAATGAAAAATCAAATGGAGACAAAGCTTTGGAGGTGTGTATTGTTTGTTTGGTTTTAAACATAAATTGATAATTGTTTCTTTTTCCAACTTAAAAAATTTTCTCATTTCATCTTACTATATTTGTAAATTATAGAATTTAGTCATCGAATCAATTATTTATTTACTTTTTGTTGTAATACAACACAATGATACTTTTGTATGAATATTGCATAAAGTAATCTAAAAAAAAAAAAAAAAAAAAAAAAAAAAATCTAAAAAATGAGAAATATTTTCCCAGTATTTGCCATTAATTTCAGCTGAAAAAAAAAAAAAAAAGAGAAAGAAAAAGATGTAATAATAATAATAATAATAATAAAAGAGGATAAAAATATAAGATAATAGATATTTTAAACATATTCTTATTCCGATTTCATTATTTTGAATTTTAAACATAGAAAAATCCAGCCTCTATATTAGGTGATTAAAACGATTATATTGAGTTGGGTTGAATTAACTTTGACTTCTGAGGAGGAGTAGAAAAAAAATATCTCCAGATTTATTTTTAACACTAAAATTAAAGAGCTCCTCAACCTTCCCTGTGGTAACGGGAGATATACACTAATGTATAAAAATTGAGTGTTTGTCTATGATTTAAAGAAAACACCAATTCTAAGCTAATTCGACTTATTTAGACGACGTAAATAGCAAAAAATAACCTGTTTTTTGTTTGTCTGTTTGTCCGTAATAGGTTCAGAAACGGTTACATAATAAACACCAAACTTATCAGAAACAGATAGAAAATATTTCTGGTTTACATAATCTACAGTTTTTTGTCTAAAATAGTTTTAAGAAAACAGAAAAAAAAAAAACCAGGAGAATCGACCAATTAATCAATCTTTCTATGCTTAAAAACTCGGGAATTAATCGATCCACTTTAAGGAATTTTACGGCTTGAAGATTGAAAGGTCTAATTAAGATTTATAATTGATAATAATTAAGTTTTTTAGCTTATGACGTACACTTAAATTTTAAAACTAGATTAATAAGTATTTTTTTTCAAAATTTTGAAATATTTTAATAATATACAAATACAACACAATGCGGGTTGCTACGTAGTTAATGAACAAATAAAAATAAAGCAGCTTTACACAAAAGTATTTGATAAGTTCACACTTATATCAAGATTTCTGTAAAGTAATGGTATAATTTTCAAAAGTCTGCTTAATAAGTTACTTTGATAATCATTTCAATTCCAAATGCAAATGTGTAAGAAAAGTGACAGAATAAAATTTGGAAAAGAAAATCCTTGTGCATTCATTGTGATGCATTTAAATCAGGGCCTGATTGTCACAGGGGTACATGGGCACACGTCCCTGTTCTCCAGTTATAGGAGGTCCCAAAAGGAAATTTTCTGTAAGTCTCTGAAAACATTAAAAATTTCTGTTTACACTGAGAAAAATGACACTTTCAAATCTGAGTAAATCGATGTTTTCATTTTGTTATGAAACTTTTTGTTTCAAATAGGACGACCCAAATGCTTTCAATTCTGAAATTTCAGAAATACTCAGAATATTGAAACATGGACATACTCAAAACTGAGCACATAGAGGTCAGTTCATACTCATTTTTGAAACATGGACATACTCAAAAATGATTAGAATCAGTTCAAACTCATTTTTGAAACATGGAAATACTCAAAAATGAGCACATAGAAGTCAGTTGATACTCATTTTTGAAACATTGACATACTCAAATAGGAGCACATGATGTTTTTTTCTTGAGTGTGTGCATGTTTTCAGAAATGAGTATATACATGTTTCAAACTTGAGTAATTTTGATTCGGAGCCATTTTGACTATGTGACATACTCAGATTTGAGTATTTTTTGCTCAGTTTTGAAAATGTCGTTTTTAGAGTGTACATAATTGGCATTAAAAAAGTATTTCACCTGTTTGTCATCACTGAAGTATTTGGAAGAAATTTTAAAAGAAACTGCCAAATTTCTGAAGTTTGAATATTACATCAAACATGCTTGTGCGAATAATTTAAGTTATTAAGATTCTAATTAGCATCACACAAAATAATAATAATAATATATATTTTTTTAAACATAAAACAATGGTGTAAAATTTTAACAGCCCATAATGTTGTATGTTATGTTTGTAATGTATTAATTTGTTAACTTGAGATTATTATGAGAAGAGGCCATCAAATAGTATGTGTGCCTCGAACTCCACATGGAGCTGATCGCGCTCTGATTTAAATGAATTGGTGATGGGGCCAGAAATGTTTGAAATGACAAAAAATGACCGAAGTTTGATCGTGGATTTAAAAGCCTGTAATTAATTTAGCCCATTATTTTTTTTTCATTTATTTATTTATCATATATTCTAATACAAGCAAATCTTGTGTGTGTGTGTGTGTGTGTGGTTATGCAAATTTTATCTTAAAAACGGCTCTAACGATTTTGACGAAATTTTGTATCCTACCGTTTTGGGGCACCAGAAAACGATTGGGCTAAGTCACATGTTCGAGAAAATTCGATTAGTGGGTCATTTTAGGTCATTTTGGGTCATGGTCAATCTAATTGTATCTAAAAAACGGTTCAAACGATTTTGACGAAATTTTGTATCCGACCTTTTTCGGGCACGAGAAAACTATTGGGCTGGGTCACATGTTCGAAAACTTTCGATTAGTGGGTCCTTTTTTGGTCAACACGGGTCAAATTAATTTTATCTAAAAAACGGCTCTAACGATTTTGATTAAATTTTGTATCCTACGAGTTTCGGGCACGCGAAAATCATTGGGCTAGGTCACATGTTCGAGAAAATTCGAGTAGTGGGTCATTTCTGGGTCATTGTGGGTCAAGATCTAAAAAGCGGCTCAATTTACACTAAATTTTGCATCCAATGGTTTTCGAGCACGAGAAGACTGTTGGGCTAGGTCACATGTTCGAGAAAATTCAATTAGTGGGTCATTTTGGTCATGGGTCATTAGGGGTCAAGCTATTTTATCTTAAAAACGGCTCAGACTATTTACACTAAATTTTGCATCCTATGGTTTTTGGACACGAGAAGACTGTTGACTCTTTAGCTAGGTCACATGTTCGAGAAAATTCAATTAGTGGGTCATTTTGGTCATGGGTCATGATATTTGAACTCAAATTTAATTTTGACCGAGCATAGCTCGGTCTTCCCTGCTCGTGTTTTATAGAAATAAAAACATCAGTTAAAATGAAAAAAAAAAAAAAAAAAGTTTTAATATATGACAAAATTAAACTTGCAAAACCAGTCTTTTTGTAAGAATTTTGAAGTCTAGCATGTTCCATATTTTTGAGTCGCTGTTTCTCCTGGCTTATTTAACGATGTCTTTCGATTATACACTATATTGCCAAAGGTGATTGGTCACTTGCGATTTTAGACGTTTTGTTAACTATCTAGAAAAATACATGAGGAATTAACCTGAAACTGCAGGTGTGTAAACAGTATAGTATAGCTTATATATTTCTGTGAATATTTTTTACCGAAACCCCATAGGGGACTGTCAACAAATTGAAAAAGAACGAATATCTTTTGGATTACCCTGTAAAACCTAATGTAAAAAAAGCGTTCAAACTCGAGATTATTAATAAGTGGTTTATTGTAATATACTGTGTTAATTTTTATGATGATAGCATGTATACTCGAAGAGAAATTAAGGTTTTTATAACAACCGACCCAAATTTCACCAAGTTTTTTGCTTATAATTTACAGAGTTCTTAATATAAAGAAAAGTTATTTTGATAAAATATGTCAAACAACATTGTACATAATACTCTGCAATCGGAATTAAAAAATAATAAAAATTTGATGAAAAATGAGCAGGTTTACTAAAAAATGTTTCACTGCGCATGCGCGAATGCAATCAAAATATAATATGCATAATGTATTAGCTAAGTATATAGAGCAACTTTTGTGAAAGTCTTAAAATCATAGCTTGAAAATTCTAAAAATTATCGTAGATAGAATAAGCTCGAAATCCGTTGTTCCCAAAAAGAAGCAAAAATATGAGGGGTTGTATCAAATATCTGTTGATTAGTGCCCAGATAGCGTACACAATATTGCACGTACTACTATATTTGGAAACAACCCTTCATCTTTTTGCTTCCTTTCGGGAACAACGGATTTCAAGCTTCTTCTATCGACAATAATTTTCAGAATTTTCAAGCTATGATTTTGAGACTTTCACAAAAGTTGCTATACTTAGCTAATACATTATGCATATTATATTTTGATTGCATTCACGCATGCGCAGTGAAACATATTTTAGTATACCTGCTCATTTTTCATCCAATTTTTATTATTTTTTAATCGTATTATGTACAATGTTGTTTGACATATTTTCTCAAAATAACTTTTTTTTATATTAAGAACTCTGCAAATTATAAGCAAAAAACTTGGAGAAATTTGAGTCGGTTTTTATAAAAACCTTAATTTCTCTTCGAATATTCATGCTATCTTCATAAAAATTAACACAGTATATTACAATAAACCACTTATTAATAATCTCGAGTTTGAACAATTTTGCTACATTAGTTTTTACAGGGTAATCCAAAAGATATTCGTTCTTTTTCAATTTGTTGACAGTCCCCTATGGGGTTTCGGGAAAAAATATTCACGGAAATATATAAGCTATACTATACTGTTTACACACCTGCAGTTTCAGGTTATTTCTTCATGTACTTTTATAGATAGTTAACAAAACGTCTAAAATCGCAAGTGACCAATCACCTTTGGCAATATAGTGTATATGAAACAAACAAACAGCAACAATAAATAAATAAATAAATACAAAATTATAATAAAAAATTCATAACCCATAAAAATGCATCCTATTTTTTGTTATAACATAAAATATTTTTTGTTTGTTTGTTTTTCAGGCATTAAGGCATCTCGAATTTCCTCTCTAATGGTAAACCTAATAAGCTTTGAATGCATCCGTTTTTTTTTCAAATTTATCATCTGAAAATTAAAACTTTTACTTTCATTTTTCTGTACGCTTTTTTTCAAGAATGATCTTTTCTTAAAATAAAAAAAAAAATACTTTTTTTTTTCAAATGTATACTTAATTTTATGTACTAAGTGTGTTAAAATTTAAGTGAAGCAGACGAGCTGCAAATAAGATTTTAACACTTGAAATAAAACTGTGTACTTTAGATATATTTTCTCAAATAAAAAAGAAAGAAACATCCTTCAAGAAGAGCATTATAGTGTCGGAAAACTACGTGTTTAAAAGTACATTGCGTGACAAATAATCCAGATTCGATAAGCATCCACTGAAAGTAACATAAAAAGGCAGTAGGCTGTAGAATTAAATGCTCTGAACAGATTCTTTACGATATTAGTTTATTAAACTTCGAGTTATAAGCGTACGATTACAAAGTACGTACATGAAGGGATGGGATGGTGCCTGAGAGCATTTTAACCAACGCGAGCTTACATTATTAACTTCTTATCAGAAAAGCGTGCGAGAGAGAGAATGAGCCCTCCGACACATGTCGATTTTCATGCCATACACATATTGGCAACATAAAATTGGCGGAAGAGCATATGAAAATGAATGATGTCATATAAGCTAAAAATTATCAGTTACGCATTAGGCAATTAGGAGAATTTTTGAATTACAGGGCAGGGCTACCAGAATAGCAGTCCTATAAAGTGAGCCAACAAGAATGTGAATGCCAAATGTACGTTGAGAGCAAAGTTTTGGGAATCTAGCTGAAGTAGACAAAACAACTCTCATGTACTGAAAATGTTTAGGATTTACCGAAAAGGCTAAACTCAAAAATTAAGCAGACACAGACATTTCTAACGAACGTTGGACGGAATGAGAAATAAAAAGCAAACCGAATACAAAGTCAATCTATATCTCTTTTCTTTCTTTTTTCTTGGATATCTAGTGATGGAGATTAATCGTTTAAATGAATTCTATCTATGTGAGAAAGTTTTATTGATTAAGGGCATATGTTAAATATATTTTCTTTTAATGGAGGAGAATTAGGCGGGAGCTGAAATAAAAGTTAGGATAAAATGACTAAGTATTTAAAAGTTAGTGTAAACTGAAAATTAAAGAAAAGGATTAATTTAAGAAAAATATATGTGATTCCACATCACAAGCATATAGAAAAAAAGAAGATAAAAATTTTAATTTTTACCTTCTGAGAAATTTGAAAAATACGGATGCATTCCAAGTCTATAGATTTATCATTAGACTGGGGAATTTACGATCTAACTACTAATAAGCCTAAATAGACTCCTTCACTCACGCGAAAACACCCGCTCGCTAATGTTAATCCTATGGGACTGTTATTTTATAATATATCGTTTGAATTTCAATATTTTTATAAATGATTTTATTTATTTATTTATTTATTATTATTATTATTATTATTATTATTATTATTATTATTTGCATTGAACAGCTGAAGCTGATCTTTATGCAGGCCCTTTTTCACTTTTTCGATTTTGTTTACAGGTTTTTTTTTTTATGAGGATACTGCCACTTTCGGTACCGGGTTTCGAAAATGAAAGTTTCGTCATAAAAAAAAAAAAAAAAAAAAAAAAAAAAACCCTGTAAACAAAAGTGAAAAAGGATAGAGATGAACCCAAAGATGGACCTCAGATGAGTGCATAGAGATAAACCTCAACTATCCAATGCAAAATAATAATAATAATAATAATAATAATAATAATAATATTTGACAAATATTGAAATGCACACTAGATATTGCAAAATATCTGTCTCATAGGATTAACATTAGCGAGCGGGTGTTTTCGCGTGAGTGAAGTATACCCTCTTAAGTATAGTATAAAGAATAAATGACTCAAAAATATGAACATGGATTTCAAAATTATAGCAAAACTGATTTTGCAAGTTTAATTTTGTCGTATATTATTAAAACTTTTTTTTAACAATATATTGAATATTTTTTATTTATATAAAACATAAATAGGTAAATGCAAATAATAGATAATAGTTTAAATTTATTACAGGTTTCCTAATGCACGAAAAACGTCAGTCCATTTTTGTCATTTCAAACTTTACTTGGTCCCTTTAAATGAATTAGCAGTTAAAATACAGAAAATAACAGGAAATTAAAATGATAATTTTCATTCATCTTTGAAAAGATTTCTTTAAATGCACTGATTTACATACTATAATATTTCTGATGTCAACATCCCTTTTCTCTGCATATGCAAAACGCACAACAATGAATGAGCTATCATACGAAATGTTTTTGAATAGGCTTTTGACATAGTACACTCGCATTTCGTTTAAGAACATTGTTTGATTAAATTTTGCAATTAATGAAAAAATAGTTGTAAAACGTATGAGAAATAATCTCAAAGATTGCATTGCGAAAGCTTCACATGGTTCCATTGATTATATTAAATTTCCTTAATTAAAATCTTTAGACAGCACGTATGAGAAATTATCATTTACATTAAAAACAAGAAAGAAAGAAATATAGGAAATTGATAGAAAAAGAGAAAAATGCAATATTTATTAGTTGTGTTTCATTTTCTGACTTATTTAACGTAAGCTACAATTCACTTTTTTACAGACCAATGTCTTCAATTCGTAACATTAAATTGAAAAATTATAAACAAATTAAGTGTCATCCATATTAGCTTGTAAAACAATCCAATATTTCTAAAAATCAATGTAAAGAACGATTCTAAAAATTATTCTGTCTTTAACGATTCATACTAAATCAGGATTTATTTTTTAAATTCATATAAAATTGAAAAATGATCAAACGTTTCTAAAAATCATTGTAAATAACACGCCTAAAAATTAATATTTCTTTAACGATTCAAATTAAATAATAATTATTCCTTTTAAAAATTCACATAAAGTTGTAAAATGATTCGATAGTTTTACAAATAGGTACACAACCACTCTAAAAATTAGTAATCCGTTAATGAATCATATTAAATAATGACATTTAAAAATATTCATATAAAATTGAAAAGTGATCCGATATTTTTACAAATAGGTAAACAGCCACTCTAAAAATTACTAATCCCTACTTGAATCATATTAAATAATAATGACATTTTAAAAATTCATTTAAAATTGAAAAGTGATCCGATATTTTTACAAATAGGTAAACAGCCACTCTAAAAATTACTAATCCCTTAATGAATCATATTAAATAATAATGACATTTTAAAAATTCATTTAAAATTGAAAAGTGATCCGATATTTTTACAAATAGGTAAACAGCCACTCTAAAAATTACTAATCCCTTAATGAATCATATTAAATAATAATGACATTTTAAAAATTCATTTAAAATTGAAAAGTGATCCGATATTTTTACAAATAGGTAAACAGCCACTCTAAAAATTACTAATCCCTTAATGAATCATATTAAATAATAATGACATTTTAGAAATTCACATAAAGTTGTAAAATCATCCGATACTTTTACAAATAGGTAAACAGCCACTCTAAAAATTACTAATCCCTTTGTGAATCATATTAAATAATAATGACATTTTAAAAATTCATTTAAAATTGAAAAGTGATCCGATATTTCTACAAATAGGTAAATAGCCACTCTAAAAATTATTATTCCGTTAAAAATTTACATTAAATAATAATGGTTCATTTTCAAAATTCATATAAAATTGAAAAATTATCCGGTACTTCTACAAAAGGTAAATAGCACTTCTAAAATTATTATTCCTTCATAATTCGTAATAAATAATAATGATGTATATATATTGTTAAAGCACATGAAATTGAAAAATAATCAGCTACTCCACAAGTAGAAGCTCTAAAAATTATTATTACTTTAATTATCTACATTAAATAATAATTATTTATTAAAAAAAATAATATGAAATTGAAAAATGATCTGATGTTTTTAAAATCAGTGTAAATAACACGTCTAAAAATTATTATTTCTTTAACGATTCATATAAGATAATGATTTATTTTACAATTTCATATAAAATTGAAAAGTGATCAGGCACTTCTACAAATAGGCAAATAGCAGCACTAAGAATTATTATTCCGTTAATGATTTGCATTAAATAATAATGGTTCATTTTAAAATTTCGTATAAAATGAAAAAGTGATTGATACTTCTATACAAACAGGTAAATAGCAGCTCTAAAAGTTATTATTCCGTTAATGATTTGCATTAAATAATGATGATTCATTTTAAAAAATCATGTAAAATTGAAAAAATATCCGATATTTCTAAAATAGGAAATAACACTTCTAAAAATTGTTATTTCTTTAATGATTTTTAAAAAATCATATAAAATGAAAAAATTATCTGATACTTGTGAAAATTAATATCTATAACATGTCTAAGAATTATTATTTCTTAACCCATTCATTTTAATTATTATTTATTTTAAAAAAATCATATAGAATTGAAAAATGATATCCGCTACTTCTACAAATAGGCAAATAACAGCTCTAAAAATTATTACCTTTCCCAAAAGCTCTAAAAATTATTACCTATTCCCATTTATTAATAATGATTTATTTTTAAAAATTCATATGAAATCAAAAAATGATCTTGTGAAAATCAGTGTAAATAACGTATTTAAAAATTATAATTTCTTTAACGATCCATGTTAATTATACTTTATTAAAAAAAAATTCAATCTAAAATTGAAAAGTGGTCTGTTACTTCTGCAAATAGGTAAACAGCACTCTGAAACGTAATATTCCTTTAATGATTCGTATTAAATAATAATGATTTATTAAAAAAAATAATATAAAAAGGAAATATGATCACATGCTTCTAAAAATAGGTAAATAGCAGCTCTGAAAATTAATATTCCTTTAATGAATCGCATTAAAAAATAATGAATCATTTTAAAAATTCATATAAAATTGAAAAATGATCCGACACGTCTACAAATAGGTAAACAGCACTTCTAAAAATTATTTATCCTTTATTGATTCATATATATATATTGATCGCAAAAAAAATTGGGAGGGGGGGGGGAGATAAAATTATTATTCCTTTAATAATTCATATTAATGGATAATAATGTTTCAAAACTCTTTTAAACATTGAATATCGATTCAATATAAAAAATGATGTATAACATAAAAAAAAAAAATCTGATGTAAAATTCTATTTTATTTTAATTATTGTTATTTTCTAAATAAAGTATTAGAATGCAAAATATTCAAAATAAGAATAATTAATAATAATAATAATAATAATAATAATAAAATTATTTAAGAAATACCTGGGTCTGAATGTTTCTTGTAAAAGGTTAATAAAGATAAATTTTCACCTATAAGTAAAAAATATCAAAAATTAGAAAAAGGAACACTCCATACAATTTGTGCATTGTGTAATTATCAGGGCTGCGGAGTCGGTGGTGAAAATGACCGACTCCGACTCCGACTCTGACTCCTGAAATATTAAAGGAACCGACTCCGACTCTGACTCCGACTCCGACTCCGGGATGGCTAATGTATTAGTATTATGCGTGTTGATTCCTATTATTCGGATTGCTTAATTGCTGTTATTGGTTTGAAATAGTAATAGTCGCTTTATTAAACTTGTCGTTAAATAAAGGAAATATTACTATTTAAAAATAGTGGCAGTAATCAAGCAATCGGAATAAAGAATAACAAAAAAAAACTGGCAACACTGCAACCTGCTGGCTCATTCCTGTTTGACCTTGAAGCATATGATGTGCATATTAACCGATAATTTTTTTTCACGTTCCATTTTCTTGGATGAACTAGGAGGCTCTGCCCCCTGCTCGCTACGCTCACCAACCCCCGTTCTGATTGCACAGCCTCTTAAAACCTGGTAATGTATCCTGTTTTAAAAAGATGATGATGATGATATCACGAACGGCGACTATCTTCTGTAATCAGGTTATAATGCTTTTTCATTTAACTGGTTATAATGCTTTTTCATTTAATTCGGTTTTTATTTTTATTTATTTATTTTTTTTTATTCATGTGTAAACACAATTTTTATGACGTAATTTTCTTTATTTCCTGCTTTCAACACGTGATCATTTAATTATTATGTTAAACTTTCATTATTGTTTTTAATAGTCTCGCGCAAATACATTTTTTATTTGAGATAAAACATAATCCTTTGCGCTTATTTAGAAATTGGCAACAATATAAAGAAATGACTTTTTCAATAAAAGATTTTTTACTCGATTTTTAAGGATTTTTTGAGTTTTTATTGTCCGACCGTGATAATTTTTTGAATTTCTGAAAGCTTGTTATATTTCGCGTCTGGTGGTATGATTTTCGAATCCGTAAGATGGCTAGAAAAAAAGTAATAGCTCCTCAAAAAAGTCCCTAGTAAAAAAGCGATGAGAATAACCCGGAATATCTACGCAGAATTTGATTGGTTCATTTCTAAATCGGTTTTGGCTCAGTTCTAGATTATTTTTTTTTTAATATAGAAGGATTATGGGTGTAAGCTGTGATAGGTAGTCATGACTAGGACTCATTTACTGCAGCAGCAAACTTCTAACAGTATTTTAATATAAAAAGTGTCACCTTTCTTAAATGCAGCTTTTAAAAAAAAAAAAAAAATAAAGCAAAAATATTCTTATAAAATGCCTGAGGAACTTTGCCCAGCCTCAATTAAGGGGGAAGGTCCTATGCACACGAAAAACGGGGAAGAAAATTTACAATTTTAGCATTACTCCTGGTCCCACAGACATGAAAAATCTGAGGAAAAAAAAGGGGGGGGGGATATTTTATTACAATGATATTTCGGATTCTGTAGACTCCAAAAAGAGCAAAAATTTCCAATTTTCGCATTACCTTGGGATCTACAAACACCAAAAAAACCGAAAAAAAATGAATATATACTAAATATAAAATATAAACTAGAAATTTTAATTAAAAACAGTTTCCATGTATGCTGTACACTGGGCAGTATATTGGGCCTGTTTAATCTGGGTTATCTTGTATATATAGTCCAAATATAAAGATAATAATTCAGTTTATAAATTTAAGATTACATAGAATTGGTTTAATTTCACTTCAAACTGTCTAAAAAACAAGCTGGAGTCGGAGTCGGCCTGTTTTTTACTGACTCCGACTCTTTTGCCCAAAAATAAGGACTGACTCCGACTCCACGACTCCGACTCCACAGCCCTGGAAATTATTACCTTTTTTTTTGCTTAATATTAAAAAAAAAAGAATTGATGATTAAATGTATAAAATAATAAATAAATAAATAAATATAGATAAAAAAGAAAGAAAAAAGAAAAAAAAAGGATATATTAAATATGAGTTTCAAACTTTAACACATATTTTGTATAACTGAGAAACATTATCGGTACTTGTCCACTTTTCTGTCGACTACTTTCTAAGGGGGAAAAAAGAACTATTGCCAAACATGTGATTTAACGCCAATAATTACAAAAGTCTGATGTCACAATTGATTTCAAATGCAGCGCTAGCACGCAATGTTACGTATTCCATTCTTATTTATTTTGTGGATAAGCCAGTTTAATTTTCTAATGAAAGATATACGTTAACTGCTGGAAAAAAAAAAAAAAAAAGATTAAGATCCGGGATTTTCTATCTACAGAACTTGACGCGATAAACTATTTTCATGGGATTCTGCCATAAAATAAATAAATAAAATAAAATAAAATAAAATAAATAAAAATGTAGATTAAAGGGCGTGATATGAGACTGTCTGCATATGAATAAAAAATTGGTTATGGAATGTTAAAAACTGTGTGAAGCTAATATTAACAAGGAACATGGGTTCAAAAGGAACGTGGTTCGACGGCTCGAAAAATTTTTTGGCTCACAATTTCAATGCTTTATCTAATTTTTAAATACATTTTATATATTATATCTGTAATTTGAGATTGTTGACTATGTTATATTTATTTACATTTTCTGATTAAATAAAGAGCAATGTGAGCCTCCCAAATTCCGTTATTATTGGAGTTTATGACATCCCTCCAGAAAACTTAACTAGAACAGCAGTATAAACTAGTCGTTGGGGGCCACCGTAATACTTACCCATCATGGATATGCATAATGTAAAATATTAAAATAAAAATGTGTAAACTACTTATAAAATGCATTGCAATTCAAATAAAATCGTGGCTTGATGACGTCACAAACTTTAAAGGCTCGATTACTGAATTGCTTGAAAGAGGTTTTTCCTTATAACTCCAAAAATAATAATCCTATTAACTAGCGGTTTATTGCATCTGATTAAGCGTCAAATTTCCAATTAAAATATATCTTTGAAGTGAAATTTGGATGAAATACAGGGTCATGAAAAATCGAAGAGTGTGGAAAATAGGATTACAAATATCTCGGCAACTAATTATCCGATCGACTTCATGCTTTATTCAAAATTTATGTTTTTTTATTGTCTTTTATATTCATTTCTTAAAATAAACAATTTCGAAAATTGTTATATACCTTTCATCAGAACGAATATTTCGAGAGTCCGAAAAAAATTGTTCCGGTTAATCGAGGTTATTGAAATGAAATAGGCTTCTTCCCATTATTACATACTAAGTACATACCAAATTGCAAGTCTCTATCTCAATTTTTTCAGGAGATAGAGCGTTTACAGACACACACACACACACACACACACAGACAGACACACAGACACACAGACGGACGGCAAAATTTTTTTTTCTAAAAATATGTTTTTCGGAATCTCCAGTGTCTGAAACGTGTACATCCGTCAAAAAAAAAATTTCGATTTTCAAAACGATTACAAGACTTACCCTATACTACGTATGATGGGTAAGTAAAAAGGGATGAAGAAGGAATTTTAATGTGAATAACTTTATCCTGCGACTTTCAGAAGGGGAGTAATGTCTAGTATTTTTTAATTTTTCGTCGGTGTACCTTCCTGACAATCTTCTGTAGTCGATATCCACGGACGAGGTAGTCAGCGCGGTTACTGGCCGAAAATTGTGAACGTGTACAGGATGTGACGTAATGCTTTGGCTTTTTTTGGCGTTAAATTCTATTTGGCGACATTTTTCTTTTATTTTCTTTTCTTTTTTTTTAAATTGTAGAAAATGATTGACGGGAAAATGGACAAGTACCACAATATCATTTAGTCAGTTGTTATAACGATAAAATATATGTTTGCGAAAACCTAATTATAATAAGTTTTCTAAAAGCTGGTAAAACAGCATATTTCATTATTACACAACTAAATAAATGATATATATTATTAATAAATAATATATTAGAAAATGTTTTACTTGTCATGATGTAACTAAATGAATGTTATATGATGATAAAGGCATTTTTATTTAATTTGAGCAAGTGAAAATTCTACAATATTTAGACACTATGCCTTAAGCAAGTGGCTGTCGCATTACAGTTGGGAGTTAATTGCCAAAAAGTATTGACGCATTATCGACACTCATTTGGCTAAAAGTGATGTTGATTTCACTTTTCTAGAATTGGTAATTTTATAAAAATCTCTAATTTCATGGCAGATGGATGAACCCGTATATCGATGATATTTGTTACCTTTTTGTATTTCGGGAGTATTTTTTTATATTTTGGAACATGTTTTAGAGATTTTAGGGGGTATTTAAAAATACATATATTACGGATATATATTTTTAAATATTTCAAGGCATTTGTAAAATGGATTAGAACTTGGGAAAATAATTTAACAAAAATATCTAACATTTTGATCATGTCAGATTATCATCAGTCCCCGAATGCTGTTTTTAAAGATTTTTTTTAGCTCATTTTTAAGAATTTTTCAAATTTATTTTGGGCAATATTTTATGTTTCTAAAGAACTTATAAAAGAGATTTTGATTCACATCTCTATAAAACTGGCAATGAGAATTTGATAAAAATGTTCTAACATTTTATCATGTTAAAAGTTTGGATTATTATCAAAACACGAATGTTGGTGAAATTCAAATGGTTTAAACTTTTTCCCATTTTTTAAATATATTTTTAATATAGTTTGAAAATGGATTTGTTAGAACTATATAGGAAAAAGATTCAATGGAAAAGCCCTAAATTAACATCAGGGCCCAAATGTTGATAGTATCTGCACCATTTTGCATTTTTGGGGTATTTTTACTTTTTACTTTAAAAGAGGATATTGAAATTATTTTGAATAAGTTTTAAAAATAATTTTAAGGTCTTCTTTTGGTGGTGCTGATTTGATGAAATTTTTTTATCATATTAGATCATAATCAGCACCCGTATGTTGATATCTGCATTACTTGTGATTTTTAGTTTTAGGGCACATTTTTAGGGGTTTTAGAAGATATTTAAACATTTTGGATATTTAAAAAAAATATTTTTAAATATTTTTAAGACAATGTTGATTAGAACTGGATAAAATAATTTAATGAAAACACCCAGATATTTCTATAATGGCAAATCAGGGCCCCAGATGTTGATGACATCGGCATACTCTTTTTTTTCAATATTTGAGTATATTTACTTTTACTGTAATTTTTAGAATTTTTAGGGGATTTGTGTAAAAAAATATCTTCAATAAATAAGCTTAAAACAAGTTAAGGCCATTTAAAATGCGACAATGATTAGAGCTAAAAACGAAACCAGTAGAAATGATCTAACATTTGTCAGATTATCATAAAAAAATCTACATCTTTTTGCATTTCTGGATCTTTTTACTTTTAGGGTACTTTTTTAGTTTTTAAGCGATATTTAAATATTTTGAATAATTTAAAAAATATTTTTACTTTTTTTTAAAAAAATGATGTTGATTAGAATTGGAGAAAATAATTTAATGAAAATGCCTCACCATTTTTATCATGTCAGATCAGAACCTGATGTTGGACATTTTCATATCCTTTTTGCATTTTTGGGCATTTTCCAGAGTTTTCAGGTGATATTTAAAAATTATATTTCGGATATTATTTTTATACTTTAAGGCATTTTTAAAGTATTGTTGATTAGAACTGTAAAAAAGAAATCAATGTAAACGCTCTAACATTTTACCATGTCAAATTATTATAAGGACTCGGATGTTAATAATATCTGAACCCTTTTGCATTTTGGGGTATTTTTTACTTTTGGAAGTACTTTTTAGAATTTTTCAGGGATATTAAAAAAAAAATAATAATAATACTTTGGATAATTCTAAGGCAATTCTTTAAGCGATGTTGATTAGAATTGGGAAAAGGAATTTGATGAAAACCTCTTAGATTATCATCAGGACTCGGGTATTCACACTGCCCATATTTCGATATTTTTACTTTTTAGGATATTTTAAAGAAATTTTTAGGTGATATTTAATATATATATTAAAAACAAAAGCTTTTTAAAGTGTTTCGTAAAATTGATGTTGTTTAGAACTAGGAAAAATAGTCTAATGAAAATGCTCCAATATTTTATCATGTTAGATTAGGATGCTGATATATGCGCGTTTTTTGTATTTTTCATTCAATCTGAGAGATTAAAAAATATATATGAATTTTTATATATTTTTTAGATGGTTATAGACACATTTTGGTAATTATTATTTTTAAAACAATTTTTTATAGTGCCATTGAATGACTTCTTTAGAGCTGGCAAAGAGAAAAACTGATGAAAATGCGTCCTACATTAGGGCTCTTTATCATATTCCTAATTGGGTTTCAGATGTTGATGACATTAGCAATTTTTTTTTTTATTTAACGAAAATATTCTAATATTTCATCGAGTCAGATTACCGTCGGGGTGCGAATTGCTGATATTTATTTGCATCCTTTTTAATTTAGGATAGTTTATCATGAAAACTAGGATCATATTTATCATAAATAAATTAGAATATTAGAAGTTTTCGGAACGTTTCAGGTTTGGTGATACGATGGTAACCTCTTGCACATGGCGGCTAAACAAATCGGGATCTACAGCTTAAAGTGAATTTCGAACAATTAAGAACACACCAGTCTTAATGAACCTCACTTTTATTTTTATACCCTTACATATATTGGCAAGAGACTAATTCCACAGATCTTTAGAGCTGAAAGAACTTCGAACTGAAGTAGAATCGGATTTGATTAGAATTAGAACCGGATTCGAGTTTACCCGACCTTGAACCCGAAATTTCTAAAATCAGCCCGTAACTCGACAAATAACCAAAGTGAAAGAAAATTAATTCATATTTTAATACAATTATGGAAAAATAGCCTACAGTTATATCTCTGATATCAATTTTATCTTTTATGTATAAAAATGAACACATATACACTCATTAATATTAAAATATATACTAAATTAATTTTACCACAATTGTTCAAATTAGCAAAGAAATCATATGAGATGTAATCTTCCCAACTGGACAAAAAAGTACGGGCCAGAATTCGAACCTGGGATCCCTTGGCTGAAGCTACCAATGCTCAACAAACTGAGCAATCCCGGCTGAATATGGCTGAACTAATTCACCCAGTTAACCTTATTGATCATAGCATTTGGTCTGATATCTGAATCAGCACAACAGAATAAATCACAGGTAATGGGACTTCCAGTAAACGCTGGACACGTGATTACACTAGATTAATTTTACCACAATTATTCTAATTGGTAAAGAAATCATATGAAATGTAATTTTCCCAACTGGGCGAAAAAGTCCGGGCCACGATTTCTTTTGAAAAATCCGGTTAACCCATAGTCGACCCAAAAAAGTCTAAGCCTGACCCGAAACCGAAACATTTAAACTCAACCCGATCTGAACGCCGGTTGATTTGGGTTCGAGTAAAATCGGGTTACCCGACCCGATGCAGGACTATTCGAATCTAGGCTAAGTTACGTTGCACCTTATATAAGGTATGGTCGAGCCCTTAAAGAGGTAACTGGATGAAGAAGTATACTTTTTTTTTTTTTTAGTCTATAAGACATATGATTGAGGAAGGAGTCTCAAACAGAGATATTTAAGGAGAATTATGTGCATATTCATATTAGCTCGGAAGAAAACCGATCAACATTTTGGAGATCTGGAATCGAAACTAGTATCAGTTTCTAAGTTTCCAGGGTTTCTACACTGTATCACTGGTACGGAAAGAGCTTTCAAATAAAACTGTTGAAACTTTCATTCACAGTAAGACTGATTAAACTGTTAGATAATCCACAGATCGGATATAAAAGCAATCATACAGGGTGAGTGAGATGAAAATTTTTGAATGTAAGATTGTTATTACTGTATCACTAGCATTTGCTCGGGACTGATGCGACCTCATTGATAAGGAATGATGTAAATATGACGTCTTTGTAGTCTCTCAGAATGTGTACTGATGGAACACATTTATCAGACGTCATCTTCAAAAATCAAAATAACTTGTATATGCTATAGTTGATTTTATACTCTGTACACGTATTTCTCCGATTGCATGTATTTTTCCTGTCTTTATTTATGTATTTCACATCAATTGAGATTTTAGCAATTCCCAGCGTTATCCTACATTACTACAATTTTTTCTAATAAATCGATACAACCCACAAACAAAAACAAAACATCATGCATAACTGGGCTATTGTTTGGCGTAATGAACTTACCCAAACCTTCAGGTCCAGTTGGTCATCTCTTCTGTCTCCGAGGAAAGTGTGCTAAGGGAATGAATGCCTTCGTTGCTGGCTCCCCCATATTAGTATCCCTCGAACATCATACACCCCAAGGAATCGATTTTTCCGGTCACGGCGAAAAACAAGCCCTGCTCTCGGTTCGATAAGCGTGCTAAAAGGGGTCCGACCCCTTTTCTGACGTCGAAATAAAGGATTACGCCTCAACCCCCTTCGTCAAACTTCGTCTATATCCCCGCTTGGCTCTTGATTGCGTTCCCTTTATTCCCTTATATTTTTTATTTGTTTTTTCCTTCTTTTCTTCCTCCCTAATAAGATGGGGGAAGATGCAGAGGAAAAACACTTTCCATGTATGATCCCTTGTTAAGATGCTGGGCTTTGTGGACTGTTGAAGCAGCAATAAAGCTTTCAGTGAGGTTTTCATCTGAGATTTCAAATTTGTAGTAGATGTCTTATACTCTTATCCGCAGAATTCCTTGTTTTATTGCAGTCTCTTTTTCATTTCAACATATGGATCATCCTCTACACTTAGGAAGAAAAATTTTAAAAATATTCCGTTTTCTCGGTTAATTTGGTTGGAAAGATTAGGGAAGTCTTATTATTTGAGTAAAACTTGCACGTTCATATAGAGTACGAGACTTCGTATAAAACTGGAAGCCGCGAAAAAAAAAAAAAAAAAAGTATAATGTGTAAATAAAATTAAGAATTTGTTGTATTGTATAAACAAAAAGTTTTATCACCAAGATACATAGGAATGAATTAGAACCTAATATCTAAAACGTAAATGAAAGAAAACAAGTATGTTATGGCCATCATAATACTTTTTTCCTTTATAAATAAAATGAATTAAATAATTTAAATAATACAAGAAATTACATCGATTTAGCAAATAGATTTTTTACACAGTGTATTCCCCTACACTAAAAAAAAAAAAAAAAAAAAAAAAAAAAAAAAAGATTTTACAGTATAATACTGGCACTCCTGCTCTGGAAGCTGGGGTGCTAGTATTATACCGTAAAATCAACAATTTTTTTTGCTGTGTATTCAGGATGTTAAACGTGAAGTTTCGTTGATTCTGCGCATTTAAACTCGCGATATAAGCATCGCATATTTTTAACAAATCATCGAATTTCGGCACCCTCTCTTAAATGACCGCAACAACAATGGAATGACAATCTATTCTATCATGAGGATTGTAAATATGATGTTTCGTTGATTTGTCTGCATATAAACGCATCACATAAATCGAAACAAATCATCGATTTGTAACATCAGCTTTTGGAGGAATTTGATCCAAAACTAATCAAAACAAGTTCACATGAGGATAGAACTCCATGTGAAATTTCATCCAACTCTAACCAATAGTTCGAGAATTAGAGCGCCAACAAAATTTGCCCCATATACAGACAGACACATAGACACACGGACAGACATTTTTTAAAAACAGTCAAATCGTGTGACCTTCTAAAATGTATAAATCTGTCAAAAACCGAAAGTCGAGATTTTTCGCGAATTCAATATTTTTTTTTTCTTGCATAGATAGAAGAAAGTAAAATCATAAATGAGAAATTCATAAAGGGTGGCTCCACTGTAGTAAATAGACCGTTTTCCCTTTTCTTTTATTGCCCCCCCCCCCAAAAAAAAAAAATATATATATATATATATACCGTATATACTCGTGTATAAGTCGAAGAATTTTAGACAAAATTTGGGAACTGAAAATGGGGGGTCGACTTATACACGAGTAAGTGAAAAAAAAAAAATAGCGAAGTGAAATACCGGAGTCATATTTTTTTCGCAGATAATTGGTGAATGTGCAAGTCTTTTAATTAATCACATATGGGTCTAGGTTGGGGAGACAGATAAAAGGGGTCAATGGTGATTGATAAAAAAAAAAGCTCAACAATAATGTCTCTGTAATTGTTCTGCAGTCCTGCACTCATTTTCTCTTGGGATAGAATTCCCTTCAATATAGGGGCATTCCTTTCAACATTTTAATCCCCTTTTAAAAAAGAGTTCAAATTAAGAATGCTTCTAGATTTCTCTCCTAAAAGTCCTACAATACAAAGAAGTACTATATTTTAGCAGTCTAAAAAGTTATTCCTTGTAAATAAGGCTTGAATAGATTTTTCAAAAAAAAAAAAAAAAAAAAAAAGTAAGTAATCATTAAATTGATGTGAATAGCTTTCAAAATAATTTAAGCTTTTTCAGTTTTACATAATTATACAATTTTAAAATGCTGAATTTAAAAAAAAAAAAAAAAAAAAAAAGTCTGATTAGAAACGTAAAGAAAAAAAAAAGTTTACTAATTTAATGAAAATTATTTTTTTTTTTTTTTTATCCTCGACTACAAATCCTTTTTCAACATACTACCAGAAATGTGGTTCGACTTATACACGAAAATTCAATTTTTTCCAAAATTTTGCGTAAGAATTGGGGGGGGGGGGGGTCGACTTATACACGAGTATATACGGTATATACCAAAATCTACCCTTTTTTCTTTGTTTCAGAAGCATCAAAACAAGTTTGAGCTAAATGTTATAATAGAAAGGGAGAAAAAAATTTGGTTTAAACAGTAACAGAAACGAAGAAAAATTACGAGATGCTGTTAGAGGAAATTTTTAGTGAATTATTAAAGTGGTTCTCAAATGACCTGCTCAACAACGCGAAACTTTCTGATACACTTTCTGACTCATTTTTAAACGTAAAGGCATAAAAATGAATCGAAAGGAGTTTTCCATTTTTTTAAATAAATAAATTACTTATCGAGTTATAAGCGATTCTGGTCTAACGTGACGACCAGTTTTGCACGCTTCTCGGGCTATCGCGTCGGGAATTCGGTTCAAAACGCCGATTTTGATGATATTTTCTGAAAAATCTTCTGCCTTTACCAAAAAAGGGAAAACGTATTTCGATTACATAGCTTTTATTTAGAACACCTTCCGGTGTCATACGTTTACAAACAAATATGAATTAAAAAATGTGTCAGAAATTAGTCTGGATGTGAGAACAGTCTTAAGCAAGGTCAACAATTGGCGAACTACGAGTAAATCCGTTACGTTTTCAACTCCTACCTAATTTCTTAAAAGAGTAAATTATTATTATTCTTTTTTAAATAATCAAAAACCTTTCTAATTAAATGTATTTATTTATCGTATATACACATAGGGAGTATTTATAAATCGATTGCCATAAAACGTTTTATAGGTTATAATTCCTCTTTCTTTAGAATATATGTCTGTCAATCTTCATATCGTCAATCTTCATATCGTTCATCATCGTCTATATGTCTGTAATATCATATTTCATAACATAAAATTACAGGAATTTCAAAACTAAAGTATTCATTCATTTATATTTCGATTTTTAAACAATACAGAAAGCATACAAAAAGTCAGCCTGATAAAATTATTATTTTAGAAAATAGAAATTCATACATATATAATATATAAGAGTGATTTAAATTTAGATGCTTGAATTGTGCTTTCTCAAATGGAATGTTATTACAATTAAATTTCAAGGTGATATGTGTACGGGAAAACTATAGAATCGACAACACAATATCATTAAAAAAAATACCAAACACATGTCTCAAAATATATTCCAAAAATTCTAAAAGCTTAGCAGATTCTTTAAGTGATATCCTTATACAATTAATATGTTTGAAACACTGAAGACATTATGAAGATTTTCAAAATGTTTTATTATAATTCCTGAAAGATAATTTTGTAGCAAAACTGAGCCTAATATTTTGTTAATACCCTTAGATAAATAATAATAAAAAAAAAACCAATTAAATTGCCAAAATAACATATTTTCTCTCATTTATCCATTAATTTATTTCTAAAAATACGATGATTAATATGAGGTAAATATTTCTTTTAGTATATCATGTTTATGCTGTGTCAGGATAAAAAAATTTAGGAGTCGTCACACTTTCTGCAAACAATATTTACATAAGCGGCGTCGCAATTCGATGCATTTGCAATGCATGAAATCATTCGATTTCTTGGGGGGGGGGAGGGGGGGCAAGGAAGAAATTCAATATTATTGAAAGTTTACAAAAGTTTACAACATTAATTTTATTAAATAATATATTTTATGTAAGAAATCATATTTACAATGTTGGTTAAATATAAATTGTGAAAATTATCTCTTGCAGATTACGTGATTTTTGATGCAATCTGTTATTTATCAAAAGTATATTGTTTTCTAACATTTGGTTTCCAATTACGGAGCTGGTGGAATGAAAATTATAACGTCTCTTTGACAAACTTACAAAAAAATATTTTAGCTTTTGAATTAAAATAAATTCTTTACAAGGAAAAGAAAATGTCACATTTTTCTGATAAACCATTTAATTTTAGCGCAAATTTTAATTCAATTCTTGTGAATGGGGGTAATAATTGTCCATCTAAATGCAAGGAGCTTTAATCTTACTCCTTCATTGAATGTAAAGTTGAAA
Organism: Maratus michaelseni; assembly: GCA_963931845.1. Taxonomy (NCBI): domain Eukaryota; kingdom Metazoa; phylum Arthropoda; class Arachnida; order Araneae; family Salticidae; genus Maratus; species Maratus michaelseni. The sequence continues at coordinate 144,401,095 of OZ007593.1, read as the reverse complement.
ACATCTTTGATGTAATGATTTCTAAATGTCAATAAACTGATAGACGATTTTTAATCCTGTAAGAATACATTGATTCATGAAGCTTGAATATGTGAATATATGTTTTTATTTCTTTGAATTTTTTTGGAAAAATTAATTTAATCAAGATTAAAAAAAAAAAAAAACATCTATTCAAAATGAAAATAATTTCTCTTTTCAATTTTAATGAGAAACTGACACCAATAAAAATATAATATATTCTTCTTTTCCGTTTTTTTTTTTTTTTTTTTTTTTTTTTTTTTTTTTTTTTGTCCACAAAAATTCAGTAATTAAATTACCACCTGTACAGAAATGTCGTTAAAAAGTGCAAAAAAATATTTAAAAATTTTGAGAGAATTATTATATTTACGGATCCATGCAAATAACTGGTTTTAGTTTCATCACCCTTACATTCAACATTCTAGGAGGAGTAGTTGTGAAATATAAACAGACAGACAGATTTTAATATAATAGATTAGCTGGTGTAGAATTGTATTTAAATTGCACGAGAACTTTTGCTTGTTTGGGGCGAAATGAAATCTGAATTTTATTGTACATTTAGAAAAAAAAAAAACTAGACTATTAATTTGATTAAATATAATTTGATTAAATAATGAATCCTGTTTACAATGTAGTTTAAAAGTTTATTAGTAAAAATGCACATAGTCAATGTTCCATTTGTAAAAAGCATTGCTTTATTTTAATAAGATTTGACTTCTAATTTTGGAGCTGGTGAAATGAAAATAAAGTTATTTTCACGAAATAATAATAATAATAATAATAATAATAATAATAATAATAAGGACGTCATTTGGGCGAATTTATTAAAATAAATAAATAAAATAAAATGAACTAATTTTGGAATTGGTGAAATTAAAATAAAGTCCTTTTTACCAAATAATAATAATAATAATAATAATAATAAAGGAGGTCATTTGGACGAATTTATAATAAATAAATAAAATGAAATAAAAATAAATTCAGATTTATAAAATAAAATAAATGGTAAGAAAAAAAAGCCATTTTTTTCGTTCATTCCGTTTTTAGTGGCCTTGTGAAAAGTTTTAATCGCCATCTTTAAGAAATAATTAGTTGAAAATCAGAGTTTCTTCTTTAAATTTGTTTATTCTAAATATATGGCAATAATTCTCTAGTTAAATGCACAGAGTTTAAATTTGTTTTTATTTAACTTCCTTGGTTTAAAAAAAAACAAAAAAAAAAAACGATGTAAAATGATTTCTAGATGACAATTTGACGTCAGATGATTTTTTTTTTTTTTTTAAATTGTAGAATAAACGAATTCACGAATATTGAATGTGTAATGTGAGTTTATATGACATCATCGGATCCATACAAATAACAGACGTTAGTTTTATCGTGAAATTAGCAGTATTATAGGAGGAGTAGCTGTGAAATACAAACAGACAGTCATAGATTTTAATATAATATATTCAACAAATTCAGTAGTTTATCAAAAATAAAAACTTTTGTGTGTGAACATCGTGGAGACAAGGTAGCGTTGCGCGCTTCCTACCTGGGAGGTGTGGCAGGTTGGATCCTGCCTTGAGACATTTTTCTTTTTAATTCGTTTTATATTTTTGACACGTAACCAGCTTTAAGCAGAATTCTGAATTCTGAAGCTTTAAACTTTTGATATTTTCCTAATAAATTACATTTACACTTTTGAATTTTTCATTAAAAATTTATATTTTTTCTGCAATTTATAAACTAATGTATTTTTATTGACAAAAATGCAAACTAATTTAAGTCTAGATTTTTTAAAATTTATTATTATTTACCTTTTTATATTTTTAGCGCAGTTCTGAAATAATACTTTTATTTATTTTTGTTTTATGGAATTTTAAATGATTTTTTTTTTTTTTTGGTATAATTTATACAAAATATTTTTCACATGGAATCTCCAAGACATTTGCGATAAGATAATTCCAATACCATATCTTCAAAAGAGTAATAAAATATTAAAGCAATAATACTCGTATGTAATTTTTTACCAGTTGTATACATTTCTAATATCACCTATATAAAATTATACGTAATTTATCTGTAAAGTTTTACAGATTACATTTCGAAATATTTTTTCAGTCTAACAAATAAAAACGCTGTCGACGTCGTACTTAAAAATTTAGTCAACTGGAAATGTAAAAATCGTCTGCGAACTTACGATACGTATATAAAATATTTTTTTTTAGTCGTTTGTTCAGCCGAGAACATAATATCAGAAAAAAAAAATATTTTTATTGATATAGTTTAGCTTCTTTTGTAGATAATTAAAAGGTTTGAATGAAATAATGCTTGATATATTCTATAATACTACATATCGCAAATAAAGTATTAAAAGATATATAGTATATGATAAGTGTAATAAAATATCATTACATTCCTTTATGCTTTTCTTCAACAATTTTAAAAAGATTACAAGGGTATGTTTTGCATGATCGTGAATGCCATTTTATGTTTTGAAGGATTTTACAGGTATCCCCGATTAAATGTGTATTTACTCGCACTTATAGGAATGATGACTACGCATTTTTGTTTTCAACTTTTAACGCTTTTTTAATACATTTATCACAAATTAAGTATTTAAAAGAAATGTAATATGGTCATAAATAAATTCTTCCAACATTCATAAGCATTCATGCAAAGAAATTATTTTATTGTGATAATGTCATTTTATGTTATAAATATATTACCATATGTATCACCTACTTAATTGCATATTTACTAAACTGGAAATACCGAAGGCCGTAATGATAAACATCAAATATTAAAGAGATTTTTCCTTTTTTATAAATTTTTATAGAAAATGCTTGCATTTTTATAGAATATGCAATATTTCATATTTGAGGTATTTTTTTATATATATATAAATGGAAACAATAGTAGTAACTTTTAAAAGGATGACATATCTAGATATAAATTAGTTCATAAATTAGGGCATTCGTCAACAGAAATATCAGTTTAAAACTTGCAGAAAAAATATAAATTTTCATGAAAAATTCAAAATTGTAAATGTAATTTATTAGGAAAGTATGAAAAAGTTCAAAGCTTCAGAATTCTGCTTAAAACTTGTAACATGTCAAAAATATAAAAGAAATAAGTCTCAAAGTAGGATCGAACCTGCCACCACCTGATCACGAAGCACGCACCCCACCTCGGCTCCACGAAGTTCACACAGGTTCAAACTAACGGGTATTTAAAACGTATGTTGAACTTTAACCCCTATTTTTTCAAAAAAAATAAGGCCCATTTAAAGAAAACTTTTAACCAGAACAGTTAGGGGTATGACCCCTGCAACAAACTTTAAAATCATCAAAATTTGTGTGCACCATGATTGATGGGCCCATTGTATATAGTATCCGTGATCCTATAGCAAATTTTATCTTAAGTGCTAAAGATCTAAATCTTACCACTTGAGAGTCACAGCTCGGTTGGTCTGTACAGACTCAGGATCACTGCAAACACCCAACTATCGCATCTGAAACCTTACATTTTATAGTATCCAAATAAACACGTGCTAAATCGCATTATCATACTGCGTAAACTTACCAAAAAGAAAAAAAAACCAATCCAATTCTGCTGGCTCACTAGTAACATCAGAAATTTAGAGATTGAACAGGATAATATCCCTATTCACGCCCAAAGAGGATACGAAAACCTTTTCAAGAGGAAACATTTGTAGAGAACCTTTATTAGTCAGCGTAACGAATATCTTCATCACAACTTTATCGCATAAACAAAACGCTTTTTCATTAACATAAATAGGAATGACTTAGAAACATAATTTCATAAACGTATTAATGAAAAAAAATCGCTACTATAATAAATGTGTAATTTTCTCTACCTTTATGGGTAACTCTGCTCTCGAAAATGTCCCACTTCTCTGTGTTTTAGAAATATCAAGATAATTTTGGGTTAGATAAGTAACAGAGAGAAAGAAACCTACTGAGATGTTACAAGACGTACGTCAGATGTTTTCTGTGAATTGTCGAGTCAGATCAGTTGTTTGCAAACTGATTGCAAATCGGAATGCAATATAATGTTGTAAAGAAAAACTATGACTTAAAAGAAGACATACCATTGTGAAAATTGTAAATTTTCTTTGTTTGATTTCACAAACATGGAAAAATAAATAAATAAAGTTTAAATATATAAATCTGTTAAGCACTGAATTATTATTATTTATTTTTTTAAGCTGAGATATCGAATTATGATAAAGGGAATTATTTTCAAGACTGTGAAGGATTGATTATTGGAAGGCAGTAGGGAATTTGCTCATCATGAAACAGTTCTTCAAATAACCAAATTTAAGATATGGTGGGTAAGATACACGGGGCAGTAAACAACTACCCAAACGCCTAACCTTTAAATTTTACAGTGGCGCAGCCAGGACCCTCATCTGGGAGGGGGTTTGAACCATTGTTACTCATGAAATAAACAAATTCGTTGTGTTACATAGTGTTTAGTAAATACATGATACATTGAAAATGACGAAATGTAAAACACAAACAATCCTAATAAATTTAACATTTATATGTGTTTAAAGGTTTCATAAACGAGTATCCTCCTTTAATCTTCGGAGAGAAAATATGAAGAGAGGGAGAAAGAGCAATAGCTATATGTACTAGTTTGCTGCTATTGCTCCTAACTTTTTCTTTGCTTAATTTTGAGTCGAAATAGAGGCTGCTATTATGAAGCCTTGAAACAGGTGAATGGTAAAACATTTACGTTATGTATGCTTTTCTTTGGTTTTAATAAATAAAATTTTTCTTTTAACACAAGAGATTTTGTATGCACTCTTATCAGTTTTTAAATGCTCAGGGAGTGATTTTACACCCCCACCCTTCTCTGCACAGGTGAGTTTTATAATGGGTACAGGCTGTTCTCAAATCGAGAGTAGCAACTTCCTCACACCTCACAATGTCACTTATTTATTTTTTTGACGCACAAAATAAGAAGGTGCTTTTTTACTTAGTTTCTAATACAGAAATTAAGAATTCAAATAGTGTTTTCCCTTTTTCGATAAAGGCGAAAGATTTCTCATAAAATGCTGTCATATTTTGCATTTTGAATTTGGAGTGCGACAGCGCGAGAAAGAACGTCATGAGATAAGCAATCGCTTATAACTCAAGCTATGATGCATTTATCAAAAAATAAAAAAAGTTATTCGATTCCAAATCACTTGAATAGTCCATCCTGCCAGTTTCGCGCTTTTACGTTTAAAAATGAGTTTATGAATATATCAAAGTTTTGCGTTGCTCAGCCGATAAAATTTCTTTTTTTTGAAAAAAACCTTAATTAAATTTCTGTAAAAATACAGAATTATCTTTATGGAAGTAATTTTATATTTCTAATAAAGGCAGCATAAAATTAAATTATTATTTAATAAAATCATTTAATTATTTTTAAACAACGGACTTCTATTACACTTTACTTTTTAAATTGGTTTTTATTGAATATTTTAACTCGGAACTTCAAATTTCAACTTTAATATCATGGCCCATAATCGGATCTATGTATTTTTATGAAGTTAGCATATTTCTCCATAACGAGTTTAATATATGATTGAGCGACAAATCTTGCAGACCTTTGATTAGCCCTACTACATGCTCTTTTGGATCGTGTTAATTATTGAGATACATTGGGAAAAGTCGCGCTACATAGTATGTTTGGGTTTTTGATGTGTCTTTAGAAAAAAAAGTTCTTGTGATAGAATGACCCTTTTTAACACTTTTCAACTTAGTTGAAAAGTGTTTATGAATTCGGTTTGTCTGTCTGCCGTCTGTCCGTGCTCTAACTCACGTAAATATGAGTCGGATTATCATGCAATTGATTTATGATATTGATGTTTCTATGGCTTGTTCGGTATTGAAAATGAAGTAAGTAGCATATATAGTTCATATACAGGGACGTTGAAAAGAATTCCGTTACATTAGGGTTTATGGAGAACAATCGTTTGCGACGTATTTTAATGATGTTACACTATTTGAAACATATTTAAAGTGATATGTATCACTGAAATGCACTACATGAGGCTTATTATAGAATGTGGTGTGCACAGCATTCATCGTACATTTACAGGGACACTCAAAGTAATGCCGTTACATTAGTGTATATGGTGAAAAATCGTTTGTAGTGTACTTTAATAATGTTACGCTATTTCAAACATATTGAAATTGATATATATCACTGAGGTCCACTACAAGATACTTACTATAGAATGATGTGTGCATAGCATTCGTCGTTCATTTACAGGGACACACAGAAGTATTCGGTTACAGTACTGTCCATTAACAATAATTACTGGAAGAGCACTTGCAGTTGTGGTACCCATTTTTTAATTTAACTCATTTTTTGCCTATTTCTGGGTGTGTATAAATTTTAAAGATCCTATACAGAGCTGCACGAAAGATCTGTAGTACATTTCCGTTTATTGGGGGAATATGCTGAAGGGAAATTTTCAACTGTGCTATACGTTTTCTCAGTAAATTGTAGAATAACTATGTAAGTATGTATACAAATCAAAATATAGATCCTATACAAGACTGCACAAAAGAATTTCGATGCTTTTCAGACTACTGACGGTAATTCCTAACATTGTGTTCTCAAATGTGTCATGTGTTTTCCAAATTGTTTACTTAGATATTATCTTTTACATTATTGAACGGGGAAGTTTTTCTTTATAGTATTCTGAACATGTTGGAAAGTGTTTATTAATCTATGGTTGACGCGTGATTTTTCGTTCTTGTTTAAACAAGAAATTGGTGTGGTTTATAGCAAAAAATTTATTCAACTTTCATAGCGGGTCATTTTACGGAAACAAAAACTGATAATATAGTATAACCCCGTTTTTACGATGTCCGATTTAACGATTACTTCACTTTAAAGATAAATTAATGTGATCCAATTTCACCTATGTTGAATTATCCTCATTTCAACGATAGTTTTCCTCCGATAATTTTGATGAATTTCAAGTATTTTAAATGTATTTTTAGTTACAAAAATTGTCCTTTTATTATCCTTTTAGTTTATCTATTGACCGATGTGTGGTGATGAAGAGTTTTGATTTAGAGGAATATAAAACATGAGTTTGTCATTAGAATTGAATCATAAAATTTTGTCACGAAAACAACCAAAATTCATATAATTTAGACTATGATTTTGACACAGAATAACAGAATATGATAAAATCTCAAAATTCACTTCGATTAAAAAAAAATTATGGATTAGATGCAGCGAAAAAATACTTAATGAGGTTTGGATACGGTTGGACTTTTATATAACGCTTCTGAAACAACCTGAGAATGCATGCCAGATGTTACATTTAATGAAAAGCAAAGAATTATTGATAATTTTTTATTGTTAAATGCGTATGTTTAATACATCAAAAGGAAAATATAATCAAATACTTTAAACAAAATTTAATAACCAACTTTTATACAGTTTTAGTTTATCTAATACGGGGGTCCCCGAATTAACGATAACTTCGATTTAACGCTGATTTCTGAGGAACCCTTTTCAATCGTTAAATCGAGTTCGACTGCATATTCAATTTTTGACATGTCTCTGTAGGGGAAAAAAAAAGAAAAATCGTACACGACATGATACCTAAAGTGTATAAAATATTACTGTGTACCTGACCAACATATCCAAATTTTTTGGAGATTGACTTAGTTCTAAGAATGTTAGAGTCCGAAGGAACAGTTATACTATATATTATTTATTTGTTAGGTCCATTATATTACCTGAGTTCACTATAAACAAGATTAACTATAATAAATGGAGTAAACTCCCGATAATCAGACGCTCTATTATTCGACACACTCGATTAACAGCATCCATCACACATTTCTCTATAAAGGTATTTCAGCTCTATTGCAAAATTATGAAATGAAAAATAATATTTTTATCTTATAATCATTTCTGCAAAGCTTCACCATGTTTAAAATTGATTAAATAACACCGATTCGATAAAATCATTCCGAATTTAGTCAATCACTTCTCACCAAGAAACACCCTTTCAATTTCTATAATTCCCTGTGGTTAAAAAATTGGTTTGAAATTCAGGAAGATTCAATAGTATTTTTATATTAGAGTCTGAAATCTTGCTACAAGTAAATCAGATTATTTTTACTTAGGGAATAAAATAAAGGTATACACACTCGCAGAATTTTCTTCTTAAGGCTATTCTTGAATCCAAAGGAGCTTTTTTTTGACACATTTCTTAATTAATTTTTGTTCAGAATAGCATGAAATTGACAGGTATTCTTATTTAGAAACTCTGCAATCGAATGGAGTTTTAATTCGACAACTAGTTCATTTATCAAAAAATGGAAAACAACATTCGATTCCAAAATACTTCGATAGTCAGACGTGCCAATTTTATGCCTTTGCGTTTAATAATGAGTCAGAAGGTTTCGGGTTGTTGAGCAGCAAATTTGAGGACCGCCTGCAATGCCTTTGTAGTAGAGAAGTTTTGAGGTGTTTCTCAAATTCCCTGCTCAACAATGCTAAACTTTATGACACAATTTTTGATTCATTTTTAAACGTAAAGGCATAAAATTGGCAGGACTGACTATTAAAGCGATTTAGGATAGAAATGAGTTTCCATTTTTTTGATAAATATATTTCTTATCGAGTTATAAGCAATAGTTGTCACGTGACGACAGGTATTTCTCTTTTCTCGCGTTCACACCTCGGAAATTCGGTTCAAAACGCCAACGTTGACAGTATTTTCTTAAAGATCTTCTGCCTTTACCAAAAAATGGAAAACGCTATTCGATTTCATAGTTTCTGAATAAAAACGCCTGCCAATTTCATGCGTTTCCGAACAAAAATGAATTAAAAATGTGTCTTGGATTCGAAAACAGCCTTAAAACCCTTCTAGTTGAACGCATTGCAAAAGAACGGGTTTTACAGGGGGTTGATCTCGGAAAACGGTCAGTAGGAAAAAACCAACGCGATTGAATTGAGAATCGCCTTAAAACCCTTCTACAACGCATAGTAATAGAACGGGTTTTACAGGCGCTTGATCTCGGACAACGGTTCAGTCGGAAAAAACAACGCTATTGAATTGAGAATCACCTTAAAACCCTTCTACAACGCATTGTACTAGAACGGGTTTTACAGGCGCTTGATTTCGAAAAGCGGTCAGTAGGAAAAAACAATGCAAATGAATTGACATTCGAGAAGTAGCAAATGCCATATGCTTTTGCGTTTAAAAATTGTATCCATAAATGTGTCAGAAAGTAGCGCATTATTGTGCGGGGAAAAATACTTTTTCGAGAACCGCCTTAAATTTTCCTTATTATTATTTGTACTATTTATTTCATGATAACAGTTTATTTCATTTATAGTCATTTTGATTATTAGTTTAAAGCGATTCTCAAAAAAAAAAATATTTTTCCATGCTCAACAACGTGACAATTTCTGACACTGTTTCTCTGGCACTCATTTTTATACATAAAAGCATGATGCTTGCAGGTATGTTTATTAAAATAATTTGTAATCAAAAAGTTTTGTTTTTTTTAATAAATGAATTCATTTTGAACTATAAGCGATTTTTGTCTCAGGAGACCAGTTTTTACCTTATTCCTGTGCTGTTGCGTTGAGAAATTCGGTTCAAAACACCATCGTTGATCGCATTTTTCTGCCTTTACCGAAAAACGGGAAAAAAAAAGTTCAATTACATAATTTCTTAATGAACACACCTGCCAATTTGATACATTTGCGAACAAAAATGAACTAAAAATGTGTCAGAAAATAGCCAGTTGTATTTAAGAACAGACTTAATAGTTATGTACAGTTAACATATGCATTTGATAATGTCTCCTTCTTATTCAACGATTTCGATTTTCAAACACACTCCTGGTTTCATGAGCAAACGGGTGTTTACTGTATACACTTTTTTAAAACTTTATTTTTAAAGGGTATATTAAAGTCTAAAAACTATCCACTTCCGCATGTTTCACATCAGAAACACTGAGCCAATCTTGCGTTGCACGTTGGATAAGAACAGGAAGGAAGAAACCTTTTGAGATGTTATAAGAAATACGACAGATATTTCCTGAGAACTATTGAGCAAGATCTATTGTTTTTGCACTGATTGAAAATTGAAGTGCAACATAATTCTGTGTAAATAAAAAGACTACGGTGTAAACTACCAATTAAAATGAAATTCTCCAACTAAATTGAGGAAAAAATTTGATTGTGTAAGTATTCTGCAGTACTCTTGTAATATTTTGAGTATTTTGCTTCCAAACTCTAAATTGTTCATATTATTATAAAGTCAATCTGTTGTACACGCATTTTATGGCATTTTGAAACTTCAGAAAAAGGTGACTAACTGCCTTTATTGATCTAAAACTTACAGATTTTATTTATGTACTAGATCTTGCGTACTTACATTTATGATTTATCTATATATACTTACAGGGTTTAAAAAATGCGGTCGCCACTGGCGACCAAGTTTTTCTAACTGGCAACCAAGTTTTTTTTTTTTTTTAATTTTAAACAAAAAATATTTTTGACTTTTATATTTAATTTAGAAAAAATAAGTTCATCAAATGCAAATTTTAAAATAATAAAATCAGAATTATTTCATAGACTTTGACCGGAAAACAAACAAAAAATTATTTTCCTGGTTCACTATTTCATCAATGTTCCCCTCATCAAATATAGAATTTGTGAAGTCAACTAACTATCTTGACATTTGTCGCATTCGGAAATCGGCATTTCCCAAACATGCCGGTTAGGTCAGTCTATTTTTTTTTTTTTTGGGGGGGGGGGGGTTGCAGAGATTATGTAATTTTTATATTAAAAAACTTAGTTTATATTATCTTTATAAATTATGTAACTATGCTAAACTATACTTTTTATTACTTTTTTTCTATTAATTCATCATAAAAAACTTTTGTGCATTTTGAAAATAAATGGCCGGGGGAGGGGGGGGGGTATTTTTTTTACTGGTGACTAGAATTTTTTGCTGGCTACCGGATTTTATCAAATTTGTAAAGCCCTGCTACACCTATCTTTTGTAAAATATACCTGCCCATATACAAGTGAGTTATGTTTGGGATTTACAAAGTATCACATAAAACAATCAGTAATGAAATGCGTATGTCATTTCCAGTTATGTCTAAATAACTGACTTTCTCTTTATCATTGATTGGCTCATTTTTCAATAATTTATCTCACCAATTGTTCAAAATCGATGAAAATTTGTATTTTCACAGTATTCGGCATATTGCTTTTATTTATGGAATAAAAGTATATGGTCTTAAACTTTTAAAAGAAAAGTTTTATTTTCACATATAGTTGGTCTTTTATGATAAAATAAACCACATACAATTATAAAGAACTTTGTAAGAATTAAAACAATACTTTTCTTTTTCTCTTGATTTAATTAGAACTCCAGTTATATCCATCGTCCGGATTACTACTACTATTATTATTATTATTACACATGGCATGCATGAGAGATTTTTCTTTATTTATAATAACTTTTAAGTTTATAGGAGTTAGAATGTAAGGCTGTTTATAAATGATCACTTCGACAGACTAAAAATTACTGTGGCCCCTTAAATTTGAACTTTAATCGGGATAATCTTAAAACTATTTGTACGGTTAAATTTGAAATTTGTTTAGTTAGAGTTTAATCATTCTGCCATCACGTATTACATGTGAGTGTTTATCGGATATTTTGTTGTTTGTTACTTGTTGAAATCACTAACTATGCTATCAGACAATTTTTGTTATTAATGAAGTTTTTAAATGGGACAATCAGAAACTTTTATCAGATTAACCTTAAAACTTTGTACAGTTAAATTTGAAATTTATTTAGTTGCTGTTTAGTCATTTTATCGTCACTTATTACAAACGGGTAATTATCAGATATTTTGTTGTTTGTCTCATTCTAGAGTAAGAGTTGTTTGTTTGCAGACCAATAAACGGCTTCTGTTATTGAACAAGCTTACCCTACCGCCTACCTGGTTCAAACTTAAAGCACCTAGCTTTTTCTGGTGCGATTTGTTTTCTAACATGCCAATAGTGCAATTCATGTGAGATAAGCGATGTTTTCAGAAGGCAAAATCTTGATACATGCAAGAAATCATATGCACTATAATATTTGTCAGGGTCAAGCATGCTGCATGCGTACTAATATTTGCCAGATAGCCATTGGCACGTTCTTAATCTTTTGTCGTTCTCTATCAATCAGTCTCAAGCAAACACATCTTGGTTTTCAAGAATTTCTTAGAAATTGCAAGAAGATTTCCGCTTAGAAAAAACTTTTTTATTCGCCTGATAAACCAATCTTAAAGAAACTGACTGATTACTTTTCTGATGCAACAACTGGTTTTAACAGCTGATATGGGATGAACCAGCAACAGCTGTGTTTCAGAAATCACGCGGCAATGACTGAATCGTACTAGTTGTAATTTTTCCAACTGATTCTGATTTCTTTACCAATCAGAATCATTCGGTTAAAACAATGAAAATACTGAGTTGCGCTGAAATCTTACACGCCAGGAAAACTGGTAAAAGTACAGATAAAAAATTCGAGATTTTTCACAAAGAATAAATATCCATATTAAAAATATAAACAGTACATAACTGTACTTGTATTTTGCTAAAATAATGTAAAATGAAAACGTTAAAATTTAGTTAAAAGCTAAATTATTCCAACAGTGTCGGCTAAAATTTTATAGCCATCATCAGGGACACCAAAGGACTAAACTTGTGAGCTTATAGCTTGAGAGAGACATGAGAAATGGTAGGGAAAGTGAAGGGAAAACCAAGAATGAGGTTGGGTTGGGTTGGGTTGGGTTGATTATTGACGGCCAATTATCTGCACTTGGGATATAGGCCCGGGGGGAGTGCCCTTCGTGGGGGTCTTTCTAAGGGAACCTAACCCGTATTTACGCATGGATAAATCCACGGCTCGAAGAAAACCACGAAAACTCCGAACGATTAGGCCGACGGGCGCGATTGGGATCGAACCCAGCACCTCCCGTCTACCAGCTTCGAGAGAACAACCTCTCAGCCACTGGTGGGGCTGAAAACCAAGAATGAAAAAAAAAAGGAGGGAAAACACATAATATGCTGGAGCCGTCAGTGACGTTGTAATAGGAAAAATCAAGATTATTTATGAGATAAAAATTAATAAATGATATAATATTATTCAAACTGTAAACATTTAAAAGATTAATGATACCTTAAATGAGAATTGGCTTATGAATTTATGGCTCCAGCATATTATGTGTTTTTACCCCTTTTTTCATAATTGAATTTCTCTACTATTTCTCATTTATCTCTCAAGCTATAAGCTCACCAGTTTAGTCCTTTGATATCCCTGATGATAGCTATAAAATTTTAGTCGAAACTGTTGGAATAATTTAACTTTTAACTAAATTTTAACGTTTCCATTTTACACTATTTTAGCAAAGTTTAAGTATAATTATGTACTGTTTTTGATTTTAATTTGTATATTAATCAACGGTGTACACATGCATCTTTAGTACATTGTGAACTTATCGATGCTATAGAATAAATATCTTTAAATAATATGTATTTAAAAAAATGTATATTTTAGCCAATTTTGTGAATTTATGAAGCTTTTTTGCTACAGCTTCGATAAAGATAGTTCTCAAATCTAAACTTTCAACTTTCCGACACATTCACGAAATAATTTTTATAGATAAAGACAAAATCTTCAGATATTATTCAAAATTAAAGGAATCGAAAGACGTTTTTCATTTCCTTAAAAGTAACGAATCTTTCAAAATTTGGGTATTGAGCCGATATTCAGGATATGACAATGAAGGAGTGATGGTTAGTATCGAGTTGCAAGAGACTATTACATAAAATGTATCAAATTTATAGGAAAACGGAGAACGCTATTCCACTCTTAAATATTTAAGAGTCGAATAGCGTTCTCCATTTATTTGACTGGTAATTTCATTTATTCACATCCAGGTATTTAAGAGTCGAATAGCGTTCTCCGTTTTCCTGTAAATTCGATACATTTTATGTTATAGTCTATTGCAACTATAACATAAAAACCATACACTGAAAAAACAAATTCTGTTGATTTTACAAAAAAAAAAAAAAAAAAAAAAACTGTTTATTTTACGGAAATGATCTATATTTATTACGAACTTACGGGTAAAATCTGTTAAAATAACACATATTTCGTAATTAATACAGATTATTTCCGTAAAATAAACTATTTTCTTACTGGTATCTTGGGTAACTAATTTTTTTTTTTTTTTAATGTAAAATCAACAGATTTATTTTTACAGTGTAGGATAGAAAATTAGATCATGAATGTGTCATAAATATACTTGTTGTTGAGTGGAAGGTATAAAACGCACTAAATACTTCCATAAGTGTTGCACAATATCGACTACATTTGTAAGATTTATTTCTGGAAAGTGTCGTTTTTAGGCGAATAGCAAATTACGTGTCTTACTCGTATAGTAGCACAAAGGAAATAGGCAGCATACTAGTGTTTAGGCTGTTCTCAAATTTTGGCATATTGTCGAATTTTTTTTATTTGTAAATACATAAAACCGACAAGTGATCTTATTCAGACGTTATAAAATCGAATAACGTTTTTCTCTTTTTGACAAACGCAAAGAATCTTTCAGAAAATGATGTCACATTCAGCTTTTTGATGACAATCAACGAACCGGTTTCGAAAATAAAAATATCTTCGTGGAAAAAAAAAATCCACAAAGAAAATAAAAAAACTACTCAACGGCGTAAATAGAGATTGGTCTCAGCTATACAATAAAAAGAAATCGTTTAAAAATATTAAAATGCAAACAAAATATTAGAAAAATAATGTCCTATAGGATTAACATTAGCGGACGGATCTTTTCTCGTGAGGGAAGAGGACCCTTAAAAGTCTACTCCACTCATGCGAAAACACCCTCTCGCTAATGTTAATCCCATGGGACAGTTCTTTTAAAATATCTTATTTGCATTTCAATATTTCATTTTTTTTTTTTTTTTTTTTTTTTTTTTTTGGCATTGGATAGTTGAGGTTGATCTCTACGCAGAGCGCTTTTTACTCTTTCATTTTTTTTCTGTTAATGAGGATACTTTTACTTTCGGAACCAGTTTCAAAAATGGCAGTATCCTCTTAAAAAAAAAAAAAAAAAAAAAAAGAGAGAAGAAGGCCTGCGTAGAGATCAACTTTAGCTATCCAATGCAAACTAAGTAAATAAATGAATAAATAAAATAAAAATACTGAAATGCAAACGAGATATTTAAAAAGAAATTCCCCGTGTTTTCCCGTGAGTGAAGTAGTCGCTTATAACAATATGTACTCCACTTATCGAAAAATGGAAAATGCTATTCGATTCTAAATCACTTTGATACGTCAGAAAGTTCTGCGTTGTTGAATGGAGAAAAATATTTTTAGTGAGCATCCCTAATTCAGCCTCATCTATATATAGTTGAAAACTGTTCGAATAATAAAAGATGAATTATCCAAATCAAAGTATTGTATTTCTTTTTTCTTTTTCTTTTTTTTTAAGAACATGAATTGCAGTTATGAAATTAAGCGCGTGATTTTAAAGGTAAACATTCGATGCTTATAAAAGAGTTTTTCTTTTAAAACTATTTTTACTTTTATACATATTTTTAAATAAAAATGTATCATGCGTTCCAATTTTTGAAATACTTTCACATATTTTTTCATTTTATTACTTAAAAGAACATTAAAAAAAAAATGTGTGTATCTATTTTTTAAATCCGATAGAGAGTTATTTAAATAAATAAATCTAATACGAAACAGAATTTTCTTTAAAATTTCACATGTTAATAAAGTTATTTCTAATTTGACGATCTTAATGAACCAACATTCTAAAACGGATGCACATTTATTGCAGTATGCATCAAGATTGCTCTTTAGACATATTGAGAATGTTGAACCAAAATTAAAACGCATGGAGAATTTTAAAAATCATAAACTGCGAAAAGTTTGTTTGGAGAGATACACACTTGAAATACATTAGAATATGTTACTTTCATTACTTAGTTTTGAGAAGTATAAAATCATACTTTGTGCCAAAGTATATGGCAATATATTGTTAATTTTACTTTTCGAACAAGTAGTGATGATTTGTGTGTGTGTGTGAGGGGGACACGATAACTCCCAAACGGTTACTTCCGAAAAAGCTCCTATTTGGCGAATGTGTTATAGACTGCTGTTACAAGAACTGGATAGATTTTCGTACGTACAACTCAATCAGGTATTTAATTCACAGCGTTTTCAAACCATTTTGCGCCCGACTCTATACAGGGAAAATCGCTAATGGAATGTGAAAGAGTACAGGTGATAAATATTGCGGCAATGTAGCCAAGTATTAGTATCGCAGAAGTAACGTCTCCAGTTTCAAAATGGGATGTCTAGCGTTCGAATCCAACTGATTACATTGTGTAAAAAAATTATAAAAATCTCCCTCCGCCAACACACACACACCTCTTGTTCTTTCTTTCTTTTTCTTTCCTATCTTTCTTTCCCCCTTTTATAAAAAAAAAAAAAAAATCTTCTGGACACTGTACGCCAGTGTTTGAAAAGCCGAATAAAATCACACCACATATTTTATTTTTTTTAAATTTTAATCCGCACATTCATACCGACCAAATTTTTAAATGTTCACAGCGTTTTTAGAAAACACGCTTTCATTAATTTGTATCAACAAAATGAAATTTTTGATAAAAACAAATATATTATATTTCTATTCCTCATGAGATTTCGTATAGCAACTATGTGTTATATATTTCGTCATCACGATATTGCCACACCCAGAAACAAATTTTGTTGAATCAACAAAAATTTGGTTGACCCAACAAAATTTTTTATTTAAATATAGGTCAATGGAAATTTTGTTTGAATCAACAATTTTTTTTTTTTTTTTTTTTTTTTTGCAATTCAAAAAAAAAAAAAAATTGTATCGTCAGCAAAAAATGCTTTGTTAATTCAAGTAATATGGTTCAATTTTACTTGAATTTTGCTAAAACAACCAAAATGTACTCAACAAAACATGTTTTGTAGTTTTAATCAATTCCTTTTTCAGGTGCAACAAAGTTATAAAAGCAGTTGAATTTACGGAATCCCCAAATCGCAGTGTGGACCGAAGTTTGCAGTCCGCGGATTAACACGGAAACAAAAATTCTTAATTTCGGTCAATTTTTTGCTCATTACAAAGTCCACCATCAGTGCCATTAAAATGTCTTGAAAGTTTTCAGATAAGTCAATAACGCAGCGAAAAGGGGGTAGAGGTTAAGAACATGCCAGAACAAAAGAAATGATAAGATAAATACCAAAAATCTTTGTTACTATAAATGATTATAAAACGAGTGAGATAGACACATTAGTCTAACATGTGTGCTGTTGTTAATCACTCTTTCTTTTTCCAGTCTTGCAATGATAAGGGGTGTTTTTATGAAAATCTGGAATAACTGTGTGCTAAACTTCTAATGTCCGCGCGTTTGTGCATTTGAACGACAGAATTGTGCTTATTTTTTTTCAATCGTGTGGGAAAACGCAGTGTTATTTCTGATATAATTCCGAACATGTGGGAAAAACATTGTTGCATTGTGGGGAAAATTATACATTAGACACAACCAACTTTTGCACCAAACAAATTATATTTATTAAATTTAAGTTTGAATAAGGATTATAACAGATTCTACATCACTCTTCATATCATTTGTTGAAAAAAAGAGTTTTTACACCAGTTGTATGCATTGAAAATTTTTAATATGTAAGTATCTATGCATGTTATAAGATGTATGTAAGTGTATAAGATGTATGCGAGTATGTAAGATATATGTAAGATAATATATTTAACATTTTCATGTAGGAATTATTTTTCAATGCAGATGAAATAAATATTTTGCTTTGCAATGCTCAAGAGTACTTGCCAAAAATGACATTTTTTTTTTTTTTTTTTTTTTTTTTTTTTTTTGCTAAAAATAAACTTTGGCCACCTCTAGTATATTTGAATGAAGTTTTAAAAAAATCTGAGACAATTATAAGCGTAATAAAAACACCTTTCGTTATTTTGCCAGTCCTTTAAATGCCATGCTAATATATATATATATACTATATCTAAAATAAAATGCTCATACCATTAGAAGTGTAACATCTATAGAGGTATATGAGCAACAAAGATATTCATTTAGTATTAATGGAACAGTTTTTAATATTTTTTTTTAAGCATAAAATCTTTAAATTATTTTTTCGCGGTTTTCTCTTTTTTGAAAACTTGCTGTATTTGAAATGCTAAAATTACAACAGTTATTTTTCAAATGGCTTGATTATTTTTTTATATATTCAGTATGATTTATTTAATAAAATTAGGGATGAATTTTGCAATAAAATGAAAAGAAAAAAAAACAGAATCCATGTTTTTCCTAGCATTTTCTCATGTTTATATGCATTTTATTTTTTTTTTCACCAAGACTAATTAATTAATTAATTGCAAAATCGATCCTTAAAGTTATAAAGTAGACTTATAACATAATAAAAAGAATCAGTGGATATTATTATAAAATGAAAGAGAAGAAAGGATTTTAAAATCATTTATTTTTTTAATTAAATTTTAAATTTTACCAACAAAATTAATTTTTTTTTTTTTTTTTTTTTTTTTTTTTTTTTACCGGTTAAAATGAGTTTATCTTGTAATAACTTCCAATAATATGCATAAGAGATAAATGAAAATGCTAAGGATAAATGCCAAGTCCCCTTACATAGATTTAAACTATATTATTAAGAACAAATATTAAAACAATTTTAAATCTTAAATTTATTGTAAAATTACAAAACAAACCTCATATAGGTTTACATGCATTAAACAAAGTTATTATTATTAATTGTTTAATAGATATTTGGGATGATTTGAACACAGGATATATTAACTCTTTCAAAGGTGGTGGGATATTTTTTATTCCACTTACTTTTAATCCACGTTTGTGCCAGAACTTTTTAACAAAATTTTACTTTTATAACTATAGTGAAAAAAGCTGTGAAATTGTATTTTCTTATTTTTAAATAAAATTTTTCGGTGTGAATTCAACATCACAGAAACACAATTATTTGTGCTTCGATAAGTTAAGACAAGGTAGAAAATTATTTTATTTTTCTTTCTTTTTTGCTTACTTTACTTACATTGTGCATACTTGAGAAAATCTTCCCTCCTGCAAAGCAAAGCAAAAAAAAAAAAAAAAAAGAAAAAAAAAAAAAACTATTAAAGTCGAATTTTAGAAAATAAAAGGGTCTTGCTATATCTATTAGCTGCATTGCACAACATTATTAAACTTTATATAATGTTTATATGTAATGAAGGACTAAAAATGAAATATGCGCAGATCGCTGTGGGTTAATTTACAATACAAATTCATTTGAGGTTAATATGAGATTGATAAGCGTACTATAAGGAAAGGTTGCACTCTACAAATGACATTTTCAAAACTGAGCAAAAATTACTCTAATCTGAGTAATGTCGCATATTCAAAATGGCTCCGAAGCAAAATTACTCAAATTTGAAACATGTATACACTCATTTCCGAAAACATGCACATACTCAAGAATAAAACATGTGCTCATATTTGAGTATGTCCATGTTTCAAAAATGAGGATGAACTGACTTCTATATGTGCTCATTTTTAAGTATGTCCATGTTTCAAAAATGAGTATGAACTGACCCTAATTATTTTTGAGTATGTCCATGTTTCAAAAATGAATATGAACTGACCTCTATGTGCTCAATTTCGAGCATGTCCGCATGTTTCAATAAAAAGTTCAAATAAAAAATTATTTTGTTTGAAACTGCGCATTTCTGATATTTCAGAATTGAAAGCATCGGGTCGTCCTATTTGAAACAAAAAGTTTCATTGCAAAATGAAAACATACTTAGATTTGAAAGTGTCATTTTTCTCAATGTGTATATACATATGAAATGATATGTTAAATGTGGAATATTTACAGTGTGAGAAAGTCATTTAAATATTAAAAAAGTATTTATAAATTTGAACTAACTCTAGGATATAAATAAAATACGTCAATAAAAAGATTTATTTTTTTCCCTTATTTTCATGATGGCTTTTACACGTCAAATATTCACAATTAAATTTATTTTACTTATAAATAGAAAACACGAAATGTGTTCAATTTTACACTCCTTTTACTATGTACTTCGTTGACCGAAATTCAATCGGGATAAATGTTAAAAATTTCCGTAACCGGATACAAAGCCTGTTGCCACATTTAATAATAATTGTTCACTGAAAAAAATGATGTACTCAAAAATGAGTAAGTCCATGTACTCATTTCGAAAAGAGAATTTTTGCATAATAAATGAACATGCGCATTCTCAAAATTGAGTAAGTCCACGTACTCATATCGAAATGAGTATTTTTGGATCAAAAATGAACATGTGCATTCTCAAAAATGAGTAAGTTCATGTACTCATATCGAAATGAGTATTTTTGGATCAAAAATGAACATATGTATTCTCAAAAATGAGTAAGTTCATGTACTCATTTCGAAATGAGTATTTTTGGATCAAAAATGAACATATGATCAAACCCAACATATTTGTATATTTATGAATGTGTAATGACGAAATTTCGGAGCCTAAAAAGCTATTATTTGAAGGAAAAACGAAGAATAAGAGAAATGAAAAGTGGATTTGGTTGTTCGGGATTTTCATTAAAGTGGATCCACTACAACACATTTACTCTTTTTTTTTCCCTCACATTTTACACATCTACTTTTTTTTTTTCTTGATAGTACTTCAAAATTGTGATTTTTTTTCCCACTAATTTTTTAAAAATTTATTTTAACTTTTTTAACGTGAGGTAATATTGTGTTATTTAAAAGTTTCATAACATAATATCTTTGCAAATTATAGCTATGCAAATTGGTATTAAACTAAACTGATTTTGCTTACAAATTTATGAATTACGCTAAAATTTATTATTTTATAAATTATAATTTTACAAAGTTTATAATTTTTTCCTTAAATTTATAAAATTAGTTAATATTTTTTCTTTACTTTTATAAAAATATAGTTTTTAACTTTATAACGTTTTTAATTTATTTCTTTAGCTTATATTTTTATAAATTAAACTAATTTAATTTAAATAAAATCAATAAGTCCAGATTTAAACCTACCTATCCCAAGGTCATTAATTTCAAATTTGTCTCTAAAAATCATTTTTTTTAAACTATTTAGTTTAACCGAACCGTACGCAAAAGCTCTTAGCATAGCTGAAATATAATAATTTAATTTATTATAAAAAAATTTATTTACATAATTTTTTTAAAATAAGACATTTAAAAAAATATTTTAATAGCATGCAATAAACACGTCTGATTAAGATAATTGTTGTTTTTATTAGAATTGATAAATAGATAATCAGGCAAATAATTTTAAAAAAGTATATGTTCGAATAAAGAAATTATTGGTACTGTTGCAAAAAGAAGCAATCAGTATTCTTAATGCAATGTTTTACGCATATAATACATAATAAATTGAAATTTATCTGTTATAAGACACCAAATCATACAGCGAAATATTGAAAATTATGAAAAGAAAATATTAAAAACATTGGAACTGAAAAAATCCATCTACAGATGAAACCTCAAGTTTCTGCAAGTTTTGCAAAATAACTAACAACATTTGAGAAGGAGGCGTGACCTTCATGGCGCGTTGGTCTGAGTCGTCAGGTTAGTACACAGGACATCACGGGTTTGATTCCTCTCATGGGCAAGGGTTGGTTAATTACTATAAACTCACGCAAGAATAAGCAGAAATGTATGTATCCCTTATAAGGTTGTCCTCGCGAAGTAACTTTTATTTTTTTTTTTTATCCTGTAAATTTTATTTTAACGACATAAACATTTTTAAATTTGAATACATCCATGGGATCAAAAATGAGTCATAGCAGTTGATATTTGAATACATCCATGGGATCAAAAATGAGTACATGTGTTTCTCAATTTTGAGTACATTTGGAACGGAGCTATTTTGAGTATGTGACGTTTTCAAAATTGCATACTTTTACTCAATTTTGAGTACCTATATTTTTTTCAGTGTTATAATGCTTATTACAGTTAACGCAATATTAATGCTTAGCATCATTTTTGTTTGACGAGAATCTTGCTTGTGGATCCGATTACGCAATATTAGCTATTTTCTCTCAGTGAGTATTACTTTTGTTTCATTTCGCATATACCACATACTTTGCAATATTTTTATATATCATTTTAGTTTTTGGCAGTTCTTGTACACGTTTTATGTTTTCTGCAATGATTCTCATTTGTGCGATGAGCGGGTATTGCGCGAAAATGATTTCTCCCGGAGATGACGACGAGACAAATCGATTTCTCAATCCTCACCCCCCATTCCCCTCTCTTTCAAAAAATATATAATTCATCGTTTTCATGAAAATTGTTAGAGCTGTTTTCGAAAATCCAAAAGCATATAAATAAATATATAAATAAAGAATTATTTCAGAATTGCTCGATTAATAGCATACGATAATGGAATACTCTGGTAAATGTTTCACCTTGTAAAAACGAATAAACTACTGACTATAATTTATCTCAAGTCTTTTTGAAATTGGTAAAAATCAAGATTATGTTTGAAAAAAAAGGTACTATTTTGAAATTTATTATGCATATTTTGAAATTTATCATGTATAATAATACCCTGTGAACATGTCCTTCATTGGCCTGGGTAAGCCTATTTTACCCAAACCCGACCTCTGACCCGCAGTTCGTATCGGGGTGTCGATTGACGCTAATGTTTTCTTTGCGGGTCGGGTTCGAGTCAGGTTGAATTTAAATGTTTAATGTTGGGTTCGGGTTGAGCCGAATTTTCAAAAGAAAGTCCTATGTATTTTTCAAATGGAAAAAAAAAAATCTTTATATTTAATATTAATGAGAGTATAGATATTCATTTTTATATAAAAAAAAGATAAAATTGGTAGTAAAGATATAATTGTAGACAACTTTTTCATAATTGTATTAACATATAGATTAATTTTTTTTTTCACTTCGGGTTCAAGTTTGAATAGTGCCGGTTCGGGTCAGTTTTGGCGTGGGTTGGTTTCGAGTTGATTTGAGAAGACTTTTCGGTATCGGGTCGGGTACAGTCCAACCCACGCAGGACTCAAACTGTGAACTTAGAGCCACGAAAATAATCCAGTCTCTGTAAATTTTCATGCATACATATATCTAAGACTTTAATATGATTCGTATGTTCTAACCATGTGTATAATTTATTTTTTATTTTTATGCTAATAATACATATATTAAGCTATAAAACACAATTGTATAAGTTTAAAGATGCATATTTTATAAATACAAATAAATATATTAACTATTTTATGTATCTTTTAAAATATTCTGTCAAATTTCATATATGAAACACATATGCTGATATCCGATGGTGAAATTTTAGTAAAACATGAAGTTTTAATTATTTTATTGTAAAGTTTCTTGACAAAATAAATACTTAATTAAATTTTCAGCAGAGCTGAAACTACGCCGGAAATTAATGACAATAGACAATAGCAAAGGATGTGAATTTTCACTTTGCTACACAGCGTACAACACAACCAACAGAGAGTCAAAATAAATACTTTTAAATAGTCTATATATTAATTTTAGTAATCGTTTATAAGCGTTGTTAATTTTGAGCTATATCTTATTAGTTAGATATACAGTGGAACCCCGATTTTACGTAACCCGTTTCGTACGTTATCCCGCTTCCTACGTTATTTTTCGTCGGTCCCAGAAAATTCCTATTCCGAGAATGTTAAATGTACCTTGATTCTACGTTATTTACTCTTAGCGTTTCCCACTTGGTACGTCATTTTACGTGAGTTACGTCAGGAAATTTTATCTTTTTTCACTCATGGAAAAATTTTGAAAAGAACAAAAATTCTTTCCACTTGGTCAACTGGTTGTTTGTTACCAAAAGCAGTTCAAAGTAACGAAGAACTATTATTCGTTTATCAGCACTTGACCAAACCTGCGTCATGTGATATCGGAGGGGGGGGGGGGGGCTTTCTTTTGCTATCTCTTAGTGATTCCCAGTAAAAAGTAGGATGTCTAAAAGAAAATCTCTCTCTGTAGCCGAAAAGGCAGAAATTATCGAAAAATCCAAAGTTTCCAAAGGAATTAAAGTGGATCGCGTAAAATCGTTCGGTATCGTTTATTTCACTTTACAAACCATCCTAAAACGAGAGGTATCTGTGAAATTAAAATCTGAAAAACTGGGATATTTGTCAAAGAAAAGAAAAACATTGAAAACCTTTCCTTTTAAGGAACTGGAAAATATTTTATACGAGTGGTTTAAACAAGCCCGTGCCGCCAAGATTCCAATCAATGGCTCAATTTTGTAAGAAAAGGCTCTTGAAATTTCTTCTCGACTTGAAATGCAGAATTTCATGGCATCCAACGGTTGGATCGACAGATTCAAGAAGAAGTATAATTTGTCTTACAAGTTTATTTGTAGTGAGGCAGATGGAGTAAATACTGTGGTCGCTGAGGAATGGATGGACAAAAACTTTGCCTTCTCTTGTGTGTAATTACTCAAAACAGCCACCTTTAACACAGATGAGATCGGATTGGGTTTTTTTAATCTCTTCCCTGATAGAACATACACCGTGAAAGGAGAAACGTGGCACAATCGGAAGCTATCAAAAGTGCGATTAACAGTTTTGTTATTACGGAACTGAGAATCTAACACCCTTTGTGATCGGTAAATCCAAGAAGCCCCGTTGCTTCAAAAACATTAACAACCACAATGCTTGGCAAAAGAAGATCTTTTTGGCTAAATCTTTTTGAAGATTTTGTAAGAAAATTGAATGTAAAAATGAGCTTACAAAAGCGAAAAATAATTTTATTCGTAGACCAGTGCACTCATGTTAATCTGAATTTGAAGAATATGAGTATAGAATTTTCCCCACCCAACTGTACCAGTTCACTTCAGCCACGTGACTTGAGAATAAACAGATCCTCAACAATGTATTATAGAAAGAAACTGGTAAAAAAAGGTCTTTTTACTTACCCATCATACGTAGTATAGGGTAAGTCTTGTAATCGTTTTGAAAATCGAAAAATTTTTTTTGACGGATTTACACGTTTCAGACACTGGAGATTCCAAAAAACATATTTTTAGAAAAAAAAATTTGCCGTCCGTCTGTGTGTCTGTGTGTGTGTGTGTCTGTTTGTGTGTCTGTGTGTCTGTAAACGCTCTATCTCCCGAACAAATTGAGATAGAGACTTGCAATTTGGTATGTACTTAGTATGTAATAATGGGAAGAAGCCTATTTCATTTCAATAACCTCGATTAACCGGAACATTTTTTTTCGGACTCTCGAAATATTCGTTCTGATGAAAGGTATATAAAAATTTTCGAAATTGTTTATTTTAAGTAGTAAATATAAAAATTAATAAAAAAACATAAATTTTGCATAAAACATGAAGTCGATCGGATAATGAGTTGCCAAGATATTTGTAATCCTATTTTCCACACTCTTCGATTTTTCATGACCCTGTATTTCATCCAAATTTCACTTCAAAGATATATTTTAATTGGAAATTTGACGCTTAATCAAATGCAATAAACCGCTAGTTAATAGGATTATTATTTTTGGAGTTATAAGGAAAAACCTCTTTCAAGCAATTCAGTAATCGAGCCTTTTTATGACGTCATCAAGCCACGATTTTATTTGAATTGCAATGCATTTTATAAGTAGTTTACACATTTTTATTTTAATATTTTACATTATACATATACATGATGGGTAAGTATTACGGTGGCCCCCAACGACTAGTTTCAATTGATTCAGTTGAGCTTCAAGATGCTTAGAAAACAAAGCTAAATGTGCTGGATGCATTTCATTTCATCTCATCGACGTGGAATGGTGTAGATGAAAAATGCCTGTCACATGCTTTTCTGAAGGGAGAATTTTCAAAATCCGAAATTTACAGTGAAGCGCCGCCGGAAGAGCTCTTTATGGAAGACAAAAGAGTATTAATTTATACTTGTAGATATCAATGTTGATGAGTACATTGATTGCAATAAGGATGTTATCGCTATCACAGACATTCAGACTATTTCCGATTTGATTTCGCAATATTGAAGTGAGGATGATATTGATGAAAATCCAGAAGACATCGTGGCCTCATCGGCAGAAGCCATTGCGAGTTTAAAAATTTTAAATAAATTTTAACTGGACATGAAAATTAAGAAAAAAAATAGCAAAAACTTGCATGGTATTGCAAATAGGGTATATGTGAAATTACACTTTAAAAGAAAACGCAATAAATAACAGACTTTTTTAAATACTAATATGGTATTGGTAAGTTTATTTTTGTATAGTTTGTTTTCTTGAAGTGTTTTTCTCTATTTGACCCCGATTTTACGTTTTCCCGTTTCGTACGTTTTTTTCTGCTGGCCCCGTGAAAAACGTAAAATCGGGGTTCCACTGTATATATATATATATATTGGGATAATCGATGTGAGTGAAATATATTGTATATTCTTAATGGTTTTTTATTTCCTATTTAAATATTTTCAAATTTTAATATTTCCAATTGTTGTCTGGTAATAATTCAGTGTACCTGGATGATTCTACTGATCTTAGCATTATGCCAGTAGAATTATGAAACACTGAATTATTATTTAAAACACATGTGGGTGCATCCAGGCTGATGAGTACATGTGCATGTGTTTTTTCATATCCAATTCATATTTAATTCTCATGTGGTCCAATTTTCCATTGTATATGGTTCATATTTAATTTATTAATCCATTTGTATTTACTTAATTGCAACTCCAATTTATAATTTTTTTTTTTTTCCCTTTCTCTCTATTTCTTTTTTCTTTTTTCAATATTCTTTAGGTATGAGTAAAATTTGGCCAATTACCATTGAAGCACAAGCTATGGTAATATTATGTTTGCACATGTTAATTATTAGCTATGTGGTATTCTGTATACACAATATCATTAATTATCTCTTTGGAGATTTAAGTAGAATGATAATAGTACTTGATATGTTTTTTGAAATTCATAGATATTATAATTATATATATATATATATATATATATATATATATATAGAGAGAGAGAGAGAGAGAGAGAGAGAGATAGATATGTATATAGAGATAGATAGATAGATAGATAGATAGATAGATAGATAAAGAGAGAGAGAGGGGGGGGGGGGAGTGAGAGAGAGCATCTCCCACGCATATGTGGGAGACGTGTTCTTAAGGGTGTATTCAATTCCAAACTGCTTATTTTGAGACACATTTTTAAATTCATTTTTGCTTCCAATTGGCAGGTTCTCTTATTCAAAAACTTTATAATGTCCGTATTGTCTCGATTTTTTGATAAAGGCAGAATATATTTCAGAAAATGCTGTCAAAGTGGACATTTTGAACTGAATTTCCCGAAGCGATAGCGCTGGAAACAACAACAACAACAACAAAAGAAAATTACCGTACTGTGAAAATAATTGTCTGTAAATCAATTTCTAATTAATTGAACGAAAATTAAAAACATGGGTCCCTTATAAATCTCTTCATAAATCACGCCGCCAAGTTTCATGTTTTTACTTTTAAAAATGAGTCTGAAAATGTGTCTCAAAATTTTGAGTTGTTGAGCGTGGAAAAATATTTTTTTTTAATACCGCCTTAAAGATAGAGCGATTTTTTTGAGAAAGCAGTTGGCTAATTCCAAGTTACCACCCATTTATAATAAGATAAGAAAAAAAAAAACGCTGCAATGTGGTTCGGTTTCAATTTTAGCGCAACAAAATTGAATTTTCGATTGACTTTTTTTTCATTAAAACTTTCTAAAATCCAAATTGACTACTTTCTGATACATTTTTAATTCATTTTTACTTCAAACGTATCAAATCAGTAAGTGATCTATGTAATTAAACTTTTTGTCTGTTTTTTTTGTTTTTTTTTTGGAAAAAGAAGAAGTATTTTAGAAAATGCTGTCAGTTTTTCAGACGTAGCAGCGCAGGAAAGATAAAAAAAACAGCCGTCCTGAAAAAGCAATTGCGTGTAATTCAAGATGTAATTCATTTATCGGAAAATGAAATAACTGTTCGATTGCATGTTCAATTTTTACACGTAAAAGCACAAAATTGGCAGACATTGATGTGGAATCGAATAAAGTTTTTATTTTTCGATAAAAGCACATTACATCTCTAGTTATAAGCGATTGATTGCTCATGGTGATCTTACCGGGATGGTCGTGTCCGAAAATTCGGTTTAAAATACAAACTTTAACAGCATTTTTGAATGATTATTTGCCTTTATCAAAAAATAGAAAACAATAGTCGATCTGATAGTTTTTGAATAAGATCACTTGCTAATTTCATGAGTATACAATTGAAAATGACTTCCGAGTGCATCAGAGAGTAGCTGATTTCAATTTGAGTACAGCATTAACTGCACAAAACTTGCAGTTACTACTCATATTCAGATACTATGAAATGGAATATCATTTCTCTTTTTCGTACCAAAGAAACGGGATCTTTCAGAAAAAAGGTCACTGAAAAAAAAGAAAGAAAAAAGGTTCAAAATAGAAGTGCAAATTTTGAACCGATTTTATACCAATAATACTTAAGGATAGGTCGTAATTGAGGATCAATTGATTATAACTCAAGATGTAATGCATTTATAAAAAGAAAAACGCTATTGAATTCCTTGTCATTTTCTCTTCTTTTTTTCTCTTTTACTCCTTTTTTTCTATCCTTCTTAATTACTTTTTCTTTTCTTTTCTTTCTTTTTTTCTTTTCTTTCTTTCTTTCTTTCTTTTTTTTTTTTTTTTTTTTTGTTAAAAAAAAAAAAAAAAAAAAAAAAAAAAAAAATCAGAACAGCTTTAAAAACGCTTATTTATATGAACATAAAGAAATAAAAGCAGAAAAAAAGGAAAGAAATTAGTTAACCAAAACATTACAGAAACCCAAAAACCGTCATATGCTATCGTACAATCACATCCGCAGTAAGATACCTACATATCTATACTGAATATTAACCCAAGCATCAACTTCATCAACTGCAATTTGTCGCCGATATATCATATTCACTTGATGGATATACTTATTTCTTTTATGAAGTTTCCGGTGGGGCACTTTTTTTACACCTTCATTGAGGAGGAGGCGCGGGTAGGTAACATACCCGCATAAAAAGAAAGTCAGGCGTATCGCGGAATCACGTGACTCGTGTCTGGCGAAGAAACTGGGTCAGTGTTAAAGCGCGCCGGGCGCGTGTCTCAAAAACATCAGGGGAGAAAGATTTTATTTGTTGCGGTTGTTTCATTTCGTTGTTCTCTTTTGCTCTTTTTCATTGTGTTTTTTAAAAGGCTGTTTATTTCTCTGGTTTCTTTATTTCCGATTCCGACTGTTGCTTCGTAGGGGGACCATACATTTGGAATTGTAAAGTCAAGAAAGATGTAGTACACATAATATTTTTGTGTCTGATAGATCAAATTTATAAGAATTCATCGGATTTGAAGAGTAAAAACAAAACGAAATAAACTGTTAATTTTATAATAAGTTCTAAATAAATGACAGTTACAATAACAACAACAAAATACTTTGTTACTGTTTGATAGATAAAAATTATAAGAATTCATTTGCCTTGACAAATAAAAATAAAACAAAATGAATTTATTAATAAAATAGAAACAGCTGTATTTTTGTTATTGTGAAACAAAATATGCTATTGTTATTGTGAAACAAAATATGCTATTGTTATTGTGAAACAAAAACAATTACAATAATGTGTAACTGTACATACATAATTTTCGAAAACTAACTTCATCACATTGATAATTCATCTTTTTTTAACCAAAAGCTTCTTTTTTCTTTAATTTCTCACGATGATACATTTGGAATTGTAAAGTCAAGAAAGATTTAGTAAATAGAATATTTTTGTGTCTAATAGATCAGATTTATTAGAATTCAACTGATTTGAAAAATATAAGCAAAACAAAGTAAAATATTAATATAATAGTAAATATTAAATAAATTATTCTTGTTGTTAAAACAATAACTATTTACTTTGGTATTTGATAGATAAAAATTATAAGAATTCATTTGCCTTGACAAGTCAAATTAAAACAGAATAAATTATTAATAAAATAGTAACACTTGTATTGTTGTTGTTGTAACAACAACAGAGAGAATTATGTTAATGTGTAACTGTACACACATAATTGTATTTTTTACACAAATAATTTTCCTCTAACTGCATCACGTTGATAATTCATAGTTTTTTAATTAAAATTTACTCTTTGCTTTAATTTCGCACTATGTTTGTTAAAGAGAAAAAAAAACTCAGTTTATTATATCCGTTTCTGTTTCAAAGAAAGAAAGAAAAAGCCTAAAGCGCGCTTGTTTAAAATAAGAATTTTTCTTCATTGTTTTATTTATTTTTTTTTTTCATTGGTGCAAAACGTTATTTTCTTATATGTAATTTTTATATGTACAAGAAGGTGTCTGTTTATTTTTTATTCAGACCAAAATATTACTTATATTCGTAGTTACTGTGAAGGTTGTATTAACTTTTAAATAATAAATAAATGTTTACGTGTCAATAGCTCAACTTGTTAATAGTTTAACTTTGTTTTCAGGAATAGATCACGTATTCATGAAAATGTGTTCGCTTCGAAATGGTTATGTTCTTGAAACACTTCTACTAGAACGCATTGCAATAGAACTGGTTTTACAGGCGCATCGCCTTAAAACGTTTCTACCAGAACGCATTGCAATAGAAAGGGTTTTACAGGCGCTTGATCTCGGAAAACAGTCAGTAGGAAAAACCAATGCGTTTGAGTTGAGAATTGCATTAAAACTCTTTTACTAAAACGCATTGCAATTGGACTGGTTTTACAGGCGCTTGATCTCGGAAAACGGTCAGTAGGAAAAATCAACGCGTTTGAGTTGAGAATAGCCTTAAAACGTTTCTACTAGAACGCATTGCAATAGAACTGGTTTTACAGGCGCTTGATCGCAGAAAACGACCAGTAGGAAAAAGCAACGCGATTAATTTGATATTCGAGAAGTAATATTTTCTTTCTTTCTTTCTTTCTTTAGGGGGGGGGGAGGCATTTTTTTCTCTGCCAAAAATAGGATGTGTAGAAAATATGTGATTTTTTTTAAAAGTAGTCATTTATGTTCATTTTTCTTGGAATAAAATTTGGAAAAAATGATTGTAAATAATGAGTAATAGAAAAAAAAAATGATTGTCGTTGAATATAATATTTTATTAAATTTATGTTAAATAAATTGTATTACATTTTTAACAACATAGACTTTTAAAATAAAGTTTAAAAAAATCTTTTCATTTCTAAATTCTTTCTTTTTTTTTTAGTATTCTAAAATGAGAAAACAGAGTTAATTAGCGAATACTAGTAGAATTTTATAAGTCTTTCGGGGGAACAATTAATATAGCTAAATCTGCTGTTTTTAACATTAAAACTTTTTGTCTCATTTTCTAATTCAGGGTTCACTTTTTCGGTTCTTACGACTTTATTTTGCACCATTATCGAATAAATGTTTTATTTATCCTATTTAACATTAGCTACCAACCCGTTTTTTGAGTACCACAATTTCGTATAGTAATCTTAGTGGTATTTAATCGCAGAATTTTTGTTATTAAAGAAAGTAAATATTTCTGTTCGGTAATAGATGTGCTAAAAAAAGGGGGGAAGGGATTGGCAGCTATGTATTTAAAGCAACACTTATTATTTAAGATGTGCTTCTATTATTACAGATGCATCGGTGTAATATTTTTTTATCGATCAAACATTTGGATTTCCTCTTTATTTATTTTTCTTTTTAAAATTTTTTAAAAGGAAATAAATCGTACTTATTTCTCAGTATTTATACTTTTTGAACTTATACTTAAGAAACTTACATAAAAAGGTCATGTTTTCTTCAAAAATTTAAAAAATAAGATGATTTTTTTCAGATAATTTTTAATAGAAATTTAGAAAGCAGATGATTCAGTAAAAGTTAATTTTAATGTGAAATAATTTACAAAGAATATGTTCTTGGTTATCATCAAAAACTGAAAGCAAGAATAGCGAACTTAATACTAAACATTGTGCTTAATTATCTAATCTATTTCTAAAATATTTCTCAAAAAATATTCTATATCAACTAAATATTAAAATTTCTTCTTCGGTACTTTAACACTTTTATGCTTGATTATTATTATTATTATTAACATTATTACCTCCCTCCCTCCCCCCACAAAAAAACCTTTATACTCCTTGAGTAGCGTAAAAAATAAGTCATAAATATTTTTAAAAATATATCTTCAGTTTTTAAGATTTTTTTCATTCAATTTTGAAATTTATGGTTAGATGCGTAAAATGTAGTTTATCAAACTTTATTATGTTTTTTATTTGACAAACATATATGGCATATGAGTGCTCACCAAAATTGAGTAGGAGCATCCAGATTAGGCTTAGCTAATCTCACTCGCCACTCGCGAAATAGCGAGTAGAAATCTAGATATGGCTGGCAAAATTTTACCTATACAAGTTATCGTGGCGAGAGAATTATTCATGGACGAATTCTTAAAATTTCCGGGAGTTATGAAACAAAAACTCTTTGCCACATTTGGATGTTTTCTTCTAGTGAATATGGAGGCAGCAAGAAAATCTACCTGTATTTTCCTTTCCTTGAACAAAATCCTGGAAATGTGGGTGGGAATATTAAAGAATAAAATAGATGTGAATGTGAATCACCTTATGGTACGATTAGAAATCTTCAGAATCGTTATTTTTTTAGAATAACTAACCGAAGAAGTTTCAGGATGCTTCCTGAATATTATGAAATTAATAAAGTTGAAATCTGCACTGTTAAAAAAATGTTGATTTTTACAGTAAAAAACTTATTTTTCAGGGAAAAAAAAAAAAAAAAAAAAAAAAAAGAACTGCAAACCGTTTATTTTGCTGCAAAATCAAAGTTCGTAGAAAATACACATTCTGTTTTGGAGGAAATCTGTAAACTGGCTATTTTATGGGCAAAATCTGTTAAAATAACAGAAATTTCATAATAAATACAATTTTTTTTTATCGTAAAATAAGCAGTTTTTTATTGGCGTCTTGGCTGACAATCTTTTTCTGTAAAATCAACAGAATTTCTTATTTTTATTTTTATTTTATTTTGTTTTATTTTTTACACAGTGGTACAATCCCTGTCAACGCAGCTGCATATGAATGTGGACTCATGTCTACGAATCGCATTTCACACTCAGCTCCAGGAAGATGTATTGGATGATATTATGATGATCAACTGCACTTGGAAAGGCTAATAAACGGAAGGTCTATTCACCATTTAAACCAGGATTTGCAATGAAATTAGGATGCGAATAAAAACTAGTAATGCTAAAATCAAGCGCCCTCTATGTGCAAAAGATGATTTAATTTCAAGAAATTTTATAAAATTTGCATTATATATAAGCATGATTTGATCATTTCTCTTTTAAAAAATTGTACACCATGATAACTATTTTACGAAACATTTCTCCCCTTCTGATTTATGGCTGGTAAGTTTTGCATATATATATATATATATATATATATATATATATATATATATATATATATATATATATATATATATATATATATTAGCAATGTTATGGCTAATATGATGGTGAAACCACTCATTTTATTTGTGGTATTTAGGCATTTGGGACTTGATAATTCTGGCTAAATTCCACGAATTTCATTTCATTCATTCAATTTCATTTATTCAATTTTTAATTTAATTTCTTCTTCTTTTAAATAAGTTTTCGGTATCTATATTCAGTGTGTTGGGGAATACTTTCATTGTCAACTAATTGTTACATACTTAATCATTATTTCATAGTTTAAGTTGGTGTTATGGTAATGTTTCATTTATGGTTATATATATATATATATATATATATATATATATATATATATATATATAAGTAATATAACAACGGATGTCAAAATAACATCATAAAATATTTTTTGTAAATTTATACAAGACCCCCTTAACGACAGATCTTTAGACGAGGTGAATAAGTGCAAAAGTTACGTAAGGAAGAAACTAAGAACACACATGTATCAACCGTTTTTACACAACACTCGTGGGTACGCCAGCTTATTTTCATTTTTAACATAATAAGATTCTCCCGTTCCGCTTTTTTTTTACTCCCCATATAAGTAAAAAAATATGTACGTTTGGAATAGGCGAAACGTTTAACATCACCTGGATTTTGTTATGTAATTTACAACTGTGAAGGGCATTTTTGTATATAGTTCAGAAATCGCACAGCCCTTCCAAATTGTACAATATTTATTTTGCTTTCTTAACAACAATGCATTGATTTATTATTTTAGGTGTTGACTTTTAATGTGTATATAGGACAGTATGTGTTGTATATAACTAGCGTGCACGTAAAAAAAAAAAGGGAGGGGGGATTAGATTTATAATAATAAGAAGAAAAAATCTTTTCATAGATATTTTATTTAATATTTTTATATTCTCAAAAAATGTAAGCACATTGTGTTTTTATGTTAAATATTGAACCAACGACAATTTAAATATATATATATATATATATTTATCATTTTCGATGTTATATTTTAATTGTGTTCTTGAATTAGAATTTCACCACTTTGACATTATTCATAATAGGACCGATGTATTTTCCTGATCATGGAATATTTCTTTTACAATTACGTGCTATTAAGTAACAAATCATGCAGATCTTTGTTTTGATTACTAACATGCACTTTTTGAATCATGACAATTGTTTAGATATGTTGCCCAATAGTCGTTGCGATACACATATCTTATACTATTAAATGAGGAATTCTTGTTTATTTATTTATATATTTATTTATTTTTGGGTTCTTGAAAATAGCTCTAACGATTTTCATGAAAACGACCAGATTGAGTGTTTTTGGGTCTAGAAATCGATTTGTTAGGGTGGCATCGCCAGCAAAAATTGTTTTCATGTAACAGCCGCTCTTCTCCCAGTCAGAAATCATTGTAGAAAACATAAAAAGAGCACAAGAACTTCCAAAATTTTAAATGAAATGTCAAATATAGCAAATAACATGTGATATGTGAGATGAAACAATTTATTATGTTAGAAAAAATAGTTAATATTCCGTAATCGGATTCCTAGGCAAACAAATATGATGCTTGATATTAAATGTGCGAATTAGCTTTGAATCCGTTTACAGAAATTGTTCCTTGGAAAATTCCAGCAAAAGTTTCTCTCAAATGTCCTGAGTGAAAGATCTGCCAATCAGGTAACTTATTAAGATCTAAAATACTATACGAATTTATTCAAAAAATCATTGCTGAAGAAATAATAATACATTTGAATTTTTTTTGCGTCCCTGTAAAAACAAAACATATGTGTGATAATGTGTCATAGAATGAACATTTCCAAAAAAAAAAAAAAAAAAAAATCCCTGACGGCTCGGCCTACAGGCACAGAGATAGATTTCGAAGACGCAGACCGTGGGGCGCCTGTTTGTCGGGAATTGCGGAAGAAATGACCTTTTTGCCATGATTCGGCAGTTAGAACCGCCTACTTCGAAACCTAACTTGTTTGTAGGCGGAGCCAGCAGGGATTTTTTTTTTTTTTTTTTTTTTTTTTTTTTTTTTGCTATAAGAGTTGGTCCTATAAAAAACTTATCAATATATAAGTTTTAGATAATATTAAGAGGATTTATAATAAATTTAAGCGGATTTGAAATCTTGGGAATTGACGAAGTTATAAATTTTTTTCTTCTAAAACCCCCCTCCCCCCGTTGGGTCCATTTTTAATTATATCAAAAATCTGTCATACATAAATTTTCGGCACTTCTCCTAGACGTAATAATAACTTCAAACGGATTCGATACGTATCATAATTAAGAAATTATGGGTTTTTTTCTGTTTTCACAAAAAGGCCCCCCCTCCCCCCTCCCTTGGTTCGATTATGCCCATTAACAAACTTGACCGAGATTTTATGCCCCTTGATTTTATGTATCAGTTTCGAAAAGATGCGGGAGTTGGAACCGCCTACTTCGAAAAATAACTTGTTTGCAGGCGGAGCCGGCAGCGATTTTTTTGTTTTTAATTTTTTTTTGCTATAAGAGTTGATCCTGTAAAACACTTGTCAATATAAAAGTTTTAGATAATATTAAGAGGATTTATAATAAATTTAAGCGAATTTGATATCTTGTGAATTGACGACGTTATGAATTTTTTTCTTCTAAAACACCCCTTTTTTCCCCCCCTTGGGGCCATTTTTAATTATATCAAAAATCTGTCATACATACATTTTCAGCCCTTCTCCTAGAAGTAATAATAACTTTAAACGGATTCGATACGTATCATAATTAAGAAATTATGGGGGGTTTTCTGTTTTCACAAAAAGCCCCCCCCACCCTCCCCCCCTTGGTTCGATTTTGCTCATTAACGAACTTGACCGAGATTTTATGCCCCTTGATTTTATGTATCAGTTTCGAAGAGATCTGTGCAGAATTATTGCAGTTATCGTATTCATAAAAAAGTGACATAGATAGATAGATAGATAGATAGATAAAGTTTTGAACTGGTGCTTAGATCTTCAAAAAATTTTCAAAAATTCCAACTTAGTTGAGAATGTAATAGGTAGTATTTCTTACGAAATCTACCTATATATATATATATATATATATATATATATATATATATATATATATATATATATATATATATATATTATGGTCTAAATCAGAAACATATTCAAATTTCTAATCAATTCGAGCCATTTTAGTACCGTAGATGATAATATATTCCAATTTTTGACGTTTCTCCAATATAAATTATTTTTATTATGTAGAATAGTACTGTATAATACCTTAGTAATGTATAAAAAATTTATGCTTATTATAACGAAAGCCACTGTCCAAACAGAGAGAGAGAGATAAACTTGCTACTGTTACTTAAGAAAAGTATCGTATCTGTATGTACGCAGGTTTCTTGTTGCCAATCGCCTTTGCGCCAAATCACGACAAAATGTTTCATTTGGCAAGAAATCGAACGATTTAAATCGCCAACTTGCGGTAGTTGAAAAACAATTCCTTTGGCGACACTCGCAATGATGTTATTGAACAATTAAAAGTTTTCTGTGTAACTTTTTATTTGTGTTTTGACATTTTTCAGAGATCATTCATATTTTTATCAAATTGTATTTATTTGTTTTCATTTAACCTGCTAACCTTCTATCCCGAGTTAACTCAAGTTTTACTTTATAAATCTATTCAGAAATATATCGGGCTAGATTTTTTTTTTTTCTGGACTTTGCAAAGCTTCTATAATACATTTGTTTTATTAGTTGACATGACCTGAAAAGCGGGTCCGATCGGTTGTGGGTGAAATAGGGTTCTCGACCCGATGCAAGAATCTATAGGCTCGCGGTATTCTAGAAGCTGAATTCTCTCCTGCACGTGTTTAAGGACTAATTTTAAATATAAATTGTAATTTTTCTTTTATTTCTCATGAAATGGTTCACTTAAACATCCATTTTTAGTGATTTCATAAAACAAGTTCTTAACTTTCATCACAGGTGAAGTTTCCTCCTCAAAAAAACATCTCTCCACCCATCTTTTTACGCAATCCAAAGTTATCGCATTTCTTGTTAGTATGAAAACCGATTTCTGCATAGTCCTGAAATCCACTAATGTTACATGTGAATCACAGATGAATGCAATCAAAGCGTCATGATGAATAGAGTAATCTAGTACCGTTGTTTCATCAGAAAAATAAATAAAACAATCATTGTAACGCCAATCAATGCAACAATCAATAACAATAATCAGTGTTTCAATCGAGAGGTCCTTCAAGAAATTTTCCTTGTTAAAAGGTCGCTTAAAAGCAATCATTTTCCAGAAAATAAAACAAGGAACAAAAATATTTTAGTGAATCAAGAAACTATTGGACATGTTATTAAACTTTTGTTTTTAATCGCTTAATAACACATATCATTTGGCAGCCTTAAAGTGGTTCTCAAAAAATTCCTCGCGCAAAGACGCAAAACTTTACACGTTTTCTGACTCATTTTGAAATCAATATGTACTCTAAGTTTTTTTTTTTTTTTTTTTTTTTTTTTAAGATAAATGAATTGCATCTTGAGTTATCGATTGGTGATTCAGAACGGCAATTCTTTTTTGCTTTTTTGCGCTGCCACATCCAGAAATTCGATTCAACACGCAGCTTTTGACATAATTTTCTGAAAAATCTTCTGTCTCAGAAAAACGAAAAAAAAAAAAAAAAACCCAGTTTGATTACATAATAAGATCAAATATATAAGAAATGAATAAATAAGAACAAATACCAATTTGATATGTTTGTGAACAAAAATGAACTTAAAAATGGGACACAAAGAGGTCAGTTTGGATTTGAGAACAGTCTTAAAATAATTCTGAGAATAATTTCTTCCAGTAAGTATGCTTAATAACAAACCAGTTAAGCTATACGCATAATGCCCGACAGGTAAGGGCATGGTCAGCGGTATTATAATAATAATAATGCTTAATAACAATATTAAGAGTTTCAGATATTACAGTTCATCCCCCGCTCCCTTCAAATTAATAACAATAATAATAAAAAGAGTTTAAGATTTACTGTTTATTGTCTCCCACCCCCCTACTCAGATTAATAACAATAATAATAAAGAGTTACAGATATTCCAGTCTTTTGTTTTTCCCTTCACATTAATAACAATAGCAATAAAAAATAGTTTTAGGTTTTACAGTTCATTGCTTTCTCCCTCAGATTAATAACAACAATAATAAAGAGTTTCAGATATTATAGTTCACTAGATGGAACCCGTCAAAACTTGACGGCAAACAACTTGATAGTACCATAAAAATAAAATTCATAGCTGTTTTAAAAAGTTTGAAATTTTTGAAGAATAATTCGAATAAAATACTCTGTCCACTGCAGGGGCCCCACCAGTGGCTGAGAGGTTGTGCTCTCGAAGCTGGTAGACGGGAGGTGCTGGGTTCGATCCCAATCGCGCCCGTCGGCCTAATCGTTCGGAGTTTTCGTGGTTTTCTTCGAGCCGTGGATTCATCCATGCGTAAATACGGATTAGGTTCCCTTAGAAAGACCCCCACGAAGGGCACTCCCCCCGGGCCTATATCCCTAGTGTAGATAATTGGCCGTCAATAATCAACCCAACCCAACCCACTGCAGGGATCGATCCTACACGATAATCGGAAGACAGAAGAAACGCGCCTTATATCACTCGACCACCGTTTTCGCATTTCAGTGTGCTCTGAAACTGGTTAAGTTCTAGATTTAAGTTTACGCATGCGTATTGGGTACAATTTCATGTGAATTTGACAAAAAAAAGGCCTTTTATTTTAAATATATAGATTGTTTCCCACTCAAATCTATATCGCATTTTTTATTTTAAAGTTTAAAAAAAAAAAACATATATATTAAGTGGCACTTCTCCCCCTACGTAAAGAAGGTATACTGAAAACTAACCTTATCGAATATCTTCAGCCTATAAATTTTTCTTTTTATAAAATAAATATCATTGTTAAGAAAAAACATTAAACAAAGTATACGTTAATAATGATAATGATTTTTACTAAACATATATATATATATATATATATATATAACTAGTGATAGAAATGATATATATATATATCTTAATCTGAAAACTGCAAAAATCAACCATACTTATTTATTGTATTTTAAAAGTAGTTAATTTTATTTCTAATCTCCTTTTGCTGAAATTGGAAACAAGTTTTCCCTAAGTCCTGTTTATGTTGAGAACTTTTATCAAATCAATTTCTTATCTATAAAAAAAAAAAAAAAAAAAAAAAAAAAAAAAAATTATAACGTATAATTTTTTGGTTGAGATAAACAATATGGCCATGTTGAGCCACACTTCTTATGTCTCTAAAATCATCGAAATTTAAAATTTTAATAAAAATCGTCTGACTTATTCACATTGAGTTTTTACAGTATTGCTTGAACTGAAATATATCTTTTTTTTTTTTTCTTTCTTTCTTTTCTTTTTTTTTTTTAATCGAAAATAAACTTTTTTCATAAATCGTCAATTTTATTTTTCATTTTCCATATTTGAAATTTTCTTGAAATTTAAGCTTTACAAAATTCTTTTCTTCTACTGAAGGCTTTGGAATGTTCCAATTGCCAATCTAAAGATTTTGGCAAGAACTCGAATTAAAAATTTTCATATTTGAAAATAAACACGGTGAAAATTCAAAGATAAATTGAAATTTTTCAAGTGCGGCATTTGTTTGTTTTTTTACAAGAGTTCAATATATTTTTCTACGGTAGTTTATTATTTATTTTTAATATAAGTTTTCTACAATTATATATATTTTAATGCATTCAAATAAAAGTGACTTCACAGCCTGTGTTTTTATAAGTGAACCGAATACTGAAGCTGTGACAAGGGTCGTAGAGAAAAGAAATCTTGCGCCCGACTATATTCATTTATGGAGTCCCATAATTTTAACAAAACATTTATAACGCAACATTTTTCTTTACGTTTTTCGATTATGCGCCTCTTCCAAACTAGCAACCCAATGGCGTACCATGAGAGGATGGGGAAAAACGGATATCACTATTTTCGAAAAGTTCTTATTTAATTGCAGAATTATGAGATTAAAGAAATGGCGAAAATACTGTTCAGAAATATGGGTATCCATATCCCCCTTACACTCTCCTCCCACCACATATATCCCTCCTTTTGGGCACGCCACTGTTCCAGCTCCAAGATTACAACCTCAGCAAGTCTTTCCAGTCGTCGGATCAGATTGTGTTGAAAGTCTGCAATATGAAAAGGTCTTTATCTATACTTTCACGATATTCTGGGAACTCACAATGATTTTTATATTAGTACATCAAACTGTATAACTGTAACAAATTTCATTAAATTATGACGATTAACTTAATTTTTTAAAAGCGAAAAATTGTCCCAGGAGCTTGTGAAATGCTGTACTTATCAGTTAGCATTTACCAGTATCGCTATATACTTAAAACTATTGCATTACAACAAGCATATCATTATTGACTTGACAAACTCAGCTCGAAGTTTAATTTTGCTGTTTGAAATAAGGTACGTTTGGAAAAAAAATGATGTACTGTAGATTACATTTCTTGAAAGTGTTGCTGGTTTAAGATAAGCGGAAGTGTTGCGATAAAATTTTGTGACCACAATCTACAAACGGATTAGGATTTCCATTTGTAAAAAGCGATTATCAACTGGTTAATAATCATTACGTGATACCGAATAAATCTACAGTATACTCAATGTCAGCGATGCAAGTTACATTTTAATTTTGTCCCCATTTTAATCATTATAGAACACAGCGGATCTCTGAATCTGCTCATTACAATCCGACCAAGCAGTCAAATCGCATGAGAGTCGGCCATTTTTACTGAAAATTATTTTTACGAATCAAATTCTATAAAATTTACCTTTTTGGAAAGATTGTGATAACCATATTTCGGGTTCTATCACGTTCTTTAAGATGAAAGTTTATAGAATGAGAATTTTTTAAACATATATACACGAGTAAAGGGAAGGGATTCTTAACCCTATCGGAACCATGAGTGAATATACGCATCTTCAAAATGTGTATACAGTATTTATTTTTGGTTATAATAATAAAGAAAAGTAATATTTGCCTTATTTAATGTGTTTCTCAACTGACCTGCTCAACAACGCGAAACTTTCTGACACATTTTCTGACTCATTTTTAAACGTAAAGGCATCAAAACTGGCAGGCCTGACTATTGAACTGATTTGGAAACGAAATGCATTTTCCATTTTTTTAAATAAATAAATTACTTATCGAGTTATAAGCGATTCGTTTCACGTGACGACACGTTTTTCTTCTTTCTCGGACTGCGGCGTCGGAAATTCTGTTTAAAACATCGAATTTGACAGTATTTTCTGAAAGATCTTCTGATTTTACCGAGATATCGAAAACGTCTTTCGATTACAAAGTTTTGAATAAGAACACTTGCCAATTTCACACGTTTCCAAACAAAAGTGAATTAAATAATATGTCATAAAGTAGCCAATTTGCATTTGAAGACATCTTAATTAGAGCATTTTTCTGATTATATAAGTAAATGTATATAAAAATGTATATAAAAATGTATATAAAAAAATATATAAATGTATAAATATATATACATAATAATAATAATAATAATAATAATAATAATAAATAAATATATAATTGCATTTAAAAAAAAAGTGGTTTGCTCTGAATAAAATTCGTATATGGGACGCCGATCTAGAAAGAATTAATTAAAAATTTGACTCCTGTGCGTGTGCAACCTCAGGGACAAAGCTATATCTACGGTTATATCAAGCACTTCAAGATGAAATTTTGTTGGATGATAAGGCAGTGATGTTCCAACCACTACATTCGTATAAAAAATGTAACAGAAATCCGTGTGAAGCCCGTGGCTAAGAGGATAAAATTCGTAAAAAATACAGAGAGCCGCAGAAAGAAAGAGTTTCAAGCAGTCATACGGCACTACCGCAAATTCGAATAGACGCTTCATTGGCGTCGTTAATTATCACTCTCCATGCACCGACTATCTGTAGAAAAACACACGAAAGTTTTTTCACCAAGCGCAAAATAGAGTTGCTGCGGCGCTGATCTAAAAGTTAAAAAAAAAACGGTAATATAATTAGAAGTTTCCAAAATATTCTGCAATAAGTGCGTCTATGAGAATTATTTCTTGTTTAGTGGGAGAGAGACCACTATATAGACTTTAAATAATGCAATAAAACTACTAAAGAGGTCTCTAAGGCTGTTCTCAAATCCAAAAGGGCTACTTTCCGACACATTTCTGAATTCATTTTTGTTCGGAAACGCATGAAATTTTCATGTATTCTTATTCAGAGACTATGTAATCGAATGGCGTTTTCCTT
This sequence comes from Maratus michaelseni, assembly GCA_963931845.1. Lineage (NCBI taxonomy): Eukaryota > Metazoa > Arthropoda > Arachnida > Araneae > Salticidae > Maratus > Maratus michaelseni. The sequence continues at coordinate 144,358,037 of OZ007593.1, read as the reverse complement.
TTTTTTTTTTGTAAAGGCTGAATATATTTCAGAAAATACTGTCAAAGTGGACGTTTTGAACCGAAAAGCGGAGGAGGGAGAAAAACGTGTCCTCTCGTGACAAGAATCGCTTACAACTCGTTAATTAATTTATCAAAAAATGGAAAACTCATTTCGATTCCAAATCGCTCCAATAGTCAGGCCTAACAATTTTATGCCTTTGCGCTTAAAAGGGGGTCAGAAAATGTGTCAGAAAGTTTCGCGCTGTTGAGCAGATCATTTGAGAGCCCCCTTAATAAAAATATATTTTTTAAATATGGTATCATTTATTGATGTTTTAATGTTTTACTCATACATGATAAAATTAAACGTTGAATTAAAAATATACCTTTGATATTAAAACAATCAATAATTTTTTTGCCCCTTTTACATTCTTTTTTTGCTTCCACCTTTTAACAGAAAACAATTAAAATAAAATAGTTTAGAATTTTTATTTTAGAAAATAATGAATCTAACAAATACATCTTTCGTTTTTGAAAGAGAGATTGGGAGGGCGTTCAAATCATTTTAAACAACAGTTTTGAAAATGTTGCTCCCCTTTATTAACAAATGAATTCTCTCTCCAAATTCCAAGTCTTTGAAGCGAATTTAGAATTACCCTTAAAATCTGTATAAAATTAAAAATGTTAAACGTTATCTGATATTTTAAAATTTAATTCCATCAGACAACTGTAACTGTAATTCATTAATAAGTTTTAGAGTTGATTTCAGGAATTTTTTTTAACGTGGCTTTTTCAAAAATTGCTACTGTATTCCCCCCCCCCCCTTTAAAGTAGGCTTTATATACATATATAATTATAGAGGCTTGTGTTAAAAGATTTTAAAAGTAAATATCTTATCAATTTAATGATATTAAATTATTCGTTACTGCTGCCATCTATGAACTTTGATACAAAATAAAATGATCCCACCGTACTTTTAATAGGTGGTTTCATTCCTTTCCAAACTGATAACTGTTTGTATTATTATTATTGTTAAATATTTGGTTAATAATCTTTATAAAATAAAATGTAAGTAATATAGATTTATTTTTATTGAGTTATATATTTTATTGTCAAGAATATCTCATATTTTGAAACTGAACGGACCTGAAATACTTTGTAATATGCGGAATTTTAATGTCCGCGAATTATGAATATACGTTGATATACTGTCATACGTTTAGTATGATAAAAAATGCAGTGCATGCTGAAAATTCCGGATTGGAAATTATCGATGGTGATTTAATTCAATGTTAAATTCAGACATTTTTCTCCGGGAGGAAATTTTACAGCTCCTGGAATGGGAGGGGGGGGGGGGTGCATTATGGAGTTCCGATCTGAATTTCACTTCTAAACTTCCATTTCTATGTAGAAAATATCAAATCTTCCGGGAGGGGGGGGGGATTTGATGCTCCTTTGGGGGAAATGTCACCTCACCCCTGGACCACCCGCTGAATTCATTAGTGATTTCATGTGATGTGACACAAATTATGTTATATTAATCATAATTTTTTAAAACCAAGCCAAACATGAAAAATCATGCGCAAAGAGGTTATCTGTTTATCACCCTGCGTGAGACAGGAAATACAAGGGAAAGGCTAAATATTTGGGAAAGAGGCTTGCAAATAAATAGTAATAATAATAATAAAAAGAAGAAACCAAAAGTGCATTTTAAATGAAAATTATTCTGTATGTTTATTTATTATGTTAATATCACATTTGCATTTAAAATTACACAACAGTATCATTATGTTGTAAATTACTTCGTTACTGCAATTTTGGAAGAGTTTTATTAAGAAAGTATGTAATAAATATAAGGGCTGGAAGATGGCTATTACTTAAAACTGATAAATCCTTTATTAGCTTCATTCCGCTTAAAGTAATTTAATTTTATTAAAACGCACTTTAACCATCATAGATCATAACATGTTTGATTTTGTGTGTGTGTGTTTTCCTGTAAAATAACCACAAACGCTGCACATACCATTTATGAAACACATGAAATATGCTGTTGTAAACTTTAATAATATATTTAAATTTCGTAGTATACAAGCATATTTACAGCAGTACGAGTGACAGTCATAAAAACATTTAAACTATGTTTGCAATAAATAAATTAATTAAATAAATAAAATAAAAATGTGTATTAATTGATAGGAATTCTATGGATTCCTATCAATTACCTATCAATATCTTTGATTTGGGGTTTCGGGTTGACGTTAAGTCGAATTTTCGGATTCAGGTCGGGTTATACCCGACCCACGTAGGACTCTTACTGTGCCCCTCATATGTGAATGAATATGCTCAAGAAGTCTATACATATTATACTTCATCTGTAGACTCTGCACTTTCCATGCCAGTTTGGAGCCCCACCAATGGCTGAGAGGTTGTGCTCTCGACGCTGGTAGACGGGAGGTGCTGGGTTCGATCCCAATCGCGCCCGTCGGCCTAATCGTTCGGAGTTTTCGTGGTTTTCTTCGAGCCGTGGATTTATCCATGCGTAAATACGGGTTAGGTTCCCTTCGAAAGACCCCCACGAAGGGCACTCCCCCCGGGCCTATATCCCTAGTGTAGATAATTGGCCGCCAATAATCAACCCATGCCAGTTTGAGCATTCTTTTCCACATTAGTTCCATAAGCTAAAATCACAGAAGATGGTTCTGCTGATCAAAGAAACACCCCCTCTGTCTTGCGCAGCAGTAGTGGGTGGGTTTAATTCCCTAGGTGCTAAAATTTTAGAGTTATAGAAAATTGTTCATAATCAACTATAGTATATATATATATATATATATATATATATAACTATAATAGTCACTGAGGGAAGGTTCGAATATATTGAATGATCCATGCGCTTAAATCCCTCCCTACCACTGATCTAAAGCACTATGCATTTCTCTTTCATGAACCTAAGAGGCTAGATGACAATTACTTACCCACAAATTTACATCCTATGTTTTTTTACAAAACTATAGTGTGTTATTTCATACCAATCTTTAAACGTTACAATTTTGTTTTTGACACCCCTCCCCCCCTCCTTCTCATCTCTTATCTTTAACAATTTGTAAGATAAAATCAAATTTACCGTTAAAGATGTTGTTAACAAAATAGCTGTGTAAAAGCATTTTATAATTTTACCATACTTAAATAGTAAAATAGCTTTGTTACTTTCTTTTATGAATAATAGAAGAAAATATTGTAACAGAAATTTTTTTCGACTTCCGGTTTTCCATGAATTTACACGTTTTATGGGTCAGAGATTCCGAAAAATATGTTTTTACAAAATGTCTGTGTGTCCTCTTTGTATCATCGAAAAGTGTCTGAAGTTAAGCATAGAATGGAATCAAGTTTCATATATATGTTTTTGGCTTTGGCCAGAAGGTCCCATTTGAATTTGGGGATATTCCGCCGGAAGGTGGCGCTGTGATAGTGAATTTAGTGTCATTTTCATTATTCTATCAACGGAAAGTGTACGAAGTTGTGTATAGGACTGAACCAAACTTCATAATATATGATTTTGACTATGGACGTCACATCCCAATTGAAAAAGGATATATTCCCTCGGATGGGGACGTTGTGTTAGCGATTTTCACTATTTTTTTGCAGTTTAAGTGAAGAATTTATAAATATTTTTGGACGAAATTTTATAATTAGATGTAATGTAATAAGCCTAGGTTTGTATACAATTTTGGAGAAAATCGGGACTGGCGCGGTAGCTGTGGAAAAAAAATTGTATAAATCAGGTCCAATCATATTAAATCGTATCCAATCTAGGTTTAATTTGCATATTTATAACAAACAAAAATTTTCACTTTAAAAAAAAATTATTTTTAACCGTTGATTACAAAAAATATTGCAAAAAGAGTTTTATAAAAATTCCAATTAGAACAGAAGTTATAGCTAAAAATATCTTGTAAAAAGCCATTTCTTGTCATGCTATAAAGTTACCTTTGAAGCCCTTTTTCACAAAACTGTATATTTTGGCATTGCGCGCTCTTTCATTTAAAAACAAATTATCATAGAACCTTGAAATTTTGCGTATAATAAATTTTCATGTACACTTTTATGCTGAACCTAAATTTAGCCGGATTTTTGTCATAGAAAATTTTTTTATTGAAAAATTAAATCTAAAATTTTTGGTAAATTTAGTGAATATCATTATAAAAGCCATTAATTATGCTAACGAATTTCAATATACTTTTAAATTTAGGTTTAGCGTAAAATATAGTAATATAAGTAAAAATAAATGAAATATTAAGCATTTAATTTATAATATTTAGCATTAATTTATATTGCTAAATGTATATAATTTAAAGCTTTTTTTTTTTTTAACTACAAAAATGTGTGAAATTATAAAAAAATAAAAATTTTTATTTAATTTTTTGGTTTTAAAACTACAGAGTTTTTCGCACTAGTTTAATTATTGTCATTTTTAGGCTGCTCAACGTGATCTCCCCTTTTAAGAATTCCCCATCCACCCCGGCCCCCTACGGTTTTAAAAAGAAATATTGACAAAAAAACTTGAACTGTAATCCAAAAATGGATAACAGATATGTTACCTACTCATTTTTTGTTTCTAAAAATGCATAAATAAAAAAATTACACTTTTTGAAGCACATTAACATATGTATGAAATTAGAAGAAAGTTTTGGGATTGGTACATCCGACTAGTTTTATATTTCTTGTTAAAACTATTATTTTTCGAAAGTTATTTGGGTGAATTATTTGGAGATCATGCATCCTGTATGTGTAGTTGGTAGCGTATTACTGCTTATTTTACTGTTTAATGCTGTTAATTTTACGGTATAATACTAGCAGCTTGGGTTACCAGTATTATACCGTAAAATCAACATTTCTCCCCCCCCCCCCCCCCCCAGTATATTACCTCTTGAATAACTTACACGAAGATCTTTTATCTACAGATTCATTAGTAAATAGAAATGCGTTCATCCAAGTCAAGCAAATGTCTATTTTTTTTTTCTTTTAATTAAAAATAAAGTTCCGAAAAAGAAAAAAGACACCTTACGGGTTTTTTTCGCGTAATTCAATCTCGTCAGACCATAATCAGAATATTTTGATTAAACAGCAGGCTGAAGGATATATCTCGAAATAAACAATGCAGAGTAATTTAATATTCCCTATAAGATTACAGTTATATATACGATAAATAGTAGCGCATTGGGAATACAGGAAAATATATAGCTTGAATCGTGCCGCGATTTCAGCAGATATAGTCTTTTTTTAATAGATTTTTTTATTGTTATTATTCGCGGAAGTGTGGGAGAAAGGAGAGGAAAATTGATAAAAAAAAGATCCCTCTACATCAAATTCAGACAGCTGTTATTCTGTTTAATATGCATCTGCGGCACTTGAACTAAAATTCGAAAGGGAATTTAATACTTCCGCATATCGAAACAGATGCACGTGTTTTGTACGATATACAAGCTCAGGTAATAGACTCTTTTTTTTCTTTTTTTTTCTTTTAATATATATAAATATAATTTTTTTTTTCAATGAACAACATATATTTCTGAATGCTGTAGTGTTATGTTTAAAGTGGTAACGGTATTAGGAATATTTATGTTAACAAGATGTGAAAAAGAGGTTAAATTTATGTAGGTTTAGATATTTAATCTTTCGAAAAAAAATGTCAAATATAAATTTAGTAAACTAAAACGTAAATAGCTTATATTAAAATATGTATAATTAAATAATGACATATATAGTTATGACATAAAAAATATTTTTAAATATAAAAATTCTATTTAAATAGGTATTAATTTAAATTGATTGACTAATTTAACTTATTTCCCATCTTGTTAACCTAATCAATCCAAATACTGTTAAACAACTTTAAACACAACAGTACAAACATTCATAAATATATCTTATTCATTGAAAAAAAATATGTTAATATTTAAAAAGTACACTATATCGCTACATAAACTGTTAATTACCTAAAAAATGTCTTTATATATATACATATATACAGTCGAACCTCGTTAACGCGAACACTCAAGGGGAAACTTTTTTTGTTCGTGTTAAAAGTAGTTCGTGTTATCCGAACTGAAATACATTACATACAACTGGATGGGGCAATCGGAAACAGTTCATGCTAAAAGTAATTCGCGTTAAGCGTGTTCGTGTTAACGAGGTTTGACTGTATATTTAAATGCGTAATTTATTTTTTGAATATTAAACTATTGTGATTAAAGTGAGAACGAGATTAGGATTGATTATATTAACAAGATGGGAAAATAGATTGGTGGATTTATGTAAGCTGATATATACTTCTTTATATCTTACAGATATCTTACTTCTGCGATAAAATTCTACAATTAAATTAAATAATAAAGTATGAATTAATTTTTGTGACGTGTATATAATTAAGACCTCTCCCACTGGCACCAAAAACTGCTGTTCTTGTTTATCTCAAAGTTTAATAAAATGTGACGCTAAAAATATGCAAAATTTTACCACATTAAAAAAAATTTTAAATTTTTTTTTCTCTGTGCACAATACATTTTTCTAAATGTTATGATATTATCATAGCTTAAAACCTTCGTTTTTTTTTTTTAATTAGATAAACATATTTTGGATAAGAAATATTAGTTCATAAATGAAACCTAAGAAAGTACCACATAGAAACAAGATTCAAAATATGTTATTTGACTGCTATTTAATAATTTAATAAAAAACAAGGAAGAATTGTAGCTATGGATTATGCATATATATATATATATATATATATATATATATATATATGTAGGATTTCAGTTTGAACACTTCATCTCCTTTATGACGTAAATAATCATCAAATTAACTGACACTCTAGGACTATTATCATCCATGATTTAAATGCACGAGTTATAAATATTTTGGATCGCGAGATCAAAATTTGAACATCTTCAAAATTGGAAAAGAGCCAGTCTTCTAATTTTTATTGTGAAGCAAGCATTAAAGTGAGAAATAGCCAGTAAAGGCGCTGTTAGGCCTATTTGTTTTTTTGGAAAATAAACATATTGTATATATTGGGCGAAAAGTGTATTAGTTGAAGAGAAATTATGAGTAAAGTATTGTAAAGTCATCTGCCTAGGACTGTATTAAAGTTCATATTTTGTTATTCATCGTCTATTTGTTCATATAATTCCAGAAATCTACTATTTACATATCATCTTCTTACATTTATATATATATATATATATATATATATATAACCATTAATGAAACATTACCGAAACACCAACAAAAATTATGAAATTATGAATTAGGATGTAATAATTAATTGACAACAATAGTGTTACCTCAACACTCTGAATATAGATTCCATATACATAGTAAAAAAAAAAAAAGAAAAAAAAAAGAAGAAATTAAATTAAAAATTGAAAAAATGAAATTTGTGGAATTTAGACAGAATCTTCAGGCCCCAAATGCCTAAATTACCACAAATAAAATGTTTGGTTTCATCATCATATTAGCCATAACATTGCTAAAGAATATGGTTTGGGACTACCACACCAAAATAGAGAAATAAACTGTGAAAAAATCATAAAGTTAAAAAATATATATTAAAAAGGAAAGAAACCTTACCCATAAAAAAGAGAAAAAAACTGTGAAATATAATCATAAAGTTCAAAATACAGCAAAATTAAAAAGGATATAGGGAAAAGAAAACAACAGTTACCAGATAGAATACATGATGCAAACAGGAGTCAACACATAACTCAGGCAATGAATTGGAGAAAATCAGTACATGTTGCCAAAATAAGTTTTAAAAGATGATTGACAAAGGATTATTATTGTACAGCAATGCCAAACACAAACCAATATATAGAACCAGCTCCCTCTATAGATAATTTAAAATAGAACACCAAACATGTATTCAAATGAATTAATAAGGTGCTGCCATGTAAAGGACGCTCGTCGCGAAGGGGTTAATTTTTCTATTCGAATAAAATTCTCCTGTAATATTGAAAAGTCAAATATGACGTTTAATTATGACAATCTAAAGAAAAATACTTTTTCTTGATAATCTGAAATTTTCATTAATTCGTGATACTAAAAATATAAAATTAATTATTACATTAAAAAAATTCACATTAACAAAGAAGGCTTTTTTCTTCTTCTTTTTTTTCCCCCAAAATTCTAGAAATAATTCAATGTAGAGAAGAAACAAAGAATATATATATATAGGGGGAACTTGGGATACTTGACCCAAGGCCTTTTTCTCAGAATTGGGAAAGTTTTGTAAGTTGGAAGTGGCATCACTTCTTTTCTTTCAGGTTGCTGACCATATGGTGAAAACTGAAAATAACAACTGAATCATTTCATAAGTTTTTAAACTATCAGACAAAATACATTTCCATGCTCCAAAAGTAATTTTTTTGTGTTGTAAACTCTGATGTTATAATTATTTTTGTTTAAAGGTAAGATTTTTTTAATTGGTCATTTGTTTTGTACATGGTTTTAGCTACAATAACATGTATAATAGTATTAATTTACTTATTAGCAAATGGCTGCATTTTAGGGTTATGTAGTAAATATGCAACTAGGGACACTTGACCCAAGTCATCTAGGGATACTTGACCCAAGGGATTAGTAGTATTCAAATGCGTTTTATTTATTTATTTTGGGTTTTTTTTCCGTATAGATTCCCCAAAAAATATAAAAGAAAAGAGGGGGCTAAACCCAGAGAGGTTATTCACTCTGGTATTTTGGAAAAATCTGTGGAAAAGGTTCTGGATGGTGTCCTATATCTTACAGTAAGCCAAAGAATTTGGTCTCTGTAGAATCACTTTAAGAAGATATGTCAGAAAAATCCAGAGATAAGCAAACAACAAATTTTGTTCCATCATATAAAGCAAAGCAAGTTTTTCATGAAAAAGAAGAACTGTTGTCCAACTATTTGGAAGTTATGGCTCGCATAAATCATGGTTAGATCACCAAGTTAACTACCAAGATAGAATTACAAGTTCTGTGTTTAAATATGACTTTATATTTGGAGTTGATTAAATTGTTATTTTCTTATTCAGGAACTTGTTTAGGCACAGGATGAACTTTCAGACTGCTAATATTCTGAACTTTTTACAATAAAATTAAAATTGGGCATATTAAATTAAAAGTATTAATTTTGTTTGACAAAAATAAAAAAGTATTAACCTTAATGTTAATTTTGTTCTTATGTAAAATTGTTTTGTTTATAATTTCAAATCATACGCCAAATCTATGATTTGGGTCAAGTATCCCTAATGGCTGGGTGAAGTATCCCTATACAATGGGATACTTGACCCAAATTGAAAGTTATTTAATATTCATATTTTACTACCTTTACAATTAATACTTTGGAATAATAATAATAAATATTGTGCAATACTTCCTTAAGTTTATATAGACTGCATTTACTCACCCATAAGTATTGTAAAAAAAAAAAAAATTAAAAATGCAAAACTAACAACTGGGTCAAGTATCCCTAGTTTCCCCTACAATAAAATCACTATACCAAATAGCAGAGTCAAATTACAAATTAAATGATGTAGTCCTAAGAAATGAAAATATGATAAATTCAAATGAAAAAACAAGAGTATAAACACAGGTGAAAGTTTATATTGTAAATCACTTCATCAAGGGCAGAGGATTTACAAATATAAGCAATGAACAATCGATTTCTATAGAGACACTAGCTTTATGCTAAAAATTGTCTTTCTCTCTGCCCGGTCGATTGTAGAACAAGACTGAAAAACAAGAACAGCTTTTAGATAGATTATAATAAAACAAAAAAAGTTTATCGCTTCTTACCCTATATAATTACTAATGTTCTAACACAATTCCGAGTTGCACATGTTCAAATATTGTATCTATCGAATAAGGTTAATTTAACCGTTAAGAGATTTTTTTAAAGCATATATTATACCCATCGGTCGCAGTTATAATAGATATAAACGCATATATTATTACATTTTTTCAAGATAAAAGGGAATATATAGCTATGTAACATTATCAGATTATATTCGTTCACAGTAATATTTTTGTATCTGTTCTGTTTACTTTTCAGTTTTCTACATACGTTTATTGAGGTCTAGTTAATTTTCCGATAATAAATTCAGAGTCAGATTAACACATAAAAATTTCTTTGTAGCAAAGCCGAGGAAATATATCATATTTAATATAACAAATTATAAGCTGTATTTAATCGTATTATTTTTAACTCAATGATATATATTGATGTAATCTTGTAGGTGAATATTTTTAATCCTGACTGAGTGAATATTGTCTAGACCAGGAGTCGAACCTGGGACCTCTGGAGTAATGAGTCAACACTCGATTACTGTTCAACTGGACTGGTTATTCTGGACAACGCTGGCTGACACAATTCCGGACTGAGTTGTTCAAGATAGCTCACTTGGTACAGCATTGACACGTAGAGGTCTTAGATTAAACTTCTGGTTTAAATATTTTTCACACAATTGCAATTAATACTTAATTGTTGCGACAAAAATTGCTGCATAGATACTGTGAGCGTTCTCTGAGACCGCTTGACGGAAGGGTGAATAAAAGGTTCGTTTAACTCACAGGATACTGTTTCTGTATTAAACTTTATCTACAGGACTGTTATAATTAAAATTTCCCTATTCCGAACTCAACTCCCTACCGATAGTACTAGGTCTCTAAACGAAATAAAATTTCACTAGTATCTTTAGTTAAACTGAAAATTACAAGTTAAACTGTGAAAATGGAAACAAGGTGGAAATTGTACGTTAAACGTGACAATGAGGTGCGTTCGTACTATAACTAGTTTTATAATGTAAAAATCACCCTTATTATTCCAGGTGAAATGAATTATATCGTATGTTAGGAGCAAAATGAGCGTGCTCTTTTTTTTTTCTTTTTACGTACGCCACGTTTACAGATGCGAATTTTATTTTCAACACCAGACAGCGCTGCAAAAATTCACCATGGAATTCTTGCTTCGCGAATGATTACCTCCATGGTTTAATATTTCTATGACTCACAATGAACGTATCTCATGTGTTTATTTACTTTAATGAATTGAGATATTCGTCTGTTAACCTAATTTCCACTGAAGTTATCTCAGAATCTATACATTTTTGAATGTAACTCATCTCTCAAGCAAACAATTTTTATTCAGTTTTATTCGAAAAAATAATTTTAAATAAAAATTGCCGACTGGCATATGAAAAAAGGAATGGTCAGCCGTATTTGTTTTCCTCAGTCACATGACTTGCATTTTTATTATACAGATTACGTTATGATAAGATTTAATAGAATGGCAAAAGCTTTTATTAATATCTTTTTAAGTTTTGATTCGATTTTCATAAAATTTGAAATGACTCACCAAAATTCTGCAACGATTATATATATGTATTAAATTTCAAACCATTCGGTTGGGTAGTTTTTGTGCTGTTATATGCGGACGGACATACGGACCAGACGACGACTATAGGTGCTACGTATTTATATAATTACGAACGCACCTAGAAAAGCAGCCGCCATAATGTCTGCGGACTAGTAAATTCCCATTCTCGCTGAGCCTTGGAGCCAGTAATTTATCTTTTAATTTTAATGTTGTGATCTATGTCTTTCAAAATTGACTTGCACTTTTTCATTTCAGTTTCATTAGCAATTGCGGTGAAAGCGAGCCAATCTAACTTATAGATTTTTAAGCTCAGGGTAAACTCTGTTTTGATACATAAAAATGTTAAAACTATCATTTAAAAACGGAAAATAAGGATTTTCCAAAATACCAACTTGTCGGCACTCCTCTCTCTTTCCACCTTCTTATCCCCTCAGATGTGTTACGTCACTCTATTCGCCCCCAACAAAAGGTCATTCGCTTCGCTAGCAGTCGTGTGCGGAAACGTGGGGGTATCTATCAAAAAAAGTAAAATAAAAAGTAACCCCCCCCCCCCCACCACCACCACCTCTGCTCTCGAACAGGGATAGGCAAACAACTGAAAACGGCATTTTTAACCAAAATCGAGTGGTTTATGAGAAGTAGGCTCGCTTGCGATTTTTTCTTCCTTTTTATTAACTCCCCCCCCCCCCTCACCACCTTTTATCACACCCCCAGTTCAAATCGTTGGGTAATCTACTGAAGAAAAAACACCGTGTCTAAATGAAATCGGTTTTTAGAGGGGCGGCAAAATCCGTGATCTGAAAGAGTCACTGGCTGTCGAAAACATGTCTGTCAAAAAAAAGGGGGGGGGGGGATATCCCCCTCAGTGCCGTTTTTCCAACTTCTCTCAATATAGCTGTAATATTTCCCCTCAATATTTCTGTGATTTCCTTAGTTGTAAGTAACATGTTTACTAGAAGAATGCGATAGACAGATGGTTATATTTTTGGGCAGAAATACCAATTTTTTGAAATGGAGAATGAGAATCATTTGCTGAAAAAAGGTGAATAAACTGTTCAGAGTTTGGGGGGGGGGGGGGAGATTATATTTAATTATGTTCTTCCGTTTTCGGGGAAAAAATATTTCGATTTCGAATCTGCCCCCGCTTTTCTTTAATCTCTCTTTTCTATGGATTAATTTTTAAATGGATGTTCATGGCACAAAACGCCACACCACGTGCAAGAATTGAAATTTCAACGGCTGTCACATCCAGTCATAACTAATATTTTTGAGTGTCTTTTTTCCCATAGGGATTATTTGCGTTATATCTAATTAAACTCGCCTAAAACCTGGAAGAACCTTTTTTCAGGGAGTGGCAATCTCTATTCTTCTGGGTGAAGATTGTAAATATGTTTAAGATATTAAAGTTTTTAAAACACTTATTTTTGAATCTATAATATACAAAACAGACTGCAAACATAATCTAGACATATGTTATTGATAAAGTACGACTCTATACAGGTATTTTTGTGAAAAACTCGCTGAAAACAATCTGAAAATACTGTACTAAATAAAATAATGTCCTTTCTAATACTGAAACTTTCATATTTCTTATATATATATATGGAATAATAGTAATAATCTAGCTTCAAAGAGAGGAATTTACTTTGTTCGACAATATACAGGATGAGTCAAAAGTTCCATTATACCTTTTCGATATATTTTGTGACGATGGACAGTTATGGGTTTAAAGTAAATTCTCATTAAAAAATGTTCATTGAATCTGATGAAAAGTTTCTCATTGTAAAATGTTGATTGAATCTTATGAAAAATTTCTCTTTGTAAAATGTTCATTGAATCTGATGAAAAGTTTCTCACTGTAAAATATTCATTGAATCTCACAAAAAATTCCCCATTGTAAAATACTCATCGAATCTAGCAAAAAAATTTGATTGAAAACTACTAGTTGAATCTCACAAAAAATTCAAATTGATAAATACTTACTTAATCTCGCAAAAGAATTCTTATTGAAAATTCTCATTGAATCTCATAAAAAAACCCATTGAAAAATACACATTGAATAATATAAAGAATTTCTCGTTGAAAAAAATTGTTTCATTTTGATTATTTTTAAATTATTACACTATAGTGTATGATTTTGTTATGGAAAAAAACAAAAATATTTTCAAAATACATACGCGGTCAGGTAAAAATAAAATATTCTATTCATCCAATCCCAATTCGCCAGTTAATTCAACTTATATTTGAAATCACTTGCCAATCATGAGAGAATTAAATAAAAAAATCGCCAGAGTGCCTATTTATCACCAATTAAATGGTCAGACAGCTACTAAAAAACACTAAAAAATTGACAGGCTCTATATTTTAGAGTAGCTTGCACGCACCATATGCATATAAATCCCCATTGAAACTTATAAAAAAAATATTTCACCAAAGGTACTCATTAAAGAAAAAAAAAACTATTTAAAAATACACATTGTATCTCACAAAAAGATTTTCATCAGAAGAAACTGATTGAATTTCACACACATAATATATATATATATATATATATATATATATATATATATATATATATTATCATTGAAAAATACTCATTGAGTCTTACAAAACAGTTGTCATTGAAAAGAACACACTGGATCTCGCAAAAGGATCACAAAACAGTTTCAGGGTTCAAACGGGCTCTTGAATCTCACAAAAAAAAAAAAAAAAAAAAAAAGAAAAATGAAAAATACTCATTTAATCTCCCATAAAGTTTTCATTGAAAATTACTCAATGAATCTCACAAAAACTGCTCATTTAAAAATACAGGTGTTATTTACTTTTTAAAACTTTCTATAGTGTGCGATTTTGTTTCAGAGAAAACAAAAATATTTTTAAACTATTTACTTGGCCAGGAAAAAATAGAACACTCTATTCATTCTAACCCGATTCTTCAGTTAATTGAATTATCCGCAATCACTTTGCCGATCGTGAGAAGGCAAAACCCAAAAATTGACAGAGCAGCATTCGTCAATGATGGCCGGGCTGTTCGGACCGCTGATAAAACTTCATAACCAGAGATTCATGGGCAGTATATTTTAGGACGATCTACGCATGGCATATATACATTTTAATTCTCACTGAAAAATGCAAAATAAAAAATGTCATTGAAAAATATCTCAATGAATCTCACGAAAAAATTTTATTGAAAAATATTTGAATATCACAAAAATTTTCATTGAAATAAATTTATTTAATCTCACAAAATGATTCACTGCAAAATACGCATTGAATCTCACAAAAAAAAAAAAAAATTAATTCTCTTTGAAAAATATTAATTCATTCTCAAGAAATTTCTTACTGAAAACTATTCGTTGAATCCCACAGAAAAATTGTAATTGAAAAATACTTATTGGATCTTAGAAAAAAAAAAAAAAACACTTATTGAGAAACGCGGATTGAATCTGAGAAAAAAAAAAAGAACTTACTGAAAAACACGGATTGAATCTCACCAAAAATTCTCTTACAAAACTGCTCATTAAATCTCAAAAGAAAAAAAATCTCAATGAAAAGAAAATATATAATTTTACTTATTTTTAAAATGCACTATATAATCAAATTTTGTTTTAGAGAATGGGGACGGGGAGATAAAAATATATACTTGGGCAGTAAAAAATAAAATACTCTATTCATTCTATCTTGATATATATCTGCAGTCACTTCCTGATCGTAAGTGAACGAAATAAAAAAAAATTGCTAGAGCATCCATTCGTCAACGAGGGTCTGAATATACGGGCCTCTGACAAAAAAAAAAAAAAAAAAAAAAAAAAAAAAAAATTATGGGCACAATATTCTAAAGCACGGTACATTTTAATTTTCACTGAAAAATGCAAAATAAAAACCTCTTATTGAAAAATACTCACTTAATCTCACAAAAATTTGTTATTGAAAAATACTTGAATTTCGCAAAAACTCTCATTGAAAAATACCAATTAAATCTCACTAAATAAAAAGCCTCAGTGAAAAATATTTACTGAATATACAGATAATTGCAAAATATTCATTGAATCTCACAAAAAAATTCTTTTTGAAAAACCTTTATCCAATCTCAAGAAAAATTCTTACTGAAAACTATTCATTGCATCTCGCAAAAAAATTCTTACTGAAAAACACTCATTGAATCTCACCAAAAATCCTTTTACAAAAAATACTCATTAAATCTACAAAAGAAAAGAAGAAAAAAAAATAGTCTTTGAAAAATGCATCATTTTATTTATTTTAAAAATACACTAAAAGTTGTTGAAAATACATTGAAAAGTACTCATTAAATCTCACAAAAATTTGTTTTTGAAAAATACTTGAATATCACAAAAACTCTCATTGAAAAACACCAATTGAGTCTCACAAAATATCTCATTGAAAAATACTCTGCAAAATACTCATCGAATCTTACAAAAAAATTCTCAATGAAAAATATTAATTTAATTAAAAAAAAAAAAAAAATCTCAATGAAAGATACTTATTGAATCTTGCAAAAAGACTCTTTCTGTCATCGAATTCTCACAAAAAATTTTCTTAGGAAAAATACTCATTAAATCTAAAAAAGTCCTTCCGGCCTGTAACGGGAGGAAAGGGTAGCTTTCATAGTCCATGTTTTTAAAAAATAAATACATTTTACTGAAACACCCGAAGCTTGGAACCCAATTATAGAAGATTCAATCCCGGTTTTCGTTAATAATGAATTTGAATGCAAATTTCAGCATGAGAATTACAGCCTAACAAAAATCAGATTGTTTTAAAATGCCAGCCACCCTAGAATTTCAAACTACCGTATCTCAGCCATTTTTAAAGATAAAGCCAAAACAAAAAATGTTCTGGAATCCTTGTATTACGATCTAACACTTAACTGTAACGACTTTTTCAATTTCGAATTTTATATATATATATTTTTTAATTTAAAACAAAATGTAACTTGCCGCCATTTTGAAACAAGATGGCGCTTGAAGCTGGCCAACGAACTCGGTCGAGACTTTGGTATGTTCTGTACGCATGATCAGTCACATTCATATCGGTTCATAACTATGAGAGTTACAGCATAATAAATATCAGATTGTTTCAAAACTCAGCCGCCCTAGAATTTCAAACTGCCATATCTTAGCCATTTTTTAAGATATAGTAAAAACAAAAAATGCTCCAGAATCCTTGTGTCACGTTCTAACACTTACGGGAAACAAATTTTTTATACATCTTTTTGAATTTAAAAAAAATTAAAAAATTTTAACGGGCCGCCATTTTGAAACAAGATGGCTGGTGAAGCTGACCAACGAACTCGGTCGAGACATTGGTATGCCCTAGACACATACTCAATTACATCCAAATCGGTTTATAAATGTCAGATATATATATATATAATGTGGTATTCTGTCTACACATTATTATTAATTATCTCTTTGGAGATTTAATTAGAATGTTACAAGAACTTGAAATGTTTTTTTGAAATTCAATATATATATCAACATTTGAACGAAGGGTGGTTTAGGAGTCTGGGGGTCATGATCGGCGAAAATATACAAAAATTTTTTGGAATTGTTTTCCTTCGAACGGCTGCAATAGGTAGCTTTTTCTAATGAAAGCTACCTAAAAGAAGGAAAAAGAAACTCATTGAAAAAAAAAAAGGTGTTTTGCTTATTTTTTAAAATACTCTACATAATGCAATTTTACTTTAGGGTAGGGGGGATTAAAAATATATATTAGGGCAGGAAAAAAAACACTCTATTCATTCTATCCTGATTCTCCACTTAATTGAACTTATATCCGCAATCACTTCCCGATCGTGAGACGACGAAATCAAAAAATCGCCAGAGCACCCATTCGTCAACGATGGGCTGGCTGGTCGGACCGCTGATAAAAACCCATAAAAGAGATTTATGGGCGCTATATTTTAGGGCGGCCTGCACGTGGCACATACATTTTAATAACACTCGCCCGACATCTCGACCCTCCCGAATGCGCGTATATAAAAAAATAGTGAAATGGCCACCACCCCCTCCTTGCGTCCATTTTTTTTTTTTTTTTTTGTTCCGGGTGATTTTTGTCAGAGAAAATGGTTCTTGGTCAAACATCCCCTCTTGTAGTGGTGAATAAACACAGATAAATATGCGAACGATTTCTCCCAGGAGAGTCGGTATATTTGTTAAAAGACAATTTCCAGACGGTGTGTGGACATTTAAAGAATTGTTTTTTTTATTTTTTGTTTTTTGTTTTTTTTTGGGGCAGGGGGGGGGGGGGGAGATAGAATTGATGAAGTGGACGCGTAAAAGTCGAAACTGAAATAACGAAGAACTATAGTAACTTATAAATATATACGTAAAGTTACGAAATAATAATAAATAGCAGTAATATGATAGTAATATAAATATACTTTGCAAGTTGTTATCCTAAAATTAAAAAGGTCTAAAGTTTCTATTTAAACAATTAGTAAATTGTTAAATTATCTATATTTTGTGGATCAAAAAAAGAAAAAAATCATGCGTAAAGCATAGATAATGAAACACTTTCCAACACGTTCAGAATACTGTACCAAAACTTACCGCTTAATAAGGTGAAATATGATATCTAAGTACGAGGTAGTTTTCATCTAAGTAAACAATTTCACAAAACGTATATAACACATATGAAAATGCATTTCAGCATTTACCATCTATAATCAGTAAAGTATCCGAATTCTTATGTGCAGCCCTGTATATGATTTATAGATTTGTATATGTACTACATAGTATGCTAAAATTTAGTTCGATAAACGGAAATGTACTCTAATTATTTTCTACAGCACTGTATATCATATATAATATGTTATATGGAATCATACATACACTCCACTTAATATGCAAAAAATTAATTACATTTAAAAACGCATACCTAAACTGAAAATGCAACTTCAGCAATTATCACTCATAGACAGCACTGTAGCCGGATTATTTTGTGTGTCCCTGTAAATGAACGATAAATGCTATGCGCACCATATTCTACAATAAGAATCTTTTAGGGCACATCATTGATCTATATTAGTTTCAATATGTTTGAAAAAGTGTAATATCATTCAAGTACATTGCAAACAAATTTCCGCCCATAGACTATAATGTAATTGAATTTTTGGAATGTCCCTGTAAACGAACTATAAATGCTACACATTTCATTTTCAGTACCGAACATGTTACCGTAAACCTCAGTAACATGTCAATTACATGCCAATACGAGTATATTTAGTTAGAGCACAGACAGATAGACAGACTGCCAGATACACCGAAGTCAAACACTTTTCTACTACGTTGGAAAGTGTTAAAGAAAAGCTTTCTTATAAATATTTCAAGGGACAACTATTTTTGTCTGACAGGGTAATGCTAAAAGGGAGTTTTCAGTGAATCCATCTTCCTTCAGATTACATAAGTTACATACGTTTTCGCATTTACTTTTGTTGATTCAAAAATATCGGTAATTTAAAAATCGTAATAGTAATTGCAAATTATTTTGAAAAGACGTAGGAAAAAAAAAAAAACATGAAAAAGTATTTCCTAATACTGTATAAAAGTGCAATAAGTTATTTTTAAATGCAAAGGAAGTGAATCTATATAATTTCTTAATAATTTTATGCACAGAACATAAAGGCCAAAAATAATTTCTATCTCTCAAAAGAAAAAAAAAAAAAAACACTGTGAAATCTGTTAGTATGGAGTTCAAATAAAATTTTTTAGAACTTGAAAATTTGTTTAAATATTTTAATAATGCAATTTAAAATATGAAATTATCACCGCACTAAAAGTTAAAATAAAATTTCCCTAAAATTTTTCTTAGCAATTCCCAAAATGATGATGATAAAAATCAGAATATGTGCAAAAAATGTTTTTAATTGAATATTAATATTTTAAATATATATGCCTTGGCCAAGATGTTGAATTTATTTATAAGTAGTTCTCAATATAAAATTTATATATTGTTCTTGACCGTACTATTACAATTTATATAACATTTACATCTTTATAGAATAAAATTTTGTTAGACAGATAAAATTGCTTATATTAAGTACATACCTGTCTCCTTGGAAATTGGAACAAATGCATTTTTTATTTCATCCCTCTAGCAAAATTATGTGAAAATCGATAGAATCTGTAAATGAAACGGTTAAAAAATATTAATATTATGTTACATATAAATATCATCTGATCATCAGAGAAGTTAATGATAAACAAAAAAATTAAGCATAAATAAATACAACGACATATCGCATAGAATTAATTTTGATTGCTGAAATTTGTAACTGTTAAAAACGAAGGAGTGAAAATTCATTTAAATTTGAAACAATGAATTGTCTCCCCCCGGAAGATTTGGTATTTTATGTTTATTAATTAGTATGTAATGTATATGTGCAATATCCTCCCAAAAACTCCACAATGTCCGCTCCCGGAAGATTTGGTATTTTATGTTTATTAATTAGTATGTAATGTATATGTGCAATATCCTCCCAAAAACTCCACAATGTCCCCTCCAGGAAGATTTGGTATTTTATGTTTATTAATTAGTATGTAATGTATATGTGCAATATCCTCTCAAAAACTCCACAATGTCCCCTCCTGGAACGGTACTTACGTATTATCCGTGCCATGAAGATAGATAATGAAAGATGGTTGTCAGTTGTCAATATTGCTTATCGTTGCCAGTCACGTTCAAAATAAAAAAAATTAACATTATTAAATACACAACATTGTTAAAAAAAGATAAATAATAAAAAATATAATGTAATGTAATGTAATATAATATAATATAATATAATATAATATAATATAATATAATATAATATAATATAATAAATATAAAACTATAATAAAAAAATATAAACTATAATAAATGTATGGTTGTCAAAAAATAAGGATTACGGTAATTAATATTATTGATGCAGTTACATCTCCAAGTTGCGGATAATATGTAAGTACCTCCGCGGTACTGCAGAAATCCCTCCCGGAGAAAATGTCTGAATTAACACTATAACCGAAAGTTCGAAAGAACCAAGTTCATATTATCGTTAGCCCCACCAGTGGCTGAGAGGTTGTGCTCTCGAAGCTGGTAGACGGGAGGTGCTGGGTTCGATCCCAATCGCGCCCGTCGGCCTAATCGTTCGGAGTTTTCGTGGTTTTCTTCGAGTCGTGGATTTGTCCATGCGTAAATACGGGTTAGGTTCCCTTAGAAAGACCCCCACGAAGGGCACTCCCCCCGGGCCTATATCCCAAGTGCAGATAATTGGCCGTCAATAATCAACCCAACTCATATTATCGCTGTCACTGTTTATACAGGGTATTTCAGGAAAATGTACACATATGCTGTTTAATGCGTCATAATTTTCTATTTTTTCTTTCTTTTCAAAGTATAATTAATTGAAAATACTGAGTGGACCAAGATTAAAAAGAAAATTTATTTTAAAATACTATTGTAAGTATGAAAATGTAGCAGAAGTACAAAAACAATATCGCAGGGAGTTTCAGGCCTATGCGACTTACCATTCATCGGATAAAAGATAAGTTTGAAACAACGAATTGATGTTCATAGTCAACGTTCCTGAACCGCAATTGAGCAAGAATGCACCACAACACCAAATGAAATGTTTGTTGAAGTTTGTGAATCAATAGCCCAACCGTTATGAGCAGTGTATTAACCAGACCGGTAGTAATTTTGAACATCTGTGGTAGGAGGAAAAATTACACATTTAATGTAGATTCTTTTGAAATTTAAATATGAATTATATGTGAATAAAAACTGCAGTTATAATCACTCAAAGCATGTATACATTGAAAAATTATTTTACGTTAGAACTTCAATAACATTTAAATACCTATTTAGTAGCATTGATCTATGAATTTATTTTCTAATTCTTTATTACTTACCCATAATATGTAGTATAGGGTAAGTCTTGTAATCGTTTCAAAAATCGAAAAAAAAATTTTGACGGATTTACACGTTTCAGACACTGGAGATTCCGAAAAACATATTTTTAGAAAAAAAAAAAAAAAAACCCGTCCGTCTGTCTGTGTGTGTGTCTGTAAACGCTCTATCTCCCGAAACAAATTGAGATAGAGACTTGAAATTTGGTATGCACTTAGTATGTAATAATGGGAAGAAGCTTATTGAATTTCAGTAACTCGATTATCCGGAATTATTTTTTTCGGACTCTCGAAATATTCATTCTGATAAAAGGTATATAAATTTTATCGAAATTGTTTATTTTAAGGAGGGAATATAAAAAACAATAAAAAAATATAAATTTTGCATAAAGAATGAAGTCGATCGGATAATGAGTTGCCGAGATATTTGGAATCCTATTTTACACACTCTTCGGTTTTTCATGATCCTGTATTTCATTCAAATTTCAATTCAAAGATATATTTTAATTGGAAATTAGACTCTTAATCCGACGCAGTAAACCGTTAGTTAATAGGATTATTAATTTTGGAGTTATAAGGATGTGTTTTTTTTTCGCAATTCAGTAATAGAGCCTTTAAAGTTTATGACGTCATCAAGCCAGGATTTTATTCGAATTGCAATGCATTTTATAAATAGTTTACACATGTTTTATTTTCATATTTTAGATTATGCATATCCATGATGGGTAAGTATGACGGTGGCCCCCAACGACTTTTTTTATTAATTACGTTAGTCAATGCAACTAATTATATTTCTTCCTTTCGCGCATTTCAAGGGTAAAAAAGTTAGTCTTTTATACTGCAAAATACGCGGTATGGTGTTTGTAATCTCAGTATGGAAAAAAACAAATTTAAGATGCCAGATTACACTATTTGAAAACATGAGAAGAAAGTGAAGTAAATAATAAGATATTTATTTCATTAAAAAATAAATAATATACATCCCTAAAATAAATTTACTAGAAAAAAAAAAGAAGTCGAAAAAGAAACTATTAAAAACAACTTACATATTTGCTGAAAGTTACGTCAACCTTTTTGTTTATTTGAAGTTCGTTTTTAAAATCTGCATGCAATGTCTTATGTTAAATATAAAGATAGACTCGACCAAAAACAAAACTATCTTTTCTTTACAATGAACAATCCTCTTATCCGAAAACGATACATTCAAAAGAAATATAGGGGAATAGAATTTTAAAGCGAGGTTGAATTCTTTTCAATGCAGCCATATACAAACTTTTTTGAATCGGGGAACGAATTCTTTTCAATGTTGTTTGACAGATAAAGATTTCTTTTCCAAACAGTTGCGATGTTTTGTTTAAACGTTAAAGTATTTTTCTTGTATTACATAGTCGATGGATAAGCATAAAAATACACTTGCCTTTCTAAGTGTTAAAATACACTTGCCTGTCAGATAAGTTGATGTACAGCTAATGCCAAAAAGCCACTTTTACAGTTATTTTGAATATGTCAATAGTAATAATAATTATAATGGCTATAGTAACTAGAAAAACCTGATTTATATCAAACCAATTACCTTAAAAATTCATCACGATTGGTAAACGATATGCAAGTTACTCAAGTGTAAAGAATTAGAAAAAAATAATTATAGTTTACACAATGATAAATAAAAGTTATCACTTATCCTTTCGTTTATGTTGATCTAAATTACTTTACGCCGGGTGACGGTGTCTTAACTGCAATCTAGGCATTTGAACAATTTATTCTACTGACGTTATACTTTGAACAAATATAAGTTCTAAAAATAAATGCATTATCAGTTCTTTGCTGGCATGCGTATATGTCTAAAATCATATTTTAATTATTCCACTTCAGTTCATGGGAAATGCGAAAAAAGTTATACCTGAGTTTTTCTGTAGGAGCAGTTTCAGATTTTGTTCCGAATTGAGTTTAATCTGTTCACCATTCTAATTCTGATTATGATAGATCAAAAGTGAAATCAATATTTTCGTGTAAATTGTTATTTATGTCTAACATTTAGTAATTTTGTGTATTTTACTAAATCAACCTTATTGCTTACTTCGCTTATTAGTTAGTTAATTCAAAATATACTTATATGGATTAATTATTTTATGAATTGAGAATACCGGGTGTCCCATAACCACTTTCTTTTCAAAAGTTCAAAGGGAAAAATTTATTGCAAATCGCAGTATCGGAGGGTGATTTGCACCTTAGATTTAAAAGGTCGGATATTTTGTAGCAGGGAGAAAAATAGTTTAAATATTTCAAATAAATAAATAAATAAATAAATAAATAAATAAATACACACAATTTTTTTACTATTTGACAAATCACTTTCTTTCACAAGTCTTGTACTGCAAATCTTACTTTGATAAGACAAAGCGACTGCAAAGCGACATTTTTTTTTTTTTTTTTGTATTTATGAATTTCTGAAAAGTGAACGGATTTATGGGACTCTTTGAACTTATTTAATTTTCTTTTGCCACGAGTAATCCCTCTCTTTTTGACAAGTCTTATGGTGCAAACCATAGTCCGATGCAACAATTAGTTTTTTTTTTTTTTTTTTTTTTTTGTAATGAATTTCTGAAAAATGGACGGATTTATGAAACTCTTTGAACTATTATACTTTCTTTTGCCACGGAATTTCCCTCTTTTTGACAAGTCTTATGGTGTAAACCGTTACTCCGATGCGGCAATTTGTTATTTTTTTTATGAATTTCTGAAAGGGGAGACTCTTTGAATTATTTTATTTTATTTTGCCACGAAAAATCCTCCTCTTTGACGAGTCTTATGGTACAAACCGATATGATAATTTTATATTTTTCTTAATGAATGTTTGAAATGTGAATGCTTATGTCACTTTGTGAGTAATGGCTTTTTGTCAATGCTTATGACACACCCGGTATTAATTAAATAACGGTAATCAAAATTCTTATCAATAAGATTTTTTTTTTCAGGAAAAAAGCAAAGCATGTGTATTAAAAGGTATATATGGGCCAGTTTTTGGTTATATACTGGTTGGTTGGTTATTTATTAAGGCCGATTATCTGCGCGAGGGATATAGGCCGGAAAGAGGAATACCCTCCGTGGGGGTCTTTCTAAGGTGTCCTAACCCGTATTTACGCAAGGTTCGAAGAAAACCGCGGAAAACTCCAAACGGTTAGATCGACGAGCGCGACAGGGTTTGAACCTAGCACCTCCCGTCTACCAGCTTTCAGAGCAGAACCTCTCAGCCACTGATGAGGATGGTCATATACTGCTATGAGAAGAACATTTTCGCGTTCCAGATATTTTTATACTGTATATACAATTGACTTCAAAACGTTTATGAAAATTAAAGGAAGGAAAAAATACTCTTATTTCAAGATTTACGGAACCTTGGAATCCTATTGCCTTCTGAGGTTTTGTAATTAGTGCTTCTCTTATGTTTCCATAAATAAAAGGGAGATTTTTGCAAGTGAGGCTAACTCTGAAAATTTTTTATGTTTTCTAAGCATTTCTGTTAAATCAAGAAATTTTTTTTGAAGAAACAGTGTAAAAGTAACTTTAATTCCTGTTTCATTTATGGAGATACCTAAATTTTTACGTGACCGCATCTCTCTAATAGTGAAAATATCAAAGATTATATTTTAGATCTATAATTTGTCATAAGTCTAGATACGTTAAACACTAAGTAGAATGATTCCACTTCGTCGGACAGTAACATTAAGAAAAAGGACATAGATCAGACATTCAATTCAATCTATACTTAGCTAAGAAATGCCCTAAAAATTCAAGAACGTTTCTAACATTGTATATTTATTGAACAGTTTTTAAGCTGTTGTGACTCAGTACCTCTCCTTTTGACAAAAATGTCAAATTTCAGATTTTTATCCTAAAATGAACCATAACTTCTCTAGAACATTGTGACCAAATTTCTTGATGATCTGATAAATAGTAAAGGAGATATGGTTAATTTTACATATCTCTCTTTAATCTCTCTCCCCCCCCCCCTTTTTTTTTACATGAAATATTTAAAGTAATTTTTCTCAATTTGCATTTATTCATATTCTCTATGCAATGAAAATACTAAGGTTTCCACAATAATTAAGCAAATTGCATTAAAAAAAAAATGTATTTTTAGATTCTATAAGAGTATCGATTTTTTGACAGCTTTGACATTTTTGTTTAAAAAAAAAAATCTGAACTTAAATATATCCAATTGCAGGTTTATTCCATATACATCCAATTATTAATTTTTTTTTCTGATCTAAATTATGTTTGTAGAGCAAAGTACCCAGAGAATATGAGAAAAAAAATATCGAGTTCAAAATATCAAAATCGGAAAAGAAGTAATTTTGAAATTATTAAATATAAAAAATCAATTATATTAATTTAAAAACAATTTAAGTCTTTATATTATTTAAAATGATTTATTTTGCTTTATTGAAACATAATTCAAAAACTTTAACATAGGTGTTATTTAGAGGATTTTTTTTGTGGTGGTGGTGGTGGAGAGGGGGGGGGGGGGTGTATTGAGTCCTCTTAAGGTTGTTCTCAAATCCAAAAGAGCTACTTTCAGGCACATTTATTAATTCATTTTTGCTCAGAAAGACATGAAATGAGCGGGTGTTGTTATTCAAAAACTTTGTAATTTAAACACGTTTTTGATTTTTTGGTAAAGGAAGAAGATCTTTTAGAAAACACAGTCAAAATCGGCGTTTTGAACCGAATTCCCAAGCAAGTTATCAAAAAAAAAAAAAAAAAAAAAAAAAAAGATGGAAAACTCATGTTGCTGTCAAATCGCTTCCATAGTTTCTGGGCTTAAAAATGAGTCAGAAAATGTGTCAGACAGTTTCGCGTTGTTGAGCAGGTCATTTGAGAACCACCTTAACTGAAGATTTGGTGTAATACTTGGGAGTGAGTAATATACATTTTAAAAATTATTTTAATCATTGCCGAAACTTTGAGTCACTTAATATTTTACAGACGGGTAAATAAATATAGACATTTATCATTTCATGTTTTTGGGAATGAAACTCTTAGACATTTTAGTGAACTAGAGAAAAACACAGCTATCATAATCATACAGACTTTATCACAGACTGTATGGCCCTGACCCACCTGTCTGGAATTATGTGATAATACGTTCACCTAGAAATTCAGCGTCTGGAACGAAGGCAAACAAACAATATAAGATTAACTTGTTGACTATATTATAATATTGTTTTCCATATCTCTAGAGTACAGCGTTGGACAACTTTGCTCAAGTGGGGGCGGAAAAATTCTGGAAGCGAATGTTTTGTGCAGAATTTTTGAGATATTATATGGAGGGGAAATTTTTATCGCTGTACTGGAAGGAAGTGACGTGAACTTTGGCTTTTTACAGGGGAGTTGTTGGTATAACAATCACTTAGAAAAATATATGAGAATTGGGGCATTAGTCACCTTAATTTTTCGACAAGAGATGTAACAAAAGTAGGTTTGCAGATAAAGCAGCTTATTTGCTTTCGTTCGCAAATATTTAATCACCCTGAAAATATTGAACGAGTTTATATTTTAAGCTGACTTAAATGATTAACCAAACATGAAAAATGAAAATGGTCATTGCTAAATTTCACTAAAATAATTTGAAATGTTTCGACAAGCCTGTAATAATTTGTTCCTATAGACAAAACTCTAAAGACAAAACTGCATAATATGGTACATTAAATTTTCAAACAAGCATCATTATTACAAAGCTCTTGTTAAAATGTTAAAAGCCTGAAAAAATCTTTCTTGACGCTAATATGGCGTACATTGGTCAACGTCTTATAAAAATTATTTTGAAGTCAAATTTGAGTTCCAAGAATTGAATAATCTTACATCTTTCTAAAATCATGAAAAATCATGCTATATCCAGGGTCGTCATAATGCATTCGAGGTACCTGAGCCTGTTTTTTTTGGAAGAGCTTTTACAAATTAACGTAAATATATCCCTTTAATTGTTTTAATACAGATGTAGAAGATTATCCCCCCTACCCCTCCCCCCATTTTTTAAAAAGTGAAATCTGTTGATGTTCTTAATTCGATTATGAACTTATCACTAAATAACCAATTTTTAGTTAATATATATGTGATAAAAAAGTACGATATGCTTAACATAATTGTAAAAATAATTTCTTACAGTTACTAGTAATTATAATATTTTCTGTTATAATAAAAAGAGCGCTTCTTACTGTTCATTAAAACTCTCTTGAAATCAAAAAAAATATTTTTTTTAATTGTATAATTTTAAAAGAAAATATATGATAATTTAGATTCTGTTAATCTGGATTTCCTGACTGTGTCGGCCTCTGGGTACGGGTTCCACTGGTCCACCCGTAAAGATCAAGTAAGTACGTATATCAACAAACGAACATCAACAGTATCTTTACAGACCATTGTAAAGATATATCAGTGAACGGTAGGGCTTGGTTATTGCAAGATCAAATTTGGAAACTGTACCGGCACTTCTACATTTACAGAACAGGGCTTCAAAGCAAGGGGAGTCTTCACTCACTTGAAAACCCCCCTCTCACTAATGTTAAACCTATGGGCAGGTTGTTTTCGAATTTCTCGTTTAAATTTGAATATTTTTAAACGATTTTCTTTCTTTCTTTTTCTTTTTTTCTTTTTTTTTTTTTTTTTTTTTTTTTTTTCTTTTTTTTTTTTTTTTTTGCATAAGATAGCTGAGGTCGATCCCTAATACGGCTATTTTTACTTTTTCGATTTCAGTCGCAAATTTTTATAATAAAGGTCCTATCACTTTCGGTATCGGTTTTGAAAGTGAAAGTACCTTTATTAAAAAAAATCTGCAACTAAAATCGAAAAAGTAAAAAATAGCCATATTAGGGATCAACCTCAGCTATTTTATACAATAATAATAATAATAATAATAATAATAATAATAATAGTAATAATAAAATTAAAAAAAAAAAAGAAAAGAAAAAGAAGAAAAAAAGAATCGTTTAAAAATATTCAAATTTCAACGAGAAATTCGAAAACAACCTGCCCATAGGTTTAACATTAGCGAGAGAGTGTTTTCAAGTGAGTGAAGACTCACTTTGAAAACAGCCTGCAATGAAATAGAAGAGTTTTAAGACGTTTCTCAAATGACCTGCTCACCAACGTGAAACTTTGACACATTTTCTCACTCATTTTTAAATGCAAAGGCATAAAATTGGCAGGCCTCACTATGGAAGCGATTTGGAATCGAAGTGAGTTTTCCATTTTTTGATAAATAAATTACTTATCGAGTTATAACCTATTCGTGCCACGCGTGACGACACATTTGTCCCCTTTCTCGCGCCGAAGCATCGTGAATTCGGTTCATAACGCCGATTTTGACAGTGTTTTCTGAAAGATTTTCTGTTTTTAGCAAAACATGGAAAACGTATTTCGATTACATAGTTTCTGAATAACAACACCTGCTCATTTTATGCGTTTCCGAACAAAAATGAATTGAAAAATGAGTCTGAAAGTAGCCCCTTTGGATTTGAGAACAGTCTTAAAAATATAAAAGTTTAAAACGGTACTTAAAAAAAAAAAAAAGTTTCTTGCTCAAAAATGAGAAATCTTACACATTTTATGACTCATTTTTAAACATAGAGCCATGAAACTTGCAGGTATGATTATGGAAGTGATTTGTAATAGAGCAGATTTCTTTCATTTTTCGATAAATGGATTACGTCTTGATTTGTAAGCGATTGTTGTCACAGGACGACAGGTATTTAACTTTCCTATGCGCTGTCACGTCCAGAAATTCTGTTCACAACGCAAACTTTGACAACATTTTCAGAAAAATCTTCTTCGTTTACCGAAAAACGGAAAAACAGTTCGACTATATAGTTTCTCAAGAGCACCTGTAAATTTGGCATGTTTATTGACACAAAAATGAATTAAAAAATGTGCCACAAACTAGCCATTTTGGATTTCATATATTATTATTTTTTTTTTTTTTTACTTCAAACGAGTGCAAAGCCAACTCGCAAAAATATTGTTTGGGTGCGGAGGGGAGGGGGGGGCGGCATAAGGGGTTCTAGCCCCACCCATAAAGAATACTTTGAGAAAGTTGAGAAAGTTTTTACTCTTTTACTAGAATTCAATGCGATTCAGAACTTCCGTTATTTCATTTAAGTTCTTCTAAATTTTCTTTACATACATGATGTAAGTGTTTTTTTTTCTTCTCTCATGCTCAATAAGAACTTTTTACACCCTTCCTCACACCTTTTCCTATTTAGACAACCACATAAAATTGAATAGCAGCGGGAAAAACCACAAACAAACACGTAAATAACTAAAATACTAAAGTTAAGATCGAACTCAATGACATATCATAAAGTTAAAATCTTTTTTTAACTTATTTTGTGGCGAGCTACTGTACAAAAGAGAATTACGAGTAGAGAAATTTACCACTTCCGTTAAGACATTTTACAAAAATGGAGGGTCTTTTCAAAAACTTCCGGTCTTTCTTAGCAGGGCAGGTTCCTCCCAAAAAGGGCTATTTCCGATTTTTTGCGAATAGCCTTTGACCCCTCAAGGAAAGGATATAAGGTCAGGAGGTACTACAGCGATAGTGAAAAGGTGAGCGAACAGAAATAAGTCATTGCCTTAGATGATTGGTGAATTACGCAAAATGTATTGAAAATTTGGTAGGCAATATTATATAAGTGAAACTAACATATCGGCTATTATTGTTTATGTTAGTTATTTTGGAGAATTCTATAAACAGGACAAATATCTTTTTCTTCGCTATTGCTTATTTTCTTGCTATTTGAGACGCTATTTTAGACGGAATTATTGTTGCCCTAACCAAAATCGAAAATAGTAAAACAGGAAATAGGAAAAGTGGAATTATCG
Organism: Maratus michaelseni; assembly: GCA_963931845.1. NCBI lineage: Eukaryota > Metazoa > Arthropoda > Arachnida > Araneae > Salticidae > Maratus > Maratus michaelseni. Next base: position 144,327,858 of record OZ007593.1, on the reverse strand, counting down.
TTTTTAAATCGGGACATAAAAACATAAGGCAGATTTTATTATTATGAATATTTCATTGTATAAATTTTTTATGGGAACTAAATTTCTAATCAATGCAGCGTGTAAGCCTAATTAAATTTTGAAAATCATTCAATATTCAATCATTCATTTGATTACAGTAATTATAAATTATTCATTTTTCAGATAATAATCGATAGCTATTCATATTTCTTATATACATAAAATCTGAAGTGTCAAAAATGTTGACACTAACTTTTAAGAAAATAAAAGATATTTCAATTGAAGAAATTCTTATTCACTTATTTACAGTATTGTTTTGTCTTAAATAAATATTCATTATTTTGATTACAATCACCAAATATTCAAATATTTTAACAAGTTAAATTAAAATATTGCAAAATTATTGATACTAGCTTACAAGAAAATAGATGATATTTCAATTCAGCTAATTAATTATTCACTTATTTATTATAGCTTTAAGAAATATATTCATTATTTCCATAATATTCGATAACTAGCAATATTTTAAAATAAATATACATTACTTGGAAATCGCTATGATACATAAAAATGTAAATTTCTAAGCAAAAGATAAAAAATTACCACATTTTCCCACACTAATTACGCTTGCCTCAACACTTCTAATTGCACTTTTTATTCGCAACTACTCGGGGCAATATCACTAAAAGTCAGTAAGCGAATATTTCAGATACTGAAAAAAAATTTAGCATTCGGCAGAAGAGGAGAAATATTGTTCCCATTTCTTTTTCTTCATATGGATTGCAGTAGAAATCACAGATTTTCTTTTCTAATGCAGTTTTTTTAACGATAAAGTGGAAAAGGTATTATATTATAAAGCTTATATTTTTTAAGATATTATTTTTGGTTTAAAAACTATTTTAAAAAAATCTTTTCTACATTAATGAAAAAAATTACATTGCTGAATGCAACTTAACTTACTTTTTCTTTTCTTCAATAAACCAGTCTTTTTAGTTTCCCGTTTCTTTTTAGTTTAGTTACATTTTAAAGGTAAGATAAAAGTCTTGATAATTGCATCATGTGCCAGGGAAAGTGTAAGCCATGTTGACTTCAGTTGGAAAAAATAATCATAGCTCAAAAACCATTTTTTAAATTCAGTTCTGAGATAGTGTACCAAATAGACCGTTAAAAAATCGTGTGATTATTGCCGAAACTTCAATAGAGGCCCGAAAAATTTTTGGTTTCCGTCTGTTTGTTTGTCTGTCTCTAGCCCCATAACAGCCACGAAAATAGTCCGATTAGGTTAATTTTTGGTAAGTTTGTTGGCGAGGTACTCGGAATAAGCTGAATAGTTTTTGGTTATATTTGGTTCATTCGTGAAAAAAATACAGAACATTTTCTTTTAAGCCATAATTCTTTTCAATGGGAAGTCAGACGATTTTTAAATTTTAACATTCGTCCAAACGAAAATGGCGCATTGGGATAATTGATACGTTAAATTATGGATGCTAAATTTCCGAAATGGAGATCTTAAATTAATCCGATTTTTGTAAAATTTGCCAATATATTCCTCAGAATCTCAAAATTAATTGTATACATTATTGAAAAAAATTTACGCATCAATGGGATATATAAAACATTTTAATTTCTCATTTTTTACAAAAATGTCCAATGCATTTCTTTTTTCCTCTCTTTCATTAAATAGTTGCCTAGCAACTCTATTTCAAAGAATATAAAAAAGAAAAGAAAACTGGAGTAAATCGTATTACTTCGAAGCAAAATTTAATTAACAAAATAGCTTATTTTCGGGTGATCTAAATTTTTAATATGCTTTTTACAATGAAATTGATAAGGATTTATTTTAACTTATTAAAGAAAGATTACCAAATGGGTTTTCCAAACGAAAATTATAAAAACGTTGAATGTGTAAATTGAATAGAAGTATCATAAAAGGAATTTACATTTGTTACAAGTATATTTAATACACAAAATTTTATTCAATTTCAGCAACATATGATGATGTTTAGTGGTTGAAAAATAAGTATTATTTTAAGGATATAGGATAAAATCTCCTGTACAAAGAGATGGTTAATCTAATGAAACTAGGACTTCCCTCAAAGGGATTAGTCTGAGTGATATTGCTGAGAACATAGGGTTAACAATTACAATATAAAGAAAAAGAGCAAATTAAATGATAGAGTTACAAAATATCATATATAAATTCATATACACTGTTAAAAAAAAATAGGAAAGAAGTACCGTTCATCAGATGTATTGTCATAATTTTTTTTTAACATGTGGCAAAGAATCTCATTTTCTTAAGCGCGTATTGCGCAAAACTTGAAAAAAAAAAAAACTAAAAAAAACGCCGGCTCTTTTAAAACGCCAAGCTTTTTAAAGTTATGTAATTGGATTTGCAGCAAATAGATTATTCTATCAAGCGTGGCTTAACGCAAATTTAATTTCATTGTTGCACCTTTTTTTGTGTGTGAATTTAAAATTTTTCTTCCTTGATTATATATATCTATTATTTGTATAACTGTTTATAGAAACTTTTACACTTCAAACCACATTCATAGCATGCTTTGCTACAAACCAGATTGCAAAACTATAAGGTAAAGCTAGGATAGTCTGCGCACAATTCAGCAGAATAATAAAAATACATATAAATATTAATTTTTTGCTAAACTATGCATGATTAATTTTGACTTTATTTGTTTTTATGCATTTCCATTGTTATTTTGTTGTTATGCTGTAATTTAATAGAACAGTAGTAATAAAACCAAGAAAGTTATTTTGCGCAATCTCTCCTTACAGGGTTGGTGTGATTGCGCACATGGGTAGGAGAGATTGTTACTAATAATAACTAGAATTTAATCGTTAACAATAACAATTACACTTAAATAGCATTGTTGTAAGACTTTCGCGAATAAATATTATTGTATTAAGAGTGAATATTTCAACCTAATGGTACAATTCCAGACATTCAGTTCACCCATCCTCATTGCCCAGTATTTTTTTAACAAACGAATTTATTGCCAAATTTAGTTTCGATAATTATATGTTTTTCAAAAATTATTTCAAAATTGATTCATTCACATGTTTTACATGTAATTTGTAATATATGCAAATTTACCATTAAGCTAAGTAATCTCTCCTAGCATGAAAACTAATGGGAAACATTGTGCCATCTCTCCTAAGTAGCAGATGCGCAAACTCTCCAATTTCGGTAGGGGAGATTATGCAGCCTTTTATTTAAATATGGCCGCTTCTAAAACGAACCAGTGGTGTTCGCACCGTTAGTCTATGTTAGTAGCTTATGGGAAATCGTTTAAGTTTAAAATATTTTTAATACTGATACCGTATAGAAATTCTGACGAATAGTTTTGAAAATTCAAGCACTTACTTTCGGAAAACAGAACAAAATATAATGCTTTATCCTAGACACTCGAAACAATCGTCGTGCACATTCAAGTAGACACTTCTCTACTGCTGTGGTACAACTACCTGGAGTCGCAGCGCGCTGACTCTACTCCTTCCCCCGAACCTCTTTGTGCGCAATCTCTCCGACCGCGTCATCTCTCCTGGCTTTACCTTAGTCTAAATTACTATTAAAGTGTACAAAAAATCTTTCGATGACTTCTGTAAAATAACTTTTACATTAAATCTCCATATCGGCACAATTGAAAAATTATATATATTTCAAAGTTAAGCTTAACAGATACTTCTTGATTATTCTCTTGGAGGCTCTGCCCCCGGCGCCTTTACTGCGCCAATCCGCAGACTTTTCTTTTGCCTGTCTGTCTGTCTCTCCACAATATGTCTGTTTCCCTATCCGTTCTTCTGCCCGTCTCTCTAACCGATTGTCTATCTCTCTACACGTCTCGCTACCTGTCTCTATATTTCTCTACCGGTCTCGCTACCCGCCAATCTATTTCTTTAACCGTCTGTCTATCCGTCTAACTACTTGTATGTCTAGCCGTGTCACTATCCACTTCGCTATCCATTTTCTATCTGTCTCACAACTTGTCTATCTGTCTCTCTACCCGTCTGGCTATACGCCTCTCTACCCATCTTCTTACCCATCTCCGTACCCATCTACTGTCTTTCTACTCGTCTGTATACCCGTCTCACTATCCGTCTGTTTTTTTACCCGATTCGCTACCAATCTCATTACCCGTCAGTCAACTCGTCTCTGTACTCATCTCTCTACTCGTCTCATATTCTACCACGCTACGCGTCTCGCAACCTTTCTCGCTACATTCCTGTCTACCGGTGTCGCTACCCGTCTCGTGACCCATCTCACTACCCCTCTGTCAATCTTCTTTTTACCTTTCTCTCTAGCCGTCTGTCTATTCGTTTCGCTACCCGTCAGCCTACCTATGTCGCTACTCGTCTCTCTACCCGTTTGTTTACTCGTCTTTCTACCTCTCGCCACCTCTTCCCAATATTTAAACAATTCATTTAATTTACAGAAGCCGTTTACCAGTTATTAAATGCAAACAGAAGTAATTTATCTAATAAGTGTAATCAGATGCAATTTTTTTAAAATACATACATAAACCTGAATAATAATTCATCAGTTTTGTGTTCATAGTTGTTTATATCATTTGACAGTAAATCTCAACTTCTTAAGCCTGAATTGTCTTAAGCTTTTAAAAAAAACCACAAGGTCTGTATAACTGCAAAGTACCCTGAGGGCTATATCAGGGGGGGGGGGTAGGGGGGAAGGGTTTCAAATATCCTATATATTATTTCTGCTGTCAACATCACTTTTTCTAAGCAAATACAAAACGCAGAAGAAGGAATGAGATACCATATGAAAGGATTTTAAACAGGCTTCTGACATAGCACACTTACATTTTGTTAAAACATGTTTTTGACTAAAAATTTCTGTTAATTAAAAATTAAATCGGCGTTGCTTTCATAAATGAAATGATTCTTCAAATTAGTGTTGCCACAAAACTAAAATACCGCATTATGTAATGCTCAACCATGATTATAAAAAAATAAATAGTACAACCGTGGCATACGTAATAAGAGTACCTTATTTACGTAATACATAATGCGTAGAATACGTAATAAGTACAAGAAGTATAAAGTGTGATACGTGCGCACGGGTTTATTTTATATTTATAATTAAAAAGAAAAATTGAAATGTTTAGAAGAAAAAAAAACACCATCAATCGATCGAAGCAAAATTGCAGTTAATTAAAATTTAAATCAGAATTGTTTTCTTAAATGAAATGAAAGGTTTTTGTCAGTTTTTCCAGAAGTGAGTGACGTCACCCTTCTAATGCAGTTAAAATACGACTATTAATTTTTTTCTCGAGCGTGCCTTTTGCTATAATGGATCAGTTTTCAGTATAACTTTGATGGAATAAATGAGATGATATTTTGGCTTGATTAATGTTGTTTGCAGCTATTTTTATGCTTAATTTTTCTTTAAAAGTTTAAACCAGCATCTAAAAAATATTAGACTGCAGTGCGAAATCCTCGCACGGGTTCACTGGTATACATTTAAATTAAAACTTTTGCCTCCATGCCATTAGTGTTGTTTGTATTATTAACTAATACCTTGTAGACCGAGCTTCATTTGAAACAAATGTAGAAGACTTCTTCTACAGTTTTCTTTAGGAGAAACTTTCGTAATTGGGCCCAAAGCCAATCGGAGCATTTAATATCATTCGTTTCGCTCAAATTTTATAATTCAAGTTATTGTAACTCTTATAGAGTTAAAACAATATTGTTGCTAGCTTTACTCTTGTCTGAGACCAGCCTTGCCTGTGTATCTGAATGGGGAAAAGTTTCGTATCCTATGTCGGTTGGCGAAAAAAAAATTAAATGGTGCCAAAAGGTAGTTTTAGCATCTTACAAAATTTTTCAAGAGAGCGGTAAAACATGTTTTTCAAATATTTACAAACATACGTTTATTAAAGCATGTTTTTGCACCATCTTAAAAATTTAAGCACGATGCTAAAATAAACTTTTATCGCCATACTCGATATTTTAATAAATAATGAAAATACCTAAACAAACTTATATAACGGACCTAAGAGGCATTTTTGTGATAAATAATTGTTATTGTCAGGGGGGTAAATTGTAAACAATTAATAAACGGCTAGTAAATAATAAATAGCATTTAAAATCTAAAAATGGAGAAGTGGTCCGTATAAAAATGCAAAACATATACGCTTGCAAAATAATGCAAACATACGCTTGATATATGTAAATCTTTTTTTATTTTTTAATATTTCCGAAGGCACAGATACAAAGGTAAAAATCTCTTTTCCAAATGCCAAATGCAAAATATACAAAATAGAATGCCAAATATACAAAATAGAAAAATATCTGCAAAAAAATATATTTACATAATACTACATCTGAAAAAAAAAATAAGATTTAGAAAAAGTAAGCCAAGTCTTGCAGATCCCAACAATCACATCGAAAAACTTATCACCAAAAAAGAACTCGCCAAATTTTACGGCACAGGAGATGGATTTTTCCCTCTGAATGCAGAATATTAGTTTTTTTTTCTTGTACGATGGGTGATTATAATTATAATTGTTTCATTTCACATAATACATACCGTTTGATATATTGGTACTTTTATGTTATCCTGGCGCAGTTGATAAATCGCCAAATATTGTTCCTATAACATTTTCATATTGAATTCATTTCATTTAAATATAAACCTTTCACTCATTTAATTTAAAATACATGTCTTTCATTAATCCGATTTAAAATGCTAAAAAGAGAAAAAAAAAAAAAGAGATAATGCCATAAATCGAAACCCTTTTATTTAAACACCAAAGAATTTTTTTTTTTTTTTTTTTTTTTTTTTTTTTACACACGCGAAATAAAAAAAGCTGCTATTGCTGAGATTTGTGCCAAATCTCTAATACCAAGTCTACCAAATTATTGCGAGGTTTTTCTTTCAAACAGAAAAAAAATCCATATTAATTTTCGATTTCTACTAAATTGAAATATATTTTATTGTGCTGAATATTAGTGCGTGCATATTTTTTTGCTCCATGTACTCCATGAACTTTTCAATTCCGATTGTCTACGAAAATCTCCGCCGGTGAAAATGACGTACACACAAAATTTTAGTGACGTATGTACTTTAATTGTGCTTTTTTATCTATTTTTTTTAATATAATTTCCAAACGGTTTGACATTTATTCTTGGTAATAAATAGACGTCGTTGTCACCTTTATAGGTACCTGCTGTAAAAATTTGAACGAAATCCGTTAAATATTTTTTGAGTTATGCTTGACGAAAGGTTTTAATATCCATCGTAGCTATATATGGGGCAAAGTAATACTGTGCTGTGTATGAGTCTTCGTTGCACTCAGACAATTACAATAGTAAATGCATTGAATAATTCATACTCGATCATCATTTATCTAATTGACTACATCATTGATCGAATAATTCAGACTCGAATAATGAAACAGCACAATTACTGTAAATTGAGAACATAAAATTAAAGTGACAACGGGAAGGGGGGGGGGAGGTCAGGAGGGTGGAGTCCCCTGAAGTAATGTATTCTTATTCCGAAATAATACAGTAATAAGTAGTTTATCCTATCATTCATAAAATTGTGTTTAATATGACACCTATAAAATTTACGGAAGTTTCGATAAATCTTATATTCTTATAAATGTATAAATAACTTTAAAAAATTGAATTTTAGAGTATCAAATATTATGCAGATTATATTAAAAGGGGGAGGGGGTCTAAAGTTTTTTTTTGTTTTGTTTTTAGGACTGCCTTTGAAATCAAAAACTTAAAACAACAACAACAAAAAAGATAAAAAAGACAAAAAAAAAATATTAAAACATAAAATCATAAAATCATAAAATGACGAAAAAAGACATAAAAACATTTAAAAAAATGACAAAAAACATTAAAAAAAATGACAAAAAACATTAAAAAAAATGACAAAAAACATTTAAAAAGTTAAAAAAAATGACTAACGTTAAAGAAAACCCCACAATTTCTTAAACATGCCAACACTAACAGCTGCCAGTCCTAGACCTGGTTAAAATGTAAAGGAAAATTGTGTAAGCACAAAAGATTTCTTTTTAATCCACCTATTCACTACTATAGTTTTTAAAAATACACATTTGATTCAGAAAAGAAAAACTGTTACAGGTAAAAAATGCATTTTAACTCTTTTGGCATAGGGTCATTCCATGTCAAATCAACACAGCTAAAAACCTGACCACTTCAGAATTTCATGATATTAAGCTCAGTTGTTAGGATCATAGAGAAATGAATAAATACTCCGTGATAAGTCTCTATCTCACTTGGTTTTGGAGATAAATAGCTTCAAAGATGGACAAAAATCGTAAATTTTTGCATTTCTTGCATTACAAATTTAGTCATATTTGGTTCCTTAACTGTCACAGGGACTTACTTTTGTTGTCGTTAGAAAGTGTATGAATTGGGCTTTCATATGATATATCACATGCACATATTTAAAAAAAAATTAATTTCAAGGTCAAACATTTTGACCTTTGACCTTTAATATCTTAAAAAATGGCATTTTAATTTTTTTTCCAAAAAATGTATGTTATTATTATGCTTATTTTATACAATATCTGAAAGTATTATTTTGGGACAAACATGGGATGCTGAGTTATAAATTAAAATGCAAACTGCTATTCCTAATTTCAACACCAAAATTGCTTATTTAGGTGACTTATCTACATAACTATATCTTTACCCCCCGCCCCCCTCTTTCTCTTTCTCTCTCTCTCTGTATATATATATATATATATATATATATATATATTACTGACAATATATTTTACTGCAAAGTTCACAAACATATTTTTTTTCTTCAGGGAGGGGAGGGGATTCAGATGAGGCTGGGGGTATCATGTTTGCTGTATTTTAAGTAGAAAAAGTAATTTTATGCACAATTAAAGCAAAAAGCAGTACTGACAGTATGAACTATTTCTTAATACAATTTTCCTTTTATGTTAGTACCCATTGTTGAATTCAGACATCCCCACCTCCTCCCAAGGCAGTGAAGTTTTTAAACCCCCTAAAGAAGAAAGGCTGTGGATTTCCACAATATGTCAAAGCATTTCTATGATTTTGTGTAGTATTTTATTACTATACTTAAAACACAAGGCTGCTTTTTTAGTCATCTTCCTTGTGAACCAGTTTTAATACTTATTTTTTTAAATGGAAGCTATTCATTTGTAGGTGTGCTGCAATAAATATTCCTATATTTATATTTGAAATTTCTTTACATTGGTGGCAATTGGGTTTCTTCCATACTTACAAGGGAAAAGGAAATAATGTGAATTACTATTATATTTGCTGTTGTAGCTGGCAAATGTGACATCAAGTTTGGAAATTATATTCATTAAGGATCTATTGCACGTTAAAATATTTTTAAAATAGTAGATATGGGTATGAAAATTAAAGTGGTACACATGTAAATTTTGTGACGGTGAAAAGGACATTATGTTAAGATTTAAATGAAACAAAAATTGTGTCAAAGTGGTGCAATTTTTTCTGATTTTTCATTCCGTAACACAAAAGATCAAAGCCCCCATTGATAATTACATGTTACTGATTATTTATAGGAATAAATTTTAATTTTTCAATAATTTTATAAGTTGAAGTTAATGGAAAAAGCAGTTTGGTAGCTTGAGTTAAAATAATATTTGTTTCTTTAGTTAGGCCAGCCAATGTAATAGATTGAATTTCTAAAACAGTTACAAAAATAAACAGTTTTTTATAAACATTTTCATTATGGGTTCGACCATATATTCTTATAATTTTATATACAAAAATCCAATTTCATTATTTATCATTGTAAAGCAAATGAGTAAGTTGTCATCAGAAACTCTGGTTACAGACTAAGTCACAAGCTCAGCAGCAAGAGAGTTCTGTTTTATTCTAGGTCCAGCTTGCACTCACTAGAATATACATGACTCAACCATATTGTGACTCGAGAATATTGTACATTAAAAGTAGCTATTTATTTTATAATTTATTTAGTAATATATAAACCATGTTGAATGAAATTCAACTGAATCTTCTACTGCTTCTAGAAGGAAATTTGCCTTAAAATTTATCAATAATAGTAATAATGTCTCTTTATACTGTAATATTATTAAATAAATCTTTAATTATTGATAATCACAAATTATGAGACCGATCTTAATATATATTGGGGAGTTTTGTACATTACTTTATGATCAAATTCCTATTTATGTTGATTAATAATTTATCTATTTTGTTATTTGAACTCCAGTAGGTTTTTATTTTTATTTGTTTCTTATATGTTATTAGGAGCTTAATATTGCTTATTTTAGGCATAACGCTGACAATATTTGATGAAATAACATCTATTTACTATGAATATTTTTATGAAGTTCTTCTGACGATTCCGTAAGATATTCATAGTTTTCCATTTTTTATTTTTCGATGTATTAAGTTTAATTCCTGCTGTATCCTTTCCATTATTTTTTATAATGTATAATCCTTTGTTTTTCACATGTGTTTTCATTAAAAAAATAAATAAGAGGTTAGGTTGTCTGCGTTGATTTGATGCGGAATGATTCAGTAGTTTGTTACTACAGCCCAGTCTCCCCCCCCCCCCCTACCGTCACAAATATAAAAAAAAGTAAGAGAAAATTTTGTTTTGTGAACTTTACAATGAAAAAAAAATTTGTTTTCATTAATACTTAAGTTACACGCATAAGTTATACAATAAGTCATACAACATAAAATTAAGCGGCCTAAATCTGTAACTTAAATTAGTACTGATGTTTGCATTTTAATTTATAACTCAGCATCCCATGATTGTCCCAAACTAATACTTTCAGATATTATAGAAAATAAGTATAACAGTAACATACATTTTTTTGAAAAAAATTAAAATACCATTTTTTAAAATATGAAAGGTCAAAGGTCAAAATGTTAGACCTTGGAGTTAAAATTTAAAAAAATATGTGCATATGATATATCATATGAAAGCCCAATTCATGCACTTTCTAACGACATCAAAGGTAAGTTCCTGTGTCAATTAGGGAATGATATATGATTAAATTTGTAATGCAAGAAATGCAAAAATTTACGATTTTTGTCCATTTTTGAAGCTAATTATCTCCAAAACCAAAAGAGATAGAGACTTATCACGGAATATTTAATAATTTCTCTATGATCCTAATAATTGAGCTTAATATCATAAAATTCTGAGGTGGTCAGGTAAAAAATGTCACTTTTTTGTGTTGATTTGACATGGAATGACCCCATAGTCAGGAACAAACCTAAAATTATCCGAACTAGCAGTTCGGATAATCGACGCTCTACTATATTCAATTAGTATTAATAGTTAAAATCTTAACTTCCAAAAGTATTTATACTTGCTTATTAGAAATCGGAAGGTGAGTGGAAGTCATTCACTTATAAATACAGCTTTTCTTCTTCTTCTTCTTTTAATAAATGGGAATTATTTCGATATAATTCATAAATATTAATAATTTTAAACGTATAAAATCTGAACATTAATTTTTTTTTATACTTGTTTATAAGAAACTACAGCATATTAAAATACGAAGGATTAATCATTAGCTCAATTACAGTTTTTAAATTAAATACTAACTATATGAAAAATTCATTGAAAAAAAAAATTAACGACAACAACAGTGAAATATTTTGTAATACTTGAAATACGAGCTTCTAAAATATTAGTGCTTTTAATTAAATTAACTAAAACTGCTTTAATTCAGACAGTCATTAATTTTATTTATTTTAATTTTACGAAAATAATTATTCATTGTTGCACGTTTTTGGTTATACTTAAAATAAATATCTTAACGAAAAAAAAAAAGTAGAAAAATCATGACCATTTTACCTTTTGCTAATAAGAAAACTAAATATAAAATAACATTTTACTTTATATAAGACTGTATTATGTGAATCGTGAACTATCAAACACAAAACGATTTTTTATTACAATTTTTTTTTCTTCTATCAAATAATATTTTTTAAGCGAAAAAAGTCATTTAAAAGCTTTAGTCATATAAAAATTATGTCAATAAAAATTGCTTGTCAATAAAAATTAGTAGCACGATCTGAACAATATGAATAATAGTTATTCATTTTAATTCTGACAAAGTATAATCATAAGTAGAAATTCTTAACATTCTTATAATATAATTTTAAATATTAATACATAATTAAAAAATGTAGAAAATACTCAAAAACAATTAAAAATGCCCCATGTGTATTTCTCCTACGCTTAACTTCTTAATATTTATTTATAAAATACTTTTAATTCTACAATATTTATTTTTTAAATAGTTTTAACCTCGAACCATGTTTTTTTACCTTTCAATTTTCACAATATTTTATTTTTAGATATGTATTTGCCTGTAAAAAAGTTAGATCATATGGAGAACAAAAAAGTTTTTTACAATAAAAATATTTTTCTTTATTTCTTGTAAATACACAATTTTTTTTGGAGTCAAATATAAATTTTAATTAATTATAAATTATTTTTAAATATAAATATTTATTAATGTAATGCCGTTCGTCTATTTAACAAAAGTTGTAATACTAAATTACTCTTGAATAAATGTATTTAAACTAATAATTTATTTATAGAAAATTTAAAATAGTAATGCATAACATAAAATAAATTGGCAGCTAAGAATGTTCCTGGAACACATAAAAATTAGAATTAAAAGTATACTTTGTGCATCGATAAAATTTTGCACAGAGATACTTCTAATTGATTTACACATGTGCCTTTAATTGAAATGCATTAATTGATAAATCCGGATATCTTTACAAACATTTTATCAAAGACTCCCTTGTATCCAGAAACTAAAAGAATTTCCTGAAACAGAAAACAATTTACAGAAGATGACTTTCAAAAACATATCTCCCACATCCTTAATTTACTCTACACGTTTTCAAAATAAACCTCCTCTAGATAATTATTCTAACGTTATCAGCAAATTAGCACCACCTGAATGTTAGAGACGATATATAATCAAATAATCTTATCACCCGTTTGACCACATGTGAAGATTTTAACTGTTCTAAAATTCGTTTTCTAAATGAAGAAACAATTAACTTTTAGGACCTGTCAAATCTTTCAACATTTTATCCAAATGGCGTGTTTTGAAAATTTATAGGGTATTCAAATAAATCAGGAATGGATTCCTATCAGTTGAAAAAGAGGATGTAGCATGTGTATTAACGTATAGTACTTCCTAGTTTAGTATATCTTGGCACACCAATATAACAATAAAAATTATCGTTTTTGTCCAGAATATCTTAAATAACCTTGTTAACACATCGTATAAATATTAACTTATTGTCTCCTAAAGCAGAAAACAATTTGTAAAAGCTGTCCTTCAAAAAGTTATTTCTCACAATCAATAGTCAATATCTTGAATAACGCTAAGACGGTTTCTAAAATAAAAAAATTCTGATAATTATTTTACTGATAATTATCTGCAAACTACGAACAGCGAAAGATAAAGAAAACACGCAGCTTCAGTTAATTAATGTTATCCTGTGCACCTGTGAACATTTTAACACTTTCAAAGATTCATTTTTCTAAGAGAAATAATCAACTTTTAGAATCAGCTACATATTTCAGCATTTCCTTTAAACAACATGTTTGGAAAATTTATAGGGTGTCCAGATAAATCAGGAATTCGTATAATTTGAAAAGGAGGATGTAACATGTGGAAGTGGATTAATGTAGTGCTTTATAGTTTGGTATATCTTGACGCACCAATATATATAACAATAAAAATTATCTTTATTATTCAGAATATCTATAACCTTGTTAACGGCATCGTATTAACTTGTTATCTACTAAAGCAGAAAAAAAATCGTAAAATCTGGCTTTCAAAAAGACATTTCTCACAATCAACAGTCAACATCTTGAATTACTCTAAGACGGTTTTCAAAATAAAAAATTTCTGATAATTATTTTACCGCTATCTGCAAATTACGAACAGCCGAAGATAAAGAAAACACATAGCTTCAGTTAACTATGTTATCCGTGTGACCATTTGTGAACATCTTAACCCTTTCACAGATTCATTTTCCTAACAAAGAAATAATTAACTTTTATAATCGGCTACATATTTCCTTTAAACAACATGTTTGGAAAATTTATAGGGTGTCCAAATAAATGAGAAATGGACTACTATCAGTTCAAAAAGAGGATGTAGCATATGGATTAACGTAGTACTTCTTAGTTTTGTATATCTTATAGCATATAAATATAACAGTAAAAAATATCGTTTTTATTCAGAATATCTTAAATAACCTTTTGTTATCGGAATCGTATTAACTTCTTATCTACTAAAGCAGAAAACAATTCGTAAAAACTGGCTTTCAAAAAGACATTTCTCCCATGCAAAAGTCAACATCTTGAATTACTATAAACACTTTTCAAAATAAAAATTTCATGATAATTATTTTTCCGCTATCTGCAAATTACAAACAGCCGAAGATAAGGAAAACACGCAACTTTAACTATATTTTATCCGTGCGACCACCTGTGAACATTTTAACGCTTTCAAAGATACATTTTCTTAATAAAGAAATAATCAACTTTTAGAATCTGCTATACATATTTCAGTATTTCCTGTAAAACGACATGTTTAGAAAATTTATAGGGTGTCAAAATAAACCAGAGATGGACTACTATTAGTTGGAAAAGGGGATATAGCATCTGGATTTACGCATCCGTACCTACTTTAGCTGTCTTTACATGCCAATGTGATAATAAAGTTAATAAATTTTTACTCAGAATATTTCAAACTGATGAATATGCCGGAAGGAAACTCAGCGTGATTTTTATGTATTTTGAACCTTTATTGATTGATTAACTGCATGTGTTTGTTGGGTGAATTAATGAAGACGGAAGTCAGGTTTATTAAGCTGGGTAACAAATCTAAAAGAAGATCTTGATGAGGGAATATAGCAACCGATTTTCTACATAAATCTAAGATACAATAGAGAATGGTTGATTTTTTTCCCCCAAAGAGTAAGCAACAAAGTAAAAATTGTATGAAAAAACAATTTACAGTTCTAGGGCGAGTACGGTCCTTACTTTTGAGTGCCATTATTTTGGGATAGTAATCTTCGCCTTTTTTTTAATTGCACAATTTAATAATTATTTGCGATTATTTAAGGCAAAGATGAGTATTTAAAAATATTGGTTCTGAAAAGTAAGTATCGTACTCATTCTGTTTTTGCACTGAATGGAGAAAAATATTATCTTCTCAATGTTATGCTAATATTTTTAAGAATAAAAAATTCTGATTTTGGAACTTGGAAGATCTTTTAACATTGAAAAAGACGATGTGTCATCTGGATTTTTACGAAATGATTCCTAGTTTTAGATTTTCTGGTATGTAATCGTTTTACTCAGAAAATCTTAAATAATATCTGATAAAGTGGTAAAAAAAAAAAAAAAAAGACAAATGTTTGTTAATTTACGGAAACATAATATAATCACGAACGAAAATATACAATAACCTCCTTCGAATTATCTACGATTCCGAAAAGCGTTTTTTATCGTTAGAAGCCTCAGAAACCAATATATTTTGGAGATTTAAAAGAGTATTTTTAAAAACAAAGTTTCTTTTGCTGCCACTGATTTTCAGAAACGTTTCCGAGTAGTTTTTATATGTGTATATTGAATTGCAACAGTAATAAAATAATATTAATTTTAATATTAATGTTAATGCTGTTGATTTATCATGTTTGTTCGTAAAACATGTTTGTTGAACATGAAAATGTAAACACCGAAAATTTATTGGTTTATGAGGTTTCTAAAGATAGAGAACGCTTTTCGGAATCGTGGGTTACTCGGAAGAGGTTATTGTATATTTCCGTTCGTGATTATATTATATTTTCTTATAGATTAAGAAACATCTGTTTTTTTTTTTCAGTGTTTTTGAAAGCAAAATCTGTTTGATTTCTTACATTTGATATGTTTATTGGTTGATTAATTGCATATTTGCCTTGGATGTAAATAATAAAGATGAAAATTTGATTCATTTACGCTGGCTACCAGTTACCATTATAATATTCATTTATCCAAACTATTTATCCTTATTAATTTAAACTGGCTACTTTCTAATTACGTTCACGAAATCATTTACGTTCCTGAATGTGTAAATTTTCTAATTATTCTTATTCTGATACCAAATAAATAAAACTGCATTTTCCTTTTTTAACACTTTCCAACCTAGTTGAAAAGTGTTTATGACTTCGGTTTGTCTGGCCGTCTGCCGTCTGGCCGTCTGTCCGTGCTCTAACTCCCGTAAATATGCTCGGATTGCCCTGCAATTTTTATATGTTATAATCGTTATCTATAGCATGTTCCCTATTTCAAGGGAAGTGTGTAGCACATATAGTTTTTTTACAGGGACACTCAAAAGAATTCCGTTACATTGCGGTCTATGGGGAAAAATCATTTGCGGTTTATTTAAATAATGTTTCACTATTTTAAACGCATTGAAATTTATATATATCACTAAGGTGCATTAGAAGAAGTCTAATATGGAATAGGGTGTGCATAGCACTTATACTTACTTTACAGGGACAGTCAAAAGAATTCCGTTACATTACGTCCATGGAGAAAAATCGTCTGCGGTTTATTTAAATAATGTTTCCCTAATTTTAAACGCATTGAAATTTATATAAGGTTCATTACAAGAGACTTACTACAGAATATTGTGTGTATAGCAGTCATCGTTCATTTACAGGGACACACAAAAGAATTCTCTACTGTATGTTAACAATAATTCCTGGAAGTGCGTTTCAAGTTACTGAACACGATTTTAATTTTAAATCTCTTTTTGTCTATTACGTGGTGTGTATAAATTCTGTAGATCCTATACAGGGAAGCTCAAAAGTTCGGGAACACATTTCCGTATTATTTAACTCCAGACGGAGAATTTTAAACTGTGCTACGTGTTTCCTAACTGAACTAAAATTTAGCATCCTATGTAGTATATATACAAATCTATAGATCCTATACAGGGCTGAATAAAAGTATTCGGATTACTTAGATGTTATCTTTTAGCTTATTAAAGAGTATGATTCGTAAAATTATTTTGGAAGCGTTGGAAAGTGTTACATAATCTATGCTTGACGCATGATTTTTCGTTCTTGTTCTATTATGACAAAAGATCGCTAAAAGGTCATTGGGGAGCAATCGATTATAATTCAAGATTTCACTTCATTTACATGAAAATGAAAAACGCTATTCCATTCAGTAGTCTTTGAATAATAATGCCTGCAAATTTCATGTATATTGACTGATAAAAAGGACTTCGGGAATGTTTCAGAAAGTGTCACGTGGTTGATAGGAGAAAAAAAAAAAAAAGCTTAAATGATCCAAAAAAAAAGTATGTTTTAGCCAAACATCTCTAACGATTAGAATCTGGACAATACAATTTTATTACTTACCCATCATACGTAGTATAGGGTTTCGTTTATATATTTATATCGTTTATATCGTTATATCGTTTATATCGTTATATATTTCGTTTTTAAAATTTTAAAACTTAACAACGTACATAAAATTCGGACAAAACATGATGAACTATAAGTCGCTTTTTATTTTATTTTTGCTATTATTATCATTATTAATAACTCTAAAAAATTATGTTTATTATTATCTTTTTATTGCACTTTTCTGTCTCATATAAACTTAAATTTATATATTTAGTCGTCCATTTTCGTACGTTCATTTCATTTTTCATAGGTCTATAAGAATAGAATACTGAGCATGAATGAACTATATTTTAACCATAAGATACCTTGTCATAACTGAATACTTAAAAAAAATAATAATAAACTATTGAATATAGATAGATTTCCAAAGGCTTCCAAAAATCAGCCAGCCCCGTGTGTCTTGTTAAAAACATTTATTTAAACTTTCATAGCTGTTTTTATCTCACTATTCTGAAATAAGTGAAATATAAACCTCTGAAAAAAGATGATTAAAACTTTCTAGCTATGTTACTAATGTAATATTAATCAAGAGGAAAAAGTTCTCTATTTTTTTCCTTTGGAAAATTATAAAACTTAAAAGAATTTTTAAATAAAAAATTAACCATTGTCTTACCTGAATCTTGTGATCAATTATCTTTCTCGTCATTTCCCTGTTTACAAACATCCAGTTTTGACAGTTAATAACAATATTGCTTATCTTTAACAGTGAAGGAGTCAAGTAAATGCAAACATGCCTTCTACGTAAGATATACATGAACAGTGACCAGGCGCCGTGCGCTGTCATTCACCTCTCTCTTACCGTAATATCAGCTGCGGAAAAAGGGGGTGTTCTATCCCCTAGACCCAGGTGATCCCAAAGAAATCAAAATAAAAATACGATAGGTAGGGATTCTAAGAAAGAACCGCTAGATCTATGAAATAAAAGAATTTCATGTAGCATTTTATTGCATAATTGGACGTATGAATTGTCTAAAAATACGTACTTTCTTAATTCATGCAGCGGAAATATTTAATTACATCCATAGCTGCAAACTTATAAAATAATCATACAACAACTCCCCCCTTTTTTTATCGTACCTCTTTATACCGTTCTTTCGGATATATGGCTTTTTTTTTCGCGAGTTTCGAGAAGGAGAAAAAAAGAAAACTGTAAATAAATAATTAGACGTGTAAAATAACAATAATCAATTTTTAATTTTTATTATTCATTTTCAGAAAATCGTAATATGCATGGAAACTTATGTTTAAAGTCAAATATTTACTGATACGTTATCACTTTTTTAAATTTTTTCTCAGTGGTTATATGGCATATTTAAATAAATCGCGTCTTTTTTTGCAGCCCAAAATGGGCAATATAACAAAGAACTAATGTAAAATATAAATTTAAAACTATATTTATTAAATTTAAAGAATATTAGATTTTTTTTTTACTAATTTCTGTGATTGTTGACCAATTTTAAATTAGAATAAAAACCTTGATGAATAGCTATAAGATAACTTGCATTAAAGTTGCGAGATTTTTTTTTCAGACTAAAATTTCACCATATAATTACATGAAAGCTGTTGAATTATCAATAATATTTCACTTGATTGAAAACTTAGATGTAATATTATTTTTCATTTAGAATATAAAACTTTATATGTTAAGTAGCTCATATGTTTTGGATGAATATCATTCTGATTATTATGGAAAGAATAAGATAAGTAAAAATTTTTTGAACTGATACTTCTGTTGTATTTTTTTCTGAAGGGATGAATGTTACTAAACTCTTAAAGCATAATTTATAAAAGGCTACTTACATGGAAAAAATCTAGAACGTTAAAATCAGTAAAGAAAAAAGAAGAAGAAGAAGAAGAACGAAAAGAAGTCGGAAAAATATCCGAATTCTTTTGTCAAGCCCTGTATATGATCTATAGATTTGTGTATATACCACATAGTATGCAAAAATTTATTCCAGTTAGGAAATACATATAGCACAATTGAAATTTCCCCTTCAGCAATTCCCGGCAGTAAATGGAAATATACTCGAGAACTTTTGTGTATTTCTGTATAGGATCTATAGAATTTATATACACCAAGTAATATGAAAAAAAAAATTAAAAATGCATACCACAACTGAAAACGCACTTCCAGCAATTATCACTTATAGACAGCACGGTAGCCGAATTATTTTGTGTGTCCCTGAAATTGAACTATAAATATCATACACATCCTATTCTACAGTACCATCTTGTAATGCACCTCATTAATTTCAATGTGTTTGAAATAATGTAGCATTATTAAAATACACCGCAAACGATTTTTCCCTATGATTGTAATATAAAAGATTTCTTTAATGTCCCTGTGAACGAACTATAAATGCTACACACCTCATTTTCAATACCGAACATGCCATAGTAAACCTCACTAACATATATCAATTGCATGCCAATTCGACTATATTTACGCAAGTTAGAGCACCGATCAGACGGAAGGAGGCAAACCGAATTCATAAACACTTTTCAACTATGTTGGAAAGTGTTAAAAAGATAGATTTTTTTTATTAACTTTATTTACTTAATGACATTTTATAGAATGGAGTTTTATTCGAACAGCCTTGAAACGGCGCGGCGTAGCAAATCATTTATCGATGCCAAATTAACTTTCTAATGCGTTTTCCATTTCGCTCCTTTTTTCCCAGACCTCACCCCGTAATCTATCGTCTCCATTACCTCAGTGCTACATTGATACATTTTAATCTGCTATGATTCAACGTCGTAACCCGTTCTACCTTCAACGGATCCAAAGGGGTGGTATCTTGTCCGAATCAATTATCCAAACGACTCAATTTTACACCATCCCGAAACTACACCTCAACTCTATTACCAGTTTCGACTCCTTGTTTGTGTACGAGTGAGTCACTGCCGAAAGTACTGACCTATGTACAGCTTCTCGTAATTATCGTAATGGCCGAGCTTGACCAGTGTCCATCGCACAAATCAGCTCCTCTGCGAACCATTACCGGGTCTCTGCGGGCGAGTGACCGCTGGCCGCAGAAGACGGACCGGCACACGTCAGTCGGCTCACCCTCCCAGTTCTTTTCCGGCGGTGAGTAGTTCGCCGGAGCAGTAAAAACGCCTCCTGGTCAGTTTTAGGCTTTTTATGGCATTAGTGGCCATTTCTGTTATTGGTGTTGTAACTGAGTCATACTGGACAACATGCAACCCGTTTGTTTGTCTGTGGTGGTGTTTATAATTCAAACTATACCCTTTTTATACACAGATAATATATTGTATACTTTACTTTCTTAAAACGTCATGCCGGCCGCTTCCCCAGTTTTTTTTTAATTAATAAATTAATATACGACGACTATGAGACGTCCTTTGTGCATCCAGATTCCATTATGTACAGGGTGATTCATAAAAGATGGGCAGAACTTTAAGGGGTTATAGTACACTTAAAGACAAATAATATTAAATAGGAGACTAAGGGTCCCAGACGTATTCCCAAGGAGATAGGGGGCATTAAAGTTTAGGGTCCGAAATTTCAAATGATTATAAAACATGGAAAAATTGGTCGATTCGTTTGCGGTTTTTGCAAAAAATTTTCTTTATGCCAGTATTTTCTTGAAATAAAATGTTAAAGTTCAATTTCAAAAAATGCCGATAGGGGGCGCTTTAGACTTTGGAGTAACAAACAACTATTTTTTAACGTTATTTTTTGTATTTCTTTAAATGATTTCGAAAGCTTAGACTTAAACTTAAATTTTGATCTAAAAATCTGAGTCCTAACGAGTAGTTAAGTAGCGTAAACTGAAATTTGAAATTTGAAACCCTTCTCCCCCCAGAACAAAAATCAGTTATTCCCGATCTTTGTGTCGTAGATTAGGCTCTAACTACTGCCGCGTTTTGCTAAAATTATTCTTTATGTCAGTATTTTCTTGAAAATAAATTTTAAAGAAAATTTTCAAAAAATTCCGATAGAGGGCGCTTTAGACTTTGGAGTAACGAACAACTATTTTATACCGTTATTTTTTGTGTCTCATTAAATGCTTTCTAAAGCTTAGACTTAAATTTTCAGCCCAAAATCTGAATCGTTAGACGTGGTTAAGTTTCTGGGGAGAGGGGTTTGAAATTTCTACTCCTGAGCACAGTTCAGTTTACCATGTCCACACATTGTGTGCTGTGATACGAGGTAAAAAGACACAAATTAGGATTATGTTACCAAAGCATATTTATTAACATGTAATCACAATAAATGTTCAAAATTGTGACCACCAGAGGTTATGCACGCAGAACAACGGCGACGAATGGAACGGCGAACATTCGCGAAAACATCAGGCTTTTCGAGCACTTCCCCTACAGCGGCGGAAAGTCTGGCGACCAGTTCCTCGGGGGATTCAATGGGTGTCTCATACATAAGAGCCTTCAATCGTCCCCAAAAAAAGAAATCGAGGGGTGAAAGATCTGGCGAGCGAGCAGGCCAAGCAACAGGACCACCTCGACCAATCCATCTGTTCGGAAATGTGATGTCCAGATAGTTGCGGACGTCTCGTACGTAATGGGCTGGCGCTCCATCGTGCTGGAACCACATGACCCGCCGGATGCGTGGAGGAACAACGTTTAACAGGTCTGGCAGCACATGTTGCAGAAATGTGAGGTATGTTTTACCGTTGAGGCGTTCAGGAAGAAGGTACGGTCCGATTAGGTGGTCTCCGAGGATTCCTGCCCAAACATTGATGGAAAAGCGTCTCTGATGAGCATGTGGATACGTAGCATGTGGATTGACATCCGCCCATACATGTGCATTGTGTGTGTTAAATGTACCTTCACGTGTGAAGGTACATTCATCGGTGAAAAGCACAGTTCGTCCAAAATGTGGATTTAGCGCGTTCTGCTGCAGAAACCAGCGGGCGAATTCAATACGATTTGGATAATCCCCTGGAGACAGTTTCTGGACTCGTTGCACATGAAACGGGAGCAAATGTTCATCCTTCAGTACCCTCCAAGTCGTGGACTGTGAGGTATCCACCTGGCTAGCCACTGTTCGTGTACTTGTACTTGGCTGCGCCGCTACTACATCCAGAATGGCTTCTGCAACAACTACTGATTCGTCCTTTTTTGCACGACCTGCATTCGACCGGGAAGCGAGAAATGATCCCGTCTCACACAACTGTCTGTGCAAGCGCTCGAAAGTTTTGCGGTTAGGCAACCGCCTGTTAGGAAATCGCTCTCCGTACATTCGTTGTGCCTCTGCACCATTTCCATCTGCCGCTCCGTAAATTAAATGCATCTCAGCCTTTTCCTTATTCGTGAAGGGCACCATCTTCCGATTCATTACTACAGCGACTTACACTTGACTCACCGTTCAGTGGTTTTTATGCCTGAATCGTGTCGAAATTTTGCATACGTGTTCTTCTTCTTCCCCATTTGACATTTGCATACTTTCTGTTTCCTTCTTCACCCGGTGACTAGCGTCAGGAATGGAGCTTTAACGTTTGCATGAGCGACGTTTCCAACTGTGCCAGTGCCTTTATGAGTGAATTCCGACTATGCAGTCCTTGACGAAAGTTGTATTTTTGCCTCGTATCACAGCACAGAATCGTTGGGCATGGTTAAGTAGTGCAAACTGAACTATGTTCAGAAGTTGAAATTTGAACCCCCTCCCCTCGCTACTGAACCACGCTCAGCGATTCAGATTTTGAGCTGAAAATTTAAGTTTAAGTCTAAGCTTTAGAAAGCATTTAATGAGACACAAAAAATAACGGTATAAAATAGTTGTTCGTTACTCCAAAGTCTAAAGCGCCCTCTATCGGAATTTTTTGAAAATTTTCTTTAAAATTTATTTTCAAGAAAATACTGACATAAAGAATAATTTTAGCAAAACGCGGCAGTAGTTAGAGCCTAATCTACGACACAAAGATCGGGAATAACTGATTTTTGTTCTGGGGGGAGAAGGGTTTCAAATTTCAAATTTCAGTTTACGCTACTTAACTACTCGTTAGGACTCAGATTTTTAGATCAAAATTTAAGTTTAAGTCTAAGCTTTCGAAATCATTTAAAGAAATACAAAAAATAGCGTTAAAAAATAGTTGTTTGTTACTCCAAAGTCTAAAGCGCCCCCTATCGGCATTTTTTGAAATTGAACTTTAAAATTTTATTTCAAGAAAATACTGGCATAAAGAAAATTTTTTGCAAAAGCCGCAAACGAATCGACCAATTTTTCCATGTTTTATAATCATTTGAAATTTCGGACCCTAAACTTTAATGCCCCCTATCTCCTTGGGAATACGTCTGGGACCCTTAGTCTCCTATTTAATATTATTTGTCTTTAAGTGTACTATAACCCCTTAAAGTTCTGCCCATCTTTTATGAATCACCCTGTATAATAACTGTCCTCTAATGTCATTCCACTTTAAATGCAACCACACAATCACAACAGAACAAAACTTACTCATCTTGATTAGAAAACCAAACTTTGTTTAAAGATTAAATGAAAATTACACATATTTAATATTCACTATTCGTTTATAAAATAATTTAGGGGGGGGGGGGGTGCTGGCCAATATTTACTTATTCATTCTTACTTATTAAAAGGATCATGTTAATATCATATTATGTGTTCGTAGATAATGATTTATGTTACAGTTATTTTTAAACTAAAGCAAAACCTCAAAATTTAAGTTACCGATAATAACTATTTGGCAAAACACTGAAATGTAAAAAAAAAAAACAGAAATATTTTACGAAAGTAAAAAAAACAAGTTGGAAATTGTACGTCAAACGTTACAAACGAGGTGCGTTCGTACGCACGTTTTAGAATTAAATTCATGATATCCCGTGCGTAGAACGGGTTAAACAGCTAGTTAAGTATATATTTTATGACACTGTTCATACAAATATCTTAACTAGTTATATAAATATTCAGATATATATGTATCAGCTAGTTATATAAATATTCAGATCTTGATGATTTTTAATTCTGTGAAATGAATTATATCGTCTGCAGATTAATTTCTGTAATAAAATAAGCATCTCGGTCGCTTGACGATTTAACATCCATCGGAAGCTCCTATAACAAAAAAGCACCGATTTAAAAAAAAAAATCAAATTTCTTAATAAATATTTTTATTAATATCTCCTAAAGTTTTAATTCGATTTTAATAAAATTTGAAATGTCTCGACAAAATTCTGCAAAGATAATATATTTTAAATTGCAAACCATTTGGTTGGGTAGTTTTTGCGTTGTTATATGCGGACAGACAGACAGACGGACGGACAGACAGACAGACAGACGGACGGACAGACGGACGGACCAAACGACGACTATAGGTGCT